>OZ007568.1:55201139-55303639 GCA_963931925.1 Onchidella celtica | reverse complement strand
CGAGAACTTAAATATAAATTGCAAGGCAAGACATTGAGAAAGTTAATGGGAGGAATCATTGGACGGTTTAAGGACCACCCAAAAATGGGTATGGGGAAAGCTTAAAGAAAATACCGACGTATCAGAATAGGATCAGGTGAGATAGTGAACCAGAAAAGAGTGGAAGAGGATGAGAGAAAGAACGTATATAGACCCAGATAATGAAAGAAATCAAGAACCGAGACACGAAGGGTTAAAGGCAAGCTGAAAACAAAACGGTGGGATCTGCACTGAAAATCTGGAGAATAGAGCCCGGGAGATGAGAAGAGATGAAACAGGGCACGGTTAAAGGAGGAAGGGATGAAAAGAAACGCCCAAGAGTGGGGACTCGAGGGATAATAGAAAAGAGTAGAGAAAATTGATAGGGATAGGAACAAAAGAGGAGAGAGAGAGAGAGAGAGAGAGAGAGAGAGAGAGAGAGAGAGAGAGAGAGAGAGAGAGAGAGAGAGAGAGAGAGAGAGAGGGTTGAAATGAGAGAATGCCCATAAGAAAGAATAAATTAAACAGCCTGAAAGGTATGACATGAGATGTGGACAAACACACACACACAAAAATGAGAACAGGGACATAAAAAACATAATCACTGAAACGTTGACGAAAGTGCATGGAGAGAGAGAGACAGAGAGGGGAAAGAGACAGAGAGAGAGAGAAAGAGAGAGAGAGAGAGACAGAGGGACAGAGATACAGAAAGAGGGAGGGAGATAGAGAGAAAGAGACAGTGAGGGAGAAAGAAAGAGAAAGAGACAGAGGGACACAGAGAGAGACAGAGAAAAAGAAAGAGACGGACAGGGACAGAGATAGAAGAGATAGAAGAGATAGAAGAGATAGAAGAGATAGAAGAGATAGAAGAGATAGAAGAGATAGTTTGAGTGAGTTTGGGCTTTACGGCGAGTTGGCACGATAACGTCCACTTTGCGCCATTCACGGTCTATTTGGGTACACGTTCTTTATTTATGTTTCGTATTCAGAGCTTTTAAATTTAACAATAGAATTAAACGCATTCATATCATTTTGTCACATTTGCAAACTTCTCAAAAAGTTATTTTGTATGATCTGAAAAGTTCTGTAAGTGAGGAAAGAGAGAGAGAGAGAGAGAGAGAGAGAGAGAGAGAGAGAGAGAGAGAGAGAGAGAGAGAGAGAGAGAGAGAGAGAGAGAGAGAGAGAGAGAGAGAGAGAGAGAGAGAGAGAAGAGAGAGAAATATAGACAGAGACACAGAGATAGTGAGAGAGTGGAAGGGACAGAAAAAGAGAAAGCGCGAGAGAGAAAGGCCAATGGGGCTCTGAGAACTATATTGGGACAGCTTATCCAACTAGAAGGTGTTTGTTTTTGGAATGTGATCGGCTTGGGGCCAGATGACTTGGCTAATACTTGGGAGAATATTGAGAAAGGGACCAGGCCGCCAAGCGCTTCAAGATAGAGGGACAGACAGAAAAAGAGAGGAAGGTAAAAGAAGAGCGGAGTGAAAGATTCAAGAACAAAGAGTTAATTTCAACAAGTGAAGGGAAAATAAAAAAAGACAGAAATGGGCATATGTAAAACTATAAAATTACACAGAATGAGAGATAGCAGATAAGAAAGAGATGGAGAGAGAGAGAGTGTTACAATGTATAGAGGGATGAAAGGTGGCTTTGTGCGTAGTGCAATTGCATCTGATTCGTTTGTAAATGTGTGTAAGTATGGATCAGATAAACATGATGCAATGTGTGTGTGTATGTGAGAGAGAGAGAGAGAGAGAGAGAGAGAGAGAGAGAGAGAGAGAGAGAGAGAGAGAGAGAGAGAGAGACAGGGACAGGGAGAGAGAGAGAGAGAGAGAGAGAGAAAACAGCAAGAAGCAAAAGAGAGAGAGAAAGAAAGAGAAGAGCTAAAGAGACGACAGAGAGAAAGAGAGATAAAGAGAATGATAGACAGACAGACAGACAGACAGACAGACAGACAGACAGGCAGACAAACAGATAGATAGATAGATAGATAGATAGATAGATAGATAGATAGATAGATAGATAGATAGATAGATAGATAGATAGATAGAGAGGTAGATAGATATATAGATAGATAGATACATGAAGATCAAATGTTAAATGAAAGAAGAAACAGATAAACGATGCAATCACTACACTGCCTAATGTGTCTCAGCAAAGATAAAGAAGAAAAGTGAGAGGGAAAATCCGTCTTAATAACATCAGGAACTACCAAAAGACGAAGAGAAGCAAAAAAAAATAAAAAAATCCAACAATAACAATGTTCACATGAAACGAAGTAAAAAAAGAGTAGTTGGTCCCAGGAAACAAATGACGCGAGAAAACGTGAAACGTAGCCAAGTGACAAAGTGACCGTCACGAGTTGGCAAACTTCAGACCAATTTCCCCATTAACTTTTCACTCCCCAAGTCTTCCAGCGACAACTATCCAGCCCTAGATCTAGTCTTTGTTTTGTTGTTTCCTTCTCTCCCTCCCCGCTCCCCCGGGTACTCACACCTCACTTATCTCTATCGTCTTCAGTCCAGCATCTTCCACAAGCCAACACTTTCTCCACTGTGAGCCAACCAACACGAATTAGAGACGAATCGATCGCTAATAAAAAGCTGCGTTTACCCTGTAATTTGGCAGCCCCTCGGGCCGACGCCGGGTGTGTATTAGAAAGGGCATCCTATCATGTCCCAATTTCCTCGTTTCGGCTTCGTTAGGCAGACCCCGTCATTCGATTTAGGGGAGGGGACAGATACGCTGAAGACGTTTTCTGGACAGCATAGAGGTGGTTGAATAGACGTTTGCTGTGGATGATATCGCTATTATTCTTCGTCTTCTCCATGTGTGTGTTAGTTGATTTAAACCAATTTACTGTTTTCATAATAGACTTCATAGGAGAACGAATCAAGCGTTACATAATCAATTTTTATTATCCAGCTGAAGTGAGATGTGGCATTATTAAACTGATAATAATTTGTTTCTTTATTTAGAAAAGCTATTTTATTTCAACATTATATATTTGAATGAATTTATACGAATCAAATATATTATAAATTTCTTAAGATAATGATATTTTCCCAATCTGGGCAAGTAATTTAGGCGGGCCATTTATGAGTCTTTTCTCTTATTATTATTTTTTTTGTCCTTTGCTTCAAATATTTACAAAGAAACAAGTCATTTATTTTCATGTGACAATGTATGCACATTTTCACACTCTCCATGTGAGATTTCGCGTTTTTCCCTTCTTAGTTCCATAGCCTGAGAATTCTGAGATAGTTGGTTTGGTTATGTCAGAAAGTGAGAATTCAGGCAATGGTAAAATCTGATATCTACATAAACAAAAAAAAATTCTCAGAGGAAAACTTTTAGAAATATTGCGAAAAGCTCTTGTATGATATTTGGATAATATATTGTGTATGGGTGGATGCACAAGGTACTACTTGGTTCATGCTAATTAGAACAAAATGAATAGGGCCTATATCGTTACTTCAGTACTAAAATTATTACCATCAGTATTAAAATTCAAGATGACTGCAATTTCCAATACAACCCGTCCCAGATATGATTTATGAATTATAAATGGATGTTTCAGACTCAATTAACACTTTGCCTGATTACAGAATTTATTGCATTTTACTTCAGGGGGCTTTATCTTCTCAACTTACCCTCGGGACATGTTAAGATAATAATAAAACACACGCACACACAGTAAGAATAACGCACAAAATTGACCATTTGCTGACCTAAACCATTTTCGTACGCCAAGAACTCTTTTCCTTTTTTTCCCCCTTTTTTTTTATTGGTCTGAAAGAGAAAATTGTGTGCGGTCTATGGATGATATTTAACATTTTTACCCAACTGACAGGTGTCGGGAACCTATGATACATTTTCCCAGAGGTGATAAAGCTAATGGAAGAAAAGTAAAGAAAAGAAAAGAAAAAACAATAACAAAAAAACAAGAGTTCATGGTTTTTGTTTGGCATCCACTGTCTGCGAACCTTCACATTACAAATTTACTGCCAAAGAAAAAAAAAATATTGCAGAAGGAAACAGGCATACAAGCCACTTACTGCTTCACATTTTCTGCATACAATGTCTAGTGCTGAATAATTTTTGCCACAGAACGAACATCTTTTCAATGACCCCTTAATTTTATTCAATTTTCAGCGTTACTTCTAACAAGTAATTATTTTGTAAATGACCCCGAAAGTTGTGCCAGAGGAACAAATCAGTTAAAATACTGGACATCATTTACCCAAGAAGAATAATTACTAAAATAACATTTGCTAAAGCTGTCTTACTGTTCCATGGAAACAAAGATTTGAAGTCCCGTATGAAATGAAACAAACAAATTAGAAAGCTGGTGCTAGAGCATAGTTGGGAAAATACTAAATTCAGAAGAATTAAGTTTTATTTCAATCCTGTGAAGAACCAACTTTCATTTCTATTTTATCACAAATGTACAAGTATTTGAAATCACATCAGGACAACATTTCGTGTTCGTTATTGGACATTTATGCGGGTATAAGACTCCCTTTGTAACTTCAGCAAATTTTCAGTGTGCGGATAAAACAAGAATTAAACATTCTATAGCGCACCACAGACAGTTCTCCTCCAGCAAATTGGTTTATGGAATTCATTTGATTCTGTAAATATTCAGTCTCTACCCAAGGCGTGCTGAGATCGCGCAGTCTTACACACACACATTCATACTGTCACGATAAGGGTGGGACATTTAGAAGTGTATGCCTTGGTAAATCTCAGAACAGCGGGAGTTAAGGAAAGAAGAAGGACACGTGACCAAGGTGGGGCTCGAACCCGTCACCTCTGCCAGGGCACCAAGCACCTTATCTGGAATGAGAAAACAACCTCGCTTAACTATTCAGCCCCTGCACCCTCACGGTTCATGCAATTGTAAATGCTGTCGCCAGCAAGTATCTTGAGACTGAAACATGATATGCGTGAAGAAAACTTGGCAAAGTATAGAAGATAGAATTATATGTTCCTCTCAGTTAATTCTGTTCTTAAATGTCAGTCTTGCTACCCAATCCCTCTCCAGTGTAGGCACACGTAGGCCTACAGCGAGAATCTTGAGACTGAAACATTGAGTTGTCTGAAGAAAATTTGGCAAAGTATGAAGATAAAATGTCATTCCTCCTCAGTTAATTCCGTTCTTAAATGTCATTCTCGCTAGCTAATCCTGTCAACAGTTAGAACACACGTACATGTTGTCACCAGCGAGTGTCTTGAGACAGAAACATGAGTTGCCTGAAGAAAGCTTGCAAAGTAAGGAAGTTAGAATGTCCCTTCTCCCCACTTAATTCGGGTCTCAAATGTCAGTCTTAAGAGATAATCCCTTCCTCGGCCTATATAAAGTTACAAACTGGAACTTCCAACTCCAATAAACCGTATTACCAAAGGCAGCGAAGTCTAATTTACCTGTCCCTTGCCTTTGGCATCGTAATGATACTGCCGTGTTATAGAAAAAGACAGTATGTACCGACCAAAACCTACAGGGCAGGCAAAAAACAATGTCAACAAAACATTTCACTTTGCGTCCGCTTTTATTCTTTAAACACTCTCCACTTGTGACGGCCGAAAGAAATTTAGTTATTAGTTGCACAAAATTATAATCCCGACAGAAATATTGAGCATATCGTGATCTTAGTTCTTAATTGACCTTGTTTGTTCTATCTCCATTTTTGGAAAAACTGAAGATCATTAATTTACTATGTGGAAGAGGTATAACAAATGCACAGCTCTACACCTGTTTCAAATGCGTTTTAGCACTTATTAAGATGTGTCACAGTTCCGATTTCTTCTAACTCCAAACGTTTAACGCCGGATTTTCTCAGTTGTGCAAAACGTGGAGTTGGAACAAATAAGTACTTAAGGTCGCGATGTGTCATTCCGAAAAAAAAATTAAAAAAATTTGTCCAAAATTGGCGTATTCGGTCTTTTCCCGCAGTACAGCAGAATAATACTTGACAAAATTATATCCCATTCCTCCATTCTTCCGCCCATGACATAACATGACAGCTCCCATAGAAAATATCAGACACGAGCAGGGCAAATATTATTTTACAAAGAAACAACAAGAACAAGAAACAGACAATAAAACCTCCCTCTGAGACTGACGTATTATTAACATCGCAATTTTGATGCTTCAAACAGCTCCGCCCCGTTCAACAATATCAAAAGGTGTGATAAACAACAGTTAAATCTGTATTGATTTGTATCAACAAGCCTCATTATTGATAAGTTGCAAATTTAAACCTTTACACAAAGGATTCAATAGATTGTTTAACTTTACTATTTTACATCGTTATTTCACAGCCAGTTGGTTGCATTTCCCACCACTGCACTTCACCGCCTTATTCCTCTTTTGTTCGACTTCCTTTTATCCTCTTTAACAGCACCAACACCACCATCCCCACCACCACCACCACCAACAATAATAATAACATCAGTAACAACAACAACATCGATAACAACAACATCAAAAACAACATCAACGACAACAATATCAACGATAACAACAACCGCAACATCATCATCAATAACAAGAACAACATCTTTCCTGTTATTCTTAACACTTTTGCCACTTTGGTTGTTTTTTCATACATCCCGCGCCCCCCCCCCCCCACTATCCCTGTTTACTCCTTCCTTCTTCCTTTTCGTCTTTCTCTCCCACTCCATCCTTAAAAAAACAACAACAACAAAAAAACAACTTCCTCCTCTTCCTCCTCATATTAATTTTCGTCCTTTTTTTTTTGTGCGCGTACATTTTTACTTGTTTAAATGAGACACATTAGTTTCCGGCCCTCGCCACTTTTTTCCTGGTCCTGACGGGGGGGGGGGGGGGCTGGGTGGTGGGTGTGCCGTGGTGTTTGGCCATTCTATTGCCAGCCTTGAAAGGGGTCATGCCCCCTCCCACGTGAACACCGTTGCTTTTATTTATATACCAGTGGTTCTCAACCTTCTTCAGGCTATCCTCCCCCTTAAGCCCCAAATATTTCTTTCATCGCCTCCTCCTCCTCCCCAAAATCTCTACCGGAGCCGTCTTGACGCATGGGCGCAATGGGAAGTTGCCCGGGACCCCCAAGGATGTAGAGGATCCCATGCATGCACTTTCACTTTTGATTCCGCCCATTACAAAAGACTCTGCCTAGGGGCCCATAGAGATGCTAAGAAGGCCCTGGTCCCAACTCCACCCCAACATACAATCACAAGTACACAGATTACATATTATGATAGTTATGGTGTTAGTTTTTTCAAAGTTTTATGAATGACAATAACAGTGTTAATCATTCATTTTAAACAAAAACCAGAAAGCAGTCTTCATCAAACGCACTAACAGTTGGCCTTTCCTGTTCATAAAGCCTACAAATATTGAAGGGTTCCTCCCTACGTGTCCATGAGATATTTCATCTCTAGTAAATACCATGATGATAATAATTATATTTAAAACGCGTTTTAATCTGCCTTGATATCCTGAGATGGCCGCTGGCGTCCTCAGTCAACGGTGATGGCACAAGAAAAAAAAATGTTTTTGTTTTCTAATTGGTAAAGAAAACAAAAGAGGGATGGGGGGGGGGGGGGGAGGCTGAAAAAAGAATACAATTTATCATTTATTAATTTTTTTCCTTTTGTTTTGGCGATGGGGGTCACCTCAACCTTTCTGCTTTATTGCTTCTCCTTATCAGGCGAGGGGGATTGGATTGGGAGGAGCTTGGGGCGGGGGAATTTTGTGGGGGGTGGGGGGGATAGGAGGAGAGAAGATAGTGGTATGACCGCTCACCTATAAGAGGTATCGTTGATGCAGCTTTGGGCGTGGACTCTGCCAGAAGGAGCAGCAGCACGAAAAACGCCAGGAAAATATTCATACCTGAAGACAGAAAGTACACACCTTTTCAATCATTCAGAATAAACATCAGAAAATGCCAAAGCCATATTTTTGCCAATACTGTGTTGATCTCTACAGTTGTGGTGAGACCTATATAAGGAGCCATCTTTAGAGTACGTACGCTTTCGGGGCAGGTTGGGGGGGGGGGCACTTTTCATTACGTTTGTGAATTGAATAGAAACAGTTTAGTTTTATCAACTGTTTTTCAACAAAACAGTTGCAGGATCATATAAAAAGGAAAATAGGCTATGTATGGAATGGAATAGTCAATTTTAATAGTGAAATGTTACTTGAAGATTTCAAAAACCAAGCTGGATGTTTCTGCTTTTGTTTGCCTTTTCAATATTTTTTTTCCTTTTCATTTTGTTAAACAAGGAACATGGTCTCATTGACTTGTCGTTTGCAGGCTTTAATATGATCTGGGTCAAAAGAACCGGCTTTCATCACTTACCCAGGGTAAGCTTTGCGGGTGACTCGGGCGGCACCCAGAATATAACCATTGTGAGCAGTGACAATAAAGCGCATGGCATGATAAGGATGAAAGTGTAGAACGCCACGCGACGTCGAAGGCGGAGTTTGAACTTGAGATCTGGATAAGGTTCAGGGCAGCAGGTGTATTTCTTGATGTTCCTGGAGCCTGAAAGATGCACATACATACAGATTTGTTTGTACTCATGGCAGTATTAGTTAGCAGAAAGGGAAGTATCATAGACCAGACGGGGTTGGCTGACAACACAGAAATACAGCAGTACAGGCATTAAAATGCTCTGCGATTTTTTTCGTTTGTTTAATGTTCTACCTTGTTACATTTTTTTTTCCTGATGAAGGTTGACAGATCAAACGCTTGATTTGTCTTTCCTTTTCCTCTGCGTTTAACTATATCGTTTCTGTATTATTTCTTAGGTGAGGCTTTGCTACATACAACTTTTTCTTTTTGCCACATTTTGGCTTCTCTTCAAGACTTGCTGCGACCCCACCGTTTCTCTGTGTTTTTATAAAATACTTTGCCAAGAGTTATCATGTACAATTATGCGAATATGCATCTGCAGTTTCATGATAAGGCCAGGTTTATTATAGCAATGATGATAAAAGATACAATTTAATAATAGAGTAACCGTACTGCTGTCCTCAGGTAGTGTAAACCATACTTGAAATAGTCACCTGAATTCTCAATAATGTCCCATTCGTTGTTCTCGATATAATCGTCCAGGTCAAATTTATCACGATCTGTGGGAGAGAAAAAGCACAAAGAGTTGTAACAATAACACGAACATTAACACAAATTTATTCAAGAAATCCAAATTTAGCGAAAAAGAAATGAAAATGCATTGGAAATCTGCTGTTTAACACGTGATCTTAGCTTTGAGTCTGAACAGATCTTGTCTTCGCCCAACCTCCACCACAAATTTATGCAAATATAAATCGAAAAGGGACATAATAAGTACATTCAGACAATGGATTTTGAAGGCATTTCCCTTAGGCCTCTCCTGTTCTTAAGTACGACAGTGATTCAACTTTTGCACAAAGATTTACGTGCAACGTAATTATCAGAAATGCTGTTGTTAAGGGACCGTATTTAACTTACAAAGCCGATAGGGAACATGCTGGGTTGTGTTTACTGTTCAGCTGTAGCCTACAATATAAAATATTACCGTCTCCTCAGAACAGTCTTTACATGGCTACACAATTCAAGATAAAACCTGGATCTACCTGGTTTAAAATGAATGTCCAGCTTGAAACCATTGTAGGTCCAAGAGCCGAACTTTAGGATACATATCTGTTCGTCCAGTGGGAAATACAGAGTGTCAAATGCGCACGAACTTCTCAGGATAGCTTGAGGCATCCACAAGACACTTCCGTCACTCGAGACTACACAGAGGGCATTACGCTGTTCTTTCAAACGGTCGTCAGCGCTGTAAAGAAGTAAAGGAAAGGATAACTTGCTAATTAACGAAATGGCCACACTAATTCACAGCTTTTCTCAGACTGGACATAACGAAAGACAAGAAAGCAAACACGCCAAAGAAACTAAATCTGGTGGGTAAAAGTCTCGGCAAAAGAACTATAAAATTTGCAGGCCATTTAACAAATAGAGCATTCTCATTTATTTAGTGTTTTGAATATGCTATATTGAGAAGTGATCTTTTATGATATCTGAGGAAGAGAAATTCAGACAAGATAACACATTATTCAAAAATAGCTTTTAGAAAATTGAGTGAAGGTTTAGCACTGCTGATACATAGGATTTAATGATTGTATCAGCAATGTGATCGTAAGCTTATGTTTTTATTAATTCTCTCTCTCTCTCTCTCTATTTCTCTCTCTCTCTCTCTCTCTCTATTTCTCTCTCTCTCTCTCTCTCTCTCTCTCTCTCTCTCTCTCTCTCTCTATTTCTCTCTCTCTCTCTCTCTCTCTATCTATCTCTCTCTCTCACTCTCTCTTTCTGACTCAGTCTAGATGATTAAGCATTTGTCAGAACATAAAATCAAAAAGGGTCTGAATCACACATTAGTTTTCGCTGGAACGATAATCTGCAATACATAAAAGAACAGTATTTTGAAATTTATGGCACTATCTTGCTAATTGGCCAAAACTTATCCGTCATTGATAAAAAGCCGATTTTACAAGGTTCCATGTTGGCAAGGGGCCATTTGCCAATCTTGTCGCGCCTCCACAATTATTGTCTCAAAGTGCAAAGGTTGGTCCTTATTTCCAGGCAAACGTCAGGACACAAGCGATTAAGGTATGCTATGTGAAAATGAAGTCCAAATGTGTTTACATACAGGGCAGCCTGATATTACATCAAATTGTCCTTCGGCAACAGGCACATTCTCGCCGTTTGAGGGGTGGGGGTGGAGAGGGCAGGGCGGGGCCTTTGATTTCGAGTTTGTGTTTTACTGCGCGACAGGGCACGATAGTGACCACTTTGCGTCTTTCACTGTCTATTTGGACACTCTATTCATTTTTGGTATTCAGAGTTTCTAGATTTCAAAAAACAGAATTAAATAGTATCGTATTAATGTTATTACACTGGTAACATTCTTAAAAATTGTTTGGTATATATCTGAAAAGAGTTTTGTGAATGTGTATCATCGTCATCATCGTCATCGGTCCCTTAACCGCGCTAGTCGTTGGGGCACCGCTGATGACTGCACAATTTCCCTCCACCTGTCCCGGTCTCCCGTGGCTCTCGGTGATTCACTGAAACTCAGGCCTGTCCACCTGTCCCGGTCTCCCGTAGCTCTCGGTGATTCACTGAAACTCAGGCCTGTCCACCTGTCCCGGTCTCCCGTAGCTCTCGGTGAGTCACTGAAACTCAGGCCCGTCCACCTGTCCCGGTCTCCCGTAGCTCTCGGTGAGTCACTGAAACTCAGGCCAGTCCACCTGTCCCGGTCTCCCGTGGCTCTCGGTGATTCACTGAAACTCAGGCCCGTCCACCTGTCCCGGTCTCCCGTGGCTCTCGGTGATTCACTGAAACTCAGGCCCGTCCACCTGTCCCGGTCTCCCGTGGCTCTCGGTGATTCACTGAAACTCAGGCCTGTCCACCTGTCCCGGTCTCCGGTGGCTCTCGGCGAGTCACTGAAACTCAGGCCCGTCCACCTGTCCCGGTCTCCCGTGGCTCTCGGTGAGTCACTGAAACTCAGGCCTGTCCACCTGTCCCGGTCTCCCGTGGCTCTCGGTGAGTCACTGAAACTCAGGCCTGTCCACCTGTCCCGGTCTCCCGTGGCTCTCGGTGATTCACTGAAACTCAGGCCTGTCCAGCTGTCCCGGTCTCCCGTGGCTCTCGGTGAGTCACTGAAACTCAGACCCGTCCACCTGTCCCGGTCTCCCGTGGCTCTCGGTGATTCATTGAAACTCAGGCCTGTCCACCTGTCAAGGTCTCCCGTGGCTCTCGGTGAGTCACTGAAACTCAGGCCTGTCCACCTGTCCCGGTCTCCCGTGGCTCTCGGTGAGTCACTGAAACTCAGGCCCGTCCACCTGTCCCGGTCTCCCGTAGCTCTCGGTGAGTCACTGAAACTCAGGCCTGTCCACCTGTCCCGGTCTCCCGTGGCTCTCGGTGAGTCACTGAAACTCAGGCCTGTCCACCTGTCCCGGTCTCCCGTGGCTCTCGGTGATTCACTGAAACTCAGGCCCGTCCACCTGTCCCGGTCTCCCGTGGCTCTCGGTGATTCACTGAAACTCAGGCCTGTCCACCTGTCCCGGTCTCCCGTGGCTCTCGGTGATTCACTGAAACTCAGGCCCGTCCACCTGTCCCGGTCTCCCGTGGCTCTCGGTGAGTCACTGAAACTCAGGCCCGTCCACCTGTCCCGGTCTCCCGTGGCTCTCGGTGATTCATTGAAACTCAGGCCTGTCCACCTGTCCCGGTCTCCCGTGGCTCTCGGTGATTCACTGAAACTCAGGCCTGTCCACCTGTCCCGGTCTCCCGTGGCTCTCGGTGATTCACTGAAACTCAGGTCTGTCCACCTGTCCCGGTCTCCCGTGGCTCTCGGTGATTCACTGAAACTCAGGCCTGTCCACCTGTCCCGGTCTCCCGTGGCTCTCGGTGATTCACTGAAACTCAGGCCCGTCCACCTGTCCCGGTCTCCTGTGGCTCTCGGTGATTCACTGAAACTCAGGCCCGTCCACCTGTCCCGGTCTCCCGTGGCTCTCGGTGATTCACTGAAACTCAGGCCTGTTCACCTGTCCCGGTCTCCCGTGGCTCTCGGTGAGTCACTGAAACTCAGGCATGTCCACCTGTCTCGGTGTCCCGTGACTCTCGGTGATTCACTGAAACTCAGGCCCGTCCACCTGTCCCGGTCTCCCGTGGCTCTCGGTGATTCACTGAAACTCAGGCCTGTCCACCTGTCCCGGTCTCCCGTGGCTCTCGGTGATTCACTGAAACTCAGGCCTGTCCACCTGTCCCGGTCTCCCGTGGCTCTCGGTGATTCACTGAAACTCAGGCCTGTCCACCTGTCCCGGTCTCCCGTGGCTCTCGGTGATTCACTGAAACTCAGGCCTGTCCACCTGTCCCGGTGTCCCGTGGCTCTCGGTGATTCACTGAAACTCAGGCCTGTCCACCTGTCCCGGTCTCCCGTGGCTCTCGGTGAGTCACTGAAACTCAGGCCCGTCCACCTGTCCCGGTCTCCCGTGGCTCTCGGTGATTCACTAAAACTCAGGCCCGTCCACCTGTCCCGGTCTCCCGTGGCTCTCGGTGAGTCACTGAAACTTAGGCCCGTCCACCTGTCACGGTGTCCCGTGGCTCTCGGTGATTCACTGAAACTCAGGCCTGTCCACCTGTCCCGGTCTCCCGTGACTCTCGGTGATTCACTGAAACTCAGGCCTGTCCACCTGTCCCGGTGTCCCGTGGCTCTCGGTGATTCACTGAAACTCAGGCCCGTCCACCTGTCCCGGTGTCCCGTGGCTCTCGGTGAGTCACTGAAACTCAGGCCCGTCCACCTGTCCACTGTCCCGGTGTCCCGTGGCTCTCGGTGATTCACTGAAACTCAGGCCTGTCCACCTGTCACGGTGTCCCGTGGCTCTCGGTGAGTCACTGAAACTCAGGCCCGTCCACCTGTCCCGGTGTCCCGTGGCTCTCGGTGAGTCACTGAAACTCAGGCCCGTCCACCTGTCCCGGTCTCCCGTAGCTCTCGGTGATTCACTGAAACTCAGGCCCGTCCAGCTGTCCCGGTCTCCCGTGGCTCTCGGTGAGTCACTGAAACTCAGGCCCGTCCACCTGTCCCGGTGCCCCGTGGCTCTCGGTGATTCACTGAAACTCAGGCTCGTCCACCTGTCCCGGTGTTCCGTGGCTCTCTGTGATTCACTGAAACTCAGGCCCGTCCACCTGTCCCGGCCTCCCGTGGCTCTCGGTGATTCACTGAAACTCAGGCCTGTCCAGCTGTCCCGGTCTCCCGTGGCTCTCTGTGATTCACTAAAACTCAGGCCTGTCCACCTGTCCCGGCCTCCCATGGCTCTCTGTGAGTCACTAAAAATCAGGCCCGTCCACCTGTCCCGGCCTCCCATGGCTCTCGGTGATTCACTAAAACTCAGGCCTGTCCACCTGTCCCAGTCTCCCGTGGCTCTCGGTGAGTCACTGAAACTCAGGCCTGTCCACCTGTCCCGGTGTCCCGTGGCTCTCGGTGAGTCACTGAAACTCAGGCCCGTCCACCTGTCCCGGTGTCCCGTGGCTCTCGGTGAGTCACTGAAACTCAGGCCCGTCCACCTGTCCCGGTGTCCCGTGGCTCTCGGTGATTCACTGAAACTCAGGCCTGTCCACCTGTCACGGTGTCCCGTGGCTCTCGGTGAGTCACTCAAACTCAGGCCCGTCCACCTGTCCCGGTGTCCCGTGGCTCTCGGTGAGTCACTGAAACTCAGGCCCGTCCACCTGTCCCGGTGTCCCGTGGCTCTCGGTGATTCACTGAAACTCAGGCCTGTCCACCTGTCACGGTGTCCCGTGGCTCTCGGTGAGTCACTGAAACTCAGGCCCGTCCACCTGTCCCGGTGTCCCGTGGCTCTCGGTGAGTCACTGAAACTCAGGCCCGTCCACCTGTCCCGGTCTCCCGTGGCTCTCGGTGATTCACTGAAACTCAGGCCCGTCCAGCTGTCCCGGTCTCCCGTGGCTCTCGGTGAGTCACTGAAACTCAGGCCCGTCCACCTGTCCCGGTGTCCCGTGGCTCTCGGTGATTCACTGAAACTCAGGCCCGTCCACCTGTCCCGGTGTCCCGTGGCTCTCTGTGATTCACTGAAACTCAGGCCCGTCCACCTGTCCCGGCCTCCCGTGGCTCTCGGTGATTCACTGAAACTCAGGCCTGTCCACCTGTCCCGGTGTCCCGTGGCTCTCTGTGATTCACTAAAACTCAGGCCTGTCCACCTGTCCCGGCCTCCCATGGCTCTCTGTGAGTCACTAAAAATCAGGCCTGTCCACCTGTCCCGGCCTCCCATGGCTCTCGGTGATTCACTAAAACTCAGGCCTGTCCACCTGTCCCAGTCTCCCGTGGCTCTCGGTGAGTCACTGAAACTCAGGCCTGTCCACCTGTCCCGGTCTCCCGTGACTCTCGGTGATTCACTGAAACTCAGGCCCGTCCACCTGTCCCGGTCTCCCATGACTCTCGGTGATTCACTGAAACTCAGGCCTGTCCACCTGTCCCGGTGTCCCGTAGCTCTCGGTGAGTCACTAAAACTCAGGCCTGTCCACCTGTCCTGGTGTCCCGTAGCTCTCGGTGAGTCACTAAAACTCAGGCCTGTCCACCTGTCCCGGTGTCCCGTAACTCTCGGTGAGTCACTAAAACTCAGGCCCGTCCACCTGTCCCGGTCTCCCGTAGCTCTCGGTGAGTCACTGAAACTCAGGCCTGTCCACCTGTCCCGGTCTCCCGTAGCTCTCGGTGAGTCACTGAAACTCAGGCCTGTCCACTTGTCCCGGTGTCCCGTAGCTCTCGGTGAGTCACTAAAACTGAGGCCTGTCCACCTGTCCCGGTGTCCCGTAGCTCTCGGTGAGTCACTAAAACTCAGGCCTGTCCACCTGTCCCGGTGTCCCGTAGCTCTCGGTGAGTCACTAAAACTCAGGCCTGTCCACCTGTCCCGGTGTCCCATAACTCTCGGTGAGTCACTGAAACTCAGGCCTGTCCACCTGTCCCGGTCTCCCGTAGCTCTCGGTGAGTCACTGAAACTCAGGCCTGTCCACCTGTCCCGGTGTCCCGTAGCTCTCGGTGAGTCACTAAAACTCAGGCCTGTCCACCTGTCCCGGTGTCCCGTAGCTCTCGGTGAGTCACTAAAACTCAGGCCTGTCCACCTGTCCCGGTGTCCCGTAGCTCTCGGTGAGTCACTAAAACTCAGGCCTGTCCACCTGTCCCGGTGTCCCGTAGCTCTCGGTGAGTCACTAAAACTCAGGCCTGTCCACCTGTCCCGGTGTCCCGTAGCTCTCGGTGAGTCACTAAAACTCAGGCCTGTCCACTCGCGGATGTTATCCTCCCATCTTTCTTCTGTCTATCTTTCCTTCCTCCTCCTCCTCCAACAGTTCCTTGTAGATCTTTGCCTCTTTCACAAGGGACACAACGCGCTGTAGGTCCACGTTACTAAATAAATCTTTCATGGATTCGGTCAAGAATGGGGAAGGGGGGAGGGAGGTATGGAGGAAATATTGTCAAATTGTGTCAGATACAGCCAAAGGAACATTGCTGCATTTTGGAAGGTCCATTAATTCCATCACTGTCGACAGCTACAGATTCTGGGTATTGTCAGGCATATCAAAAGCAAAACTTGGCCTCAAAACAAATAAACGTTATGAACGATCGCGTGAAAAGCTTAAATTTGAAGATCCATTAAACACTGAGTCACAGCGGTCAATCCCACGAGCTCAGCCAACCGTTCTACTTCCTTGGCCAGCGCATAATGCTATTTTGCCAGTCTCAGGCGAACGGAAGTGAAACAATGCGGCTGATGGTGCGGCAAATTTCCCACCGTTTGCCCAATGCAAAGGAGTGGACGTAACGCGGATATCCTATTAGCACAAGAAGTGAGTCGTAATGGCTAGCCCGGCCAGCGGATGCGCTTGTCCGTGAGCAAAGTCACTCTTTCTTGTTGTCCTAGATTTGTCCAGTTCATGCTGGAAATGAGCTCACTGATGACTGTCTTTACTTCCGCAAACAGTGAGAAATCTACGACGGGGATATTTTCCCTAGCATGTTGTCATACGCTAAATCATGTCCAGGTCACAATCATACTGTTCATTATACATTTTTTTGTCGTTCTGGCCTAAGTGGTGTAGATGGACGCGTACATAATTATCGAATAATGTGTGTATTACAGCCATGCTTACAAAGCCACAGAACATTTTTCAGTGAAACGAAATAGCAAGCAACTAATCATCCTTCTATCCATCCACCCATCCGTCCGCTCATCCATCCATCCGTCCATCCAACCATCCATCCATCCATTCGCCCATCCATCTTATCATCTACCCTCCCACGCATCATCTTTATCTACATCTGTCTGTCTGTCTGTCTGCCTGTCTGTCTGTCTCTGTCTGTCTGCCTATCTTTCTATCTATCTATCTATCTGTTTGTCTGTCCGTCCGTCCGTCTGTCTGTCTGTCTGTCTGTCCGTCCGTCCGTCCGTCCGTCGGTCCGTCCGTCTGTCTGTCTGTCTGTCTGTCTATCTAATCACCAGGTCAAACCACATACACAGCAAGCATGAGCCAGCGGGGAGCGAGAAATCAATCGGAAAATATCTGTGGCTCTGATGAAGATCCGCGACAAGGAAAGTTTCTTGCATTTTTTAAAATTCAATTTCCATTTGTTTGGAGATGCCTCTCCGAGATTCCATGAATGTTAAAGTTTGCGGAGGAGAAAAAAAATCCCTTTAACACGAAAAGAAAAAAAAAAATGTTTATAATCGTATAATCAGACACACGGATCTAACAACTCGATCACATCCGTGCAGAGCAAAGGAATCAAGACTGGCAAGGTAGTAGAATGCGGAACAGGAAGCTAGCTGAAATAATAATCATATAATTGTACTCTAAGCCAGGAACTTTTAAATTATGAGTTTCATACAGAATAGAAGGACTATGGGGCGTTTTTCTGCATGGCCAGCAGCGCACTGCGTCGGCTTTCACTGAATCTTGAAGTTCATTTGAACCAATTAGCGAGACAGACCTATTTCACTCTCCTTGTGCGCGAGGTTCCCTCTATCTCGATACTCCACAAAAACTGACTTGACTCTGTGCCCTGTAGGCTCTATCCGGAGACGTTTATACAAATGCAATATTGAATACATGGTCTACGGGGGCATTTTACCTGTAATTTTCCTGTTACTACGATCGGTTAATCCGAACCAGCTCATTATTGATAAGATCGGTGTAAAACCTTGAATAATAATACTTTTCAAGAAATTAATGGTGTGTGCCGTCTATGATAAATTACCATTTCGAACGTTATTATATGAATTTAGTTTTTAGAAAGCTTCACAAATTGAACATTTTACAGCTTTTGATTTCTTTACTCTGTTCCTCCTCCCCCACCCCTTTCTTTCCTCTCTCCTTCGCTTTGGTATTTGGTGATCTGTGATCTGTGATCTGTGATCTGTGATGAAGTTTGAAGTTTGAGTTTGAGAAAGCGCGTCGATACGATAACAGTCACACGTTGCTAGAAAACAAACAAGACTAAAGACAGAATAGAACAGACCGGTAGGACAGGAGCAGGTCCTACCAGATGCGCCCCCCAACCACCCGTGATCTGTAGTGAAACTCAGGAGAATTTTATAGTAGGTGACCCATGTCCCTGTCAAAATTTGTTTTTGGTCCACCAGTCTGTTGATTAATAGTTGATTGATCATCGATTCATTCAACCCTGAACACCGAAGATTGTCCAGTGGCCCATTCGGTAGAACAATGGACCTCCTAATGAAAGACGGGCGGAGGAACTGGATTTCGAATCTAGTTACACATCCGATCACGTATGATGACAAACAGCGCATTATGCCATTGGTAGGTTGTGAGTTTGAGTTTGAGTTTGGAAAAAGCATGTTGACACGATAAAGGCCACCTTATGCTAAGAAAAAACCAGACGATAGACAGAATATAACAGATGGATAAGACAGAAGGAGACTCTACCAAGGAAGGTACATTATGTTGGCTAAACAATATGGGGGATTATTTTGACACCCGGTGTAAACAATTTGTATATAATAAAATACCACTACGAACTGCACACCTATTGTCTTAATGACTTAGAAAACTCGATAAGATACCAAGTGGATGAACAAGAAATAAGCAGGAAGACAATTAGTCTTAGGAAACCAGTAAAAATAAAACAACTAGGTGGGTTTACTCTGTAACCATGAAATCTGTGATTGAGGTTATAAAGCCACACCGCTAACACAGACAATGCGTGGGATAAAATAGGCAGAACTAGCGGAAACTGAAGACGAAACTTCATTATCACTCAAGCCAAATGATATTTTGTTCTGAAAAAAAAACAGCTCTTTATGACTCCATGAAAAACAGTTGCCAGATGACACTCAAAAATGGTCATGTCGAAATTTTGGTAGTCTGAATATAAAGAAATTCGGTATATGTCATCGCACGCACTAAATACTTAGGCTACTGGAGACAAATCTCCCTGTGTCGGTTTTAACGCAGACTTAAACTTCATTGAATTGAACCAACCAGCGAGGCAGACTTGTTTCAGTCTCATTAATGCCAGAGTTTTTTCTTTTTTTTCAAGTCAAATTTGGAGGTCAACTCCTCCGATCCCAGTCCCCATTTTCTCCTCTTTTATTTGCTCTTAGTCTCTAACCTCCAGAAATCTGTTCGGGTTATTTGGCTCGGGATATTTGAGTAAACATTTCTGTAATAGAACGGCAAATGGGTAACTTCCACTGACAGGGGTAAACGCATTCAACAAGGAAGCAAATACAAACTGGCCAAGACAAAAGGAAACTGTACATGCCAAATCAGTCAGGAAACAGGGTCGGACGCTGACCGGTACGCCAGGCAATGCTGGCACTGCCTCTGGCACCGTTCCACTGTCCACTAACACAGAAAGTGGGTCTTTTTTGCCACGCCATAATATGTGGTTGCATCTGACAAAATCGAGTTGAAGGTGACATAATACACATCTCTTTAAAAAAAAAAAATCAAAATGAAACAAGTCTAAGTCGATTTCAAGCAAAATATGTTAGCTGAATGCAGGAAAATGGCTGATCGTTCACATGTTTTCCCCTTTGGAGGGTTTTCAGCCCAACTACATCACTTCCACTAACATATAATATGTACTCGTATATGTTGGGGTATATGACACAAGTATGCCAATATTCTAATGGTGATCTGTGTCGAATAGTTGTCCAATAATTCTGAAATTATTCCATACTCAAGTATGTTAAGATTGCAGTCGTGAGGGGGAGGGGGAGACAAGTTCGAAAGTTAACATACATATTCGTTTGAAATTAAGCCTGGTTACAAGAGAAGTCTTGGATTAGTGTGAATTACTGAAGGGAGGAACAAAGAAATTTCCGAGTGTCTGGCGGAACGCAAAGTCGTCTAGCACCTGCAAGCACTTTATATGGAAACGCTCACGTCTTCGAAAGAGTGTCAAATATTCGAAAAACGGCAAACGATTGTTCGATAACCGTTCGAATAATACAACTTGCTATTCAACCCTACACCAGTGTGAACCCTCCACCGTAAATAGTCATCCCCCTCCCCTTCTCCTTCCATTACATCAAGTACTCTTCCTGTCTTAACACTGTTTGAAAAATATCTCCCTAAAGTACAACTAATATTTTATACCAGAGAATAAATTGGTCGTTTAACTGAGCCATAAACGAACGTGACGCCTTTCGCGTGTTTCGCCCCATTTCATCGCATCTATGTCCACGTCGGACGCACGTAATTTGATTCCAAACTGTTTTTTTCTCTAGATCCTGTAAGTGCAATCATTGTAACAGCATTCATCTCCTGGGTCGCTCTACAACTATTTTCTCTTGAGAACGGGAAAATCATAACCATCAACACAGTTATTAATATGATTGGACAAACATCACTAAACCCAGATAATAGCGGGCTGGAACAATCATTAATCAGCAGTATTATTCATCAAACATATAAAACTATAACAGCAACCGCCCGCTAATCAAGTTCCTCCAATCTCCTGTATGGATGGCCAACACAAATGGACGGATGAAATAATACAGCATAATTTTTTTTCACAGCGATAACACAATTGTTCATCGTTTGTTGGACCACCCCCCCCCCCTCTCCTCCTACTCCCCTTGGGTGACATCAGCCTCGTGTCAGGAACGATGTGAGAGTTAAGGGAATACACTGCCATTTGACGAATTAAATATTTATATATTATATATATTTACTCAAATGACATAATAGAATTCTGCTTTGTTTGTATAATAATATACTGTTCAACTTCGCTCAGTCTGCATATTAAAGCGTCATTATGGGGTGAACTCTTTTCCGTCTACACCAAGCAAAGAATCGTCGATGACCTCGCTTTTCAAAAATGGGTCTCTGTCGGTCAATGCCTTAAAATACTGAACCAATGTGTTCAGTAATTGTATGTCACCCCCAATTCATTGTTATTGGTGGCGAGCAGTTGCGCCTGGAGACATGTAGAGACGCATAACTTGTCTAGGTAAAGGCAATTAACATCTAAAGTTTGCCACTGGTGACAAGACCTGTCATTTTATTAATTCCCTTTTCTTTCTTCAAAGATCGGCGTGCTAAAGGTTTCGATCGACACAGAATAGCTTCATCTGAGATACTTTTATTGCTAGATAAATTGTGATAAATCACTCTACTGACATTTATTCTACCCAGCTTTAGATATTATGCTCTTTGTGCCTTTGTATTTTGCTCCGTCAGTTGCTGAAGCAGACACATGGATTATATTTTACGGAGAAAAAGTGCGTAGCATCACTTCATTGCAAGGCATATTCTTTACATACCTCATTCACTAAACAAAGTTACCCCTTTTTTACAAGTCAGTTGTCCTCTGCGTACAAGGTAACACTATGTCTGCAATGGCAATATTTTTTTCTTTACAAAATGGAACACATTCGGTTACAATAATAGGTTATAACCCAAGTCATACATGAACTCGTTCAATCATATAGCTACCTGCAAGCACCAGGGGCATGTTAGCGGAGAAGAAAGGCATTCGAAAGTTTGCAAGCGTGTCGATTTAACTGTTTTCGAATTCTTCATGACGTGTATTTGCCATGCAGTATTTCTAATTTTCACAAAGATGAAACTCATCTCTGATTCACCAGTTTCACACACCACACAAAAGCCATTATTATCATGGTGTCTGGGCGCTTATGGCCATCTGGAGCGCACCGGGTGACAAGCATCATTTTTGGGGGGTTCTGTACTTTGCAGTCACGTCGCAATGCCAAACATGATTCGAAAAGAAAAAAAATTGAGTTGTTATGTCCATTCACAATCTGTGAGAGTGAGATAGCCTTGTTGATCCATTGGTTTGCTTAATCGATTACCGAACTACACGCACCCGTCGCCTCTTGCATTGTTTACTTCATTTTTTGCTCATGACATTTGCAATGTCTCCATACCTCTGTTTTGATATTGTCTTCTGATACCTTCGGTCAGTGACCAATCGATAACAGTAAGTTTCCTGTCGAAAGTGAAACCGGCGTTCCCCACTGCATGTATACAAACATTATTATGTTTTGAAACACAGCCTCCCCCCCCCCCCCCCTCAAGGATCTTCTCTTGTCATAAATATTATATTATTTTGCTAACAAAAAATACCTTTGAAGAAATGGTTACAACAAAACTGATTTTCCTGACCCAAAATACAAGTGCAACTCCAAGAGCCATGCCACAAGCGCACCCAAAGTACTGCAGTTCGTTATCGTTATCATGTTTGCCACATCTTGTTGACACATGAAGCTTCATTGGTTTTCGAAAATTTTGTGGAGTTATCGTTATGTTTTATTTCCAAATAGCAGATACGACATTTTTTGACGTTTCACCATCTGTAGTCAAATGCTTGTGCAAAGAAATTCATATCCATCTTAAATGACAGTTACCATCCATCGTTTCATCAAATTTTTAGATCAATCAGGAGCAGCAGAACAATACACATGAAAGCAAACAGCGAAGGATACCGAAGATCGTTTTTGCCCTCTGCAATTCGCCTGAGCAAAACTCTTTAGCTAGATCTGTGCCATACTTCACTAACGTTCCTTACCATGTCACTTCATGTATGCCTGTTATTGACTTACTGAGTTATGATTTGTTGTGTTATGATTTATTGAGTTATGACATAATATGCTTAAGTAATGATGTGTGCGATATGTACCATGTAGTGTTCTGATCTTAAATGCTTTGTGAAGTGAATTTCCCTCATGGGATTACCCACTGATTCTTATCGTGATTTTTATCTTATCTTATCTTTCACCTTTTCAGCTGAGGCGTCCGGTAGGAATGTGCAAAAACAAATTTATTATTTTGTTCATGCTGCGGTTTTAACAACTTCCTGATACCGTCTTCCCTGTGGCTTTTCCTTTCCGTTCATACCTCTTCCACAAAACCCCCAAGATATGTGTGTGGATCTGGCGAAATCCAGCCCAAGTCGAAAGATCAAATTCCTGGAAAAAAATCCTCCAAAGGGAGAAAACTTACCTACAGAATTGAGATTTGCTTAAAAAATGAACGATTACTCATTTTTCTGCATCCAGTTAAAGTATTTTGCTGGAAACCGTCTAAGAAATATTTAATTTTGATTTTTTGAAGAGGTATAAAATTTTCACCTTAACCCCAGTTTCGCCAGATCCACTCACATACTTATGTAACCCCACCTTACTTACCTTCAATCTTCTGATCTCTAAAATGTCCGAGCGTTGATAATTCCTTTTCCATTAGCTCTTACCTCTACCCAGCGAAACTGTTTCTTTTTCTTCCTAACATAATGTACAGTATGTGCCATATTTTAAAACATCCAATCCCTCTGTTATCTACAAGCTGGCCCAGCATGCTTTCTTTCATTGTGCGTACGCTGAATTTCTTACAACTTTGCCTCTGTTGTCCCGTTCCTTCATTCCATCTTGCACCACCCCTATCGTTTCCCCTCTTTTACAAATCTCCTCTTCGATTTTACATTCTGGCTTGTTCCCCGAGCATTTTTGGGGCCCTCCATGAAGCCCAGCTCGACTAACCTCGATACATTCCTGGACCGCAAAAGGCACCGGGCGAATTCAATTAAACCCTTGGACGACGGAAAGGCAAAAAGCATTACATTCAATTTGTCCACGTCCAGCTTCTGAGTGACAGCAGGGGACCCTGGATTCCCAAGGGGGGTTAAGGGGGTCGGAAGGAGGAATCCAGACGGCGGGGCACCCAGAGATGGAGATTTTTATCATACAAATGACTTACGTCCAACGACATTTATCCGGGATTAATGGACAAGTAAAAATACGAGGCTGAACCAATGTGCTCTGTAGAAATCTTCATCGAATACCGTAAATAATACTGCATACAGTATAAAAATTTCAGGAGACCCAATAAAACGTCTGGACGACGCAGTAAAATATCTGCGTCATTATAATATGTCGTCCAAGCGAAATATCGTTTATTGGACGAGTGGGGATCATTATGAAAACAACAACAACAACAACAATACAGATGGTTTGACATATTGAGTCATAGCTAGGCATTATTAATCATACAAATTGTGATAAAAGCGCACAGAAACCTGAATCGGCCAAGATGAACTAATATTGTAAGCACCTGGAAAACTGAGAATAAGTCAGTAATGGGCAAGCTCGGGGGATAACCCCCCCCCCCCCCCTTGACCACTTCTTCTCTGCATTCTTTTTTCTTCCGCTGCCGCCATCTCCATGGCTCTCTCCGATTCAGTGTGTAAGACTCAGTTGATCAGTCTTTTAAAATAAGGATGTTGGAACTAATGTTGAACAAAATAAAAAATTCGTTGAAGGTGAAACTTCATGCAATAGCCCATCTTTAGATGTAACTGTAATCTCCAAGTAAATAATTTCGGTGAAAACGCCAATCAATTCCTTCAGTTTTCTGAACGACCAGTCTTGGTCTAAAATTAAAACAATGTCCTATCCCCGACGGGCCACATTTGGCCCACTGCAGGCACAGAATAATGACCCTATTTTGGCAGATTAATGATCCTATTTTGGCCATGACCCCAACCTGCATCCTGGGTGCCATCCGATGAAGAGCTGAAGAAATGACAAGTTGAATGAATACCAATCGGACCCGAGCTGGAGAAAAGGCCATTGGAGATGCAAGATACGGTAGGGATAATTAGTTGGCTCAGGAGCTATGCATCTCTATCAAATGTAGCCATTCCCATTATAAAATCGTTATTCCTGATTACTCTTCATCCGCGCCAGTTTTGTGTTGCTTTTCCGAAGGTGCTTTCACAAGAACCCTGCATATCGAGTTTGTTGCCCAAAATTCAGCCTGCTAATTAACAAAATGATTTATTCGCACTGGTAACATCGAAAGGTTACAAGAGGGAAAAATTGCAGAGCTCAATGGGAGTTGATGAATACAAGAAAACTGAACCTTGTAGGGAGATAATGGGGGAAACTTAAAAAGGACAAACTTTCTGTCTCTAGAACCTTTTTTTCAGGCCCACACACAAAGGAAAGAAACTAGAAGCATGCACATAAATTCGGAAACTAACGAATGGATAAATGAATTACCAAATAAATAAATCTAACATACTAAGTGAAAATTTCCTGCTCAAAGCACAACTACACGGTAAACGTTGCCAAGACGAAAGACTACATTTACATACACATATCAATACTGGCGGGGGATATCTGGCTCAGGGAATCGACTCCTAGGGCAATGTTTTATAAACCTCACAAAGGCAACAATCATGGTTAAACAGTACAACCTGAGAAGGTCATTCTATTCTGGTTGAGCTGTCGGATTTTCTCTGGGACTAACCGCCTGAAGTCATCATACACTGGTAGCATAAATATTGACCTGGGAGCAACTGGAATGACCCACAAGACGAGGAAAATAGAAAGTAACAGAGGGGAGGGCATATTTATGGACTCAACAAAGGCTTATCATCGTCCGCGGAGCGAACCTGATCTTAAACCACTGTCGCTCCCATTTGTTTCCATAATCTCTTAATTAAAAGACCGATCGATGTACTCGCGTAGTTTCCTGATTGTTTGCAGTGTCCACTCCATATACCCGTCATCCACCAATAATGTTCACATACAGCTCTTCAAAAACAGACCAAAAAAAAACAACAACAAAACCTTCACTTGAAATTTAAGAAATTTCGTCTGTCACTATTATTGTGAGCAATACTAGCGCATCGGTACACAAAATGAATGTGGCTTCAAATGGGACTGTGGACCACAAGGCTATGATCCGCATTATTCCATAAGAAGGATGGCCAAATTACTATAAAATAAAATTTGTCCAATTTTTACTGAAATGCTTGGACTCCAGACATTAAACGATAATATCGAATTTGCCAAAATCGCGAAATAAATATATTCATTTGTACATCATGAGCTGCTTTCTACTGGTTTAGTTGATTGACTTTAGTTATCAACACAATAATCATTGAAAACTACGGGTTAAAGCACTGTTAATCTCAGGTCAAAAGAAGAAAAGAAACGAAACCTTCCCAGGCATTCCATCTCATAATATTTAGAAATTTTTGTCTCTCAGCGATCGACGAAAAATGGCTTAAAATTGTTCTATGGGGCGCATTTCAGAGAAAAGTAGAGGAATATCAAGCTGCACATCTCAGATTACATGGAGGCGCCGCCCAAGCCCAGTGTTGAAGTTTATTTGGTGAAGAAAACAAGAAAAGCAGGGGGAGGGAACGAAAAAGAAAACTGCATGATGAAAAAGCCGGTGAACAAGTAATGTTAATGAAGAAGAAAATAGAGACAAAGAACAGAGGGAAAAGAAAGAGGAAGAAAAGAAACGCGGTGAAGTACGGAAACTCTCTCACTTTATACGCATCAAGGAAAAAAAAAAGTCAACGATGAGAAAGGAAAGGAAACAACAGGCAGCTCATAAAAAATGAATCGTTCTTAAATGAGAGCCAAGGAGGTACACGGCTCATTTCTAATCAATTTGAATGTCTATACGTGTATGTGTGTGAATGCATGCCTGTATGGCTGAAGTGCTTTGAATGGTGTGGGTTTGTTTTTTTTTGTCTTTTGCGTGCGCACGTGCCGTCGAAGAATATGCAGACGTAGTTGACTAAAGCTGGGTTTTCATGTGTACAGAAACAGAAACGGCAACGGAAACTTCAAAAACCTTTCAAGCAGTGAAATACAAAGAATTTCATGTGTATCCGTGCGAATGGAAACATTATCCTTCTTTTTACTGCCTGATGGATTTTTGAAGTTTCCGTTTCCGGGCACAGGAAAACACGGCTTAAGACGTCATCGTTGGGTTCATAACATTATTGAGTTTCTGCTCACGCCATGGCTGGCGGCGTGCCAGCCTGTGAAAGTTATGACCGTCACAGGACTAAATTTCAAGCATTAACTTGTCTCACGCCTATATTAATTTGTCATCTAGACATTCCGGCTCTCCCAGATGGAGAGCTAGTCTGAATGCCAGGCGCTGGCTAGGGACGTTTCGAAACATTTTGCCTCATAAAACGTTGGGTTTTGAACATGAGAAGCACGAATAGTCTTGCAACTGGTCAGAGAGAGAGAGACACAGCCCATAATCCGATTTGGACTTCTCAATCATCTTAATATTTCTTGTAGACTTACCACTTAGCTGGAGTGTCTACCACTTTAAGTGTATATAATTTCATTTGCAAAAACCCAAGTTCAGATTAGGGAAAGAAGACGAAGAAGAAAAAAAGAAGAAGAGAGTTATTCTCCCTAATACGACATTCTGAGAGAAGGACATTATTCTCAACCCCCGCCCAACCCTGATAGTCTGATATTTTAGACACCGTACCGAAGGTGGACATCTGGACTTTTCGCACCTTCTATGTAGAGTAGAGGATCCGCGCTTTAGAATTCTGCTACTGAATTATTATAATATTTATTATCACCGTTGCCTTTTCCGTCTGCAAAGGCAGATTATATTTCCGAGACTGTTTACAAAACGCAGCACTTTCCAGGGAGTTATGCAAGAAAGTTATTCAGAATATTATTATGCTGAAAGCGGGCCAATTCCAAGTGTTCACTGTGTCTCCGTTGAGTATCATTAATGAAGAAAAAAAATGAAGGTCGGAATAACTATGTATAATTACGTAGGTATAAAGTTTAATGGATTATGTCATGAATTTTCATAAAACAGTTTAATTAAGATAATTAGAAGGTCTATTCCGCCTGGGTGTCCAGACTATAGGAAGCCCATGAAGGAACACTTGATCGTCAGTTGAAAACGCTTTTAGTATCTGACAGAATGCCAAATGGATGTTTATATATCCAACTTATTAATAACAAAGAATTTTAAACATAAACTGCCCTTTCAATCCTCTAAATTCTCTGTCAAATTTGTCAACATATATCAACACCGAAAGGTCGTTAAGTTTATCCTTTACGCCAACAATTCTATTTTGACACCTGGACTCGTCATAAAATTAATGTCTCCTTTCGGAAAACGCAGAAATTGGAAATATCCAGCGGGACACTTGGAATCTGACAGAAAGCCAAACAGGGATGTCTATCTCCAGCTCATTAATAACGGAATGAATTAACATAAACTGTGCCCTACCTATGCACACACATTTCTGTCAAATTAGTAAACATTTATACATACTGAAAAGTCCCGAAACTAATCCCATAGGCCGAACGCCCACCGAATAAAGTCAATTATTTTTGCCTCGATTGTATATACTGTGGAGGTAAAGTCTGTCTCGATAATTGATTTAAAGGAAGTAAAAAACAGACGCAAAACAGGGCTGACACAAGCATCACGTCTATACATTTGTTTGGAATTTGGATGTGTCATGAAACTATTGTCTCCTTTAGGAAGAGAAGAAATTGGAATGGAACCATACGTGTTTCCACTCACATTCAAAATAATTTTAATTTGGGAAGGAGAGTATAATAAAGAGCTCATTAAGTATGACGCTCAATGACAAACTGCTGACTCCCGTGTCCATATTCATCGACCGTGGCGAAATTTCTTTGGGCTTGGTCAACAGAACCACCAATCTCTTTAAACGAGGTGAAATTCGCAGAGAGTGAAGACGGAAAACCTCTCTTAAACTCTAAAAAAAATTGGGACACACAATGGAAGAAGAGAAAGGAAAATAAGAAGGACAACTATGAAAGGGTAAAGAACAAAAAATTTAATTAAAAAAAGATTCTTTGACAAATTACCCCCTTCCTCTTTCCACCCCATCCCACCAAAAACAAAAAAGGCAAGCGGCATAGGGTGCACCAAGGTTTATCAACATATTTTGCCTACTTAATGAAAACAATAATTGTCTCTCGAAAGCAATAACGAACACCAAGAACGCAAGCACGAATGAAAAAAATCATGGATTTCAAAGTTGAGTTCGTTCAAAAGGTTTCTGGGAAATCTTTCCTCCCTGGACCGCCTACAAAATTTTACGTACGGGAAAGTGCAAGCCGCAAGAGCAATGATATTCACTTCCATAAATAAAAACAACAGACATTTTACCCTATTCGTCCTAGAAATGCATTAAAAATTCGTTCACATTGCAGGGAGGCAGCAGACCGTTTTTCTGATTTAACGACCAAGAAGACTCGCTCATGTGTGTAGCGCACGCACAAATACATGCATCATAAATTACCGGAGCTGTGTTACAGAGCTTTTGGCAGAGAATTGATGACCGACAAGAATGGGGATATTTTACGACTACAACATGCTTGAATTTCCTTCATTCCAAGATTCGAAGTCAGCGGGAAAGCCGGGGATAAAAAGGGATTTTTCACAAGGTCTTGTTCATGGCATGACAATGGTGAACATCTTCCCGGTTTCTACAGCAAGTCTTTTAGACACGGCTTGAAGATCGGCAGTGTTTTTCTCTCAGGAAGCTCAAGTTTTAAACTGTCGGATGTGGAATTGGCACAGAGGCTCACAGTCTAATACCCAGAAGAAGCCGCGAAGAGTGCTTGAAAGAGAGTCAAGAATAAAGACTCGAAATTGAGGAGGCCTTTTTCTATTCCTTTTTTTCTTTCCAACTTCCCATCCTCCCCTCTCTCCGGTGGGACCGGGCTTCTCAAGACACGAGAAATGTGCCGATTCCACTTTTTCCCTAATTGTAACCATGGCCAACATTCATAAGATTGTAGTCATGCATTTTAATGGTTTCCGCGGATTGAAGTTGTCGGCCTGATCCTGACAATCTTTCTCCTCTATCTTTATTCTAATGTCGCTGTTAGAATACGAAAGATCGTTGGCGCTTCCAGTGATGTTTACCAGTAATGCTTGTCTTTTAATGAGTTGCGTGTATTTTTAACTTTTATTGTTACTACCACATCGCACTGACTTCTATATGCTTTCACTGCTTGTCAAGCTCTCAGCCCTTTTCTTCCGCATTCCATTTCCTATTTCTCAGAGCTCCCCCGAGACACCTCTATTCATGTAGTCATTCCACGTACTCTCTCTCCTCTTCCCTCTTGACTATCCCGTCTTTTTTTTTTATCTTTTGTTTTCGTTTTTCGGGGTTTTCATCCCTTTCCTGAGCAGACATTCACATTTGGCAGCCTAATACCACAGCATTACTGAGTCACCTCGACCATACAGAAACATCCCCGCCAGTCCGACCCTTAAGTCTTGTATTGGCTGTTTTTTGTGGATCTATTTTCATTTCCCCAGCTTCAATCAGGCGCGATGAATGGTGCTATTATGTGCCATTCTTTACCAAACTTGACACTAAAAGTTACCGTTTTATCCGAGTTTAGATTGCGTTGTTTCGCTGAATGTTTTCTTTCTAAGGGTGTCGTCATCACAGTGTGTCTCTACAAAAGAAAGCGATTTTTGTCCATTTTCATCGTCTCTGTCTGTATAAATAAAGGCGAGTGTGTGTTTGTCTGTGTGCTCACAAAAAATACTGGCTCATACAGTTCGGATTTGCATGAAATTTTGAAGATGCCTTCCTTGCCCCCTGCAAAAGGTTCTGTCTTACATTTGGAGGCTCCATATTGTAGCAAGATTTTTTTTTTTTGAGTTTGCTTTGTGTCGCTGACTGCTCGCCTCCGATCCCCTTTTTTTTTCACGAGCACAAGGCCCGTAACGTTAACACTTCCTGCCGAGTGATTTAAACTATTCAATGTGCTCGCGGCTAAAATTACAACACAGGAATACCATGCTGCCTTAAGTGATCTCAAATTAATAGTGGTAGTCAAATTTTATAGCTTTCATTGTTTGCTCCAATAAATTGTTTATTCCTTCGGCGGGAGGAAGCTATGAATTCTGCGCGGAGCTCGACTTTTAAGCTTGTATGCAATAAAATCAGCTACATGTCTGTAGATGAATCTGATGTATGAGTTCGTGTCCTAAAATTATTTAAGTGGAATTTAAAGATTAAGCAAACTTACCACGATGTTTAATTGCAACTCTATCGATATCATGAGACAATGTAGGAGCAAACGAACGAGGTGTCACATGACCGAGCCTGGTTTTAACGTGGTTTGTGACACCTCGTTTTGTTTCCCATTGGCGAATCGATTGAGATAAAATAATGTTGTTTTCTAATCTGAGCCGGCACTTGAAAGTGTGTAAGGCAGATAAACACACAGCCACACACCATACATTACACGTAAAGCTATGTAATAAATTTTGTTCAGCAGTGATATGGAATGTGGTTAAAACAACAACAACATCAACAACAACGACAACAACAACAATAACAAAACAGCATATTATGAGGACTGGATCACACTCTCTGTGTCTTTAGTTATCCTATATATGCAATATCTATAGTTAGAAATACTCCACAACACAGTAATTTAATATTCTCCAAATAAGGCAGAAAATCGGGAGGAATCTCGAACATTTTTCAATGGTTCATTTGGGAAGGATCAGTTTGATGAATAAAAAATGACCGAGCCATTGCAGAATTGTCTTCTCTGGTCGTTCCCTGGAGACAAGGAACTGTAGGAAGACACTGTCCCGGAGCGCTATCATGGCCAACTATCAAACCATATATATACAACATTACGTTGCACAAAAGGCAGCTTTGGTCTCAAGGGACGCATTTCTCTCCGGAAAGTAATTAAACTATTGGCCTTTTTTTTTTCTTCTTCACTTGCTTCTTTCCGATTATATCCCCTCGCCAAAACAACATTTCCTATGGAAGGATAAAGACGCCTGTACGCAGAGACAAGATAACTTTACTTTAAAATCGAGTTCACCGGATATAGCTTGACACACACATTTATCATGACTGCTTGGCAGACACGACTCTCCAGGGGGAAAAGAGAATTCGCTTTTGTTTCCCTTTTCTTTCGTTTTCGAAATAAACTTTAAGGGCAGAAATTTGAACTCTGAAAAGAGACACCAAGAAGAGAAAATAGCACTTAAACAACTGCGATGAGACTAAGAAAAAAGAACTTTGCTTCTTTGGGGAGTTGTTTCATGGGAAAGCGTATAATACTTTTTGCACTCTGAGGACTAGGTTCTTCTAAGCTCTAACTTAGCTGAAACATCATTCGTTGACAAATAAATTGTGTTTCTTCAGCCCCGGGTGAGCTGATGCCTTTAAAAGACAAAGGTTATGATTTTTTAGCCAGCCATAATTCGCTGAAGTGAGACATAGTGCCGGAACCAGGCCATCCAGTTCTATGACATGCTTTTTAAACAGGGTTGTATGCCAGTATTTCACACACGTGGGAAACAGTTATCCCCAACTAGCCATCATAAATATAAACTGAAAGAAAACATTCAAGTGACAGAAAAGATTAAATTAATTTCATGTAATATGTCAGACGCGAGGGATCACAATAAATAAAATACAATTATTATTAATATTATGAGACAGTCGTTTAATACCTCAAATTGTATGCACGTCTTTTTTTAAAATCATATTTAATTCAGGAACTATGCAGTGTTTTTAATTTACAGTTTTCCATACAAAGTAAAGATACTATTTCATTCTTCCAATTTATAACACAGGAGATGATAAAGTTCTGGAACAACTAGGTTTCAAATGGTTGTACAAAATGTAAGAATGAATTTTAAGATTACACTAAATGCATTTGTGAAGCAGGCCTTTGATAAACCGCAGCATTAGTTGCAAAGGGAATAACAAATCACAGGCAATGAAAACAAGGGTAAACACACCAATGCACTGGTAAATAAAAGGCCCTATTGTTGACCCCAAACACACTATCTGCCAATGTCAAAAGATTTACTTAAGCTATCGCAGGAACAGCTGCACGGTTAACAAAGCCCTTAAATGATAATTATCATGAGAATGATAAGATTAATGTATTTTCTAAATAATCATTTTGAGCGTAATTCTTCTGTTCTCGACAGTCCCCTGCTGAGAATATCGGCAACGTCGTCCAACGCATGAAGATTGGTTGTCTTTTAATTCTCTTGAGGCGTTGAAAATGAATTGAAAAAAATATAACATAAAACAAACCCCCTACACATTATCAAAATCATTTTAGCAGCTTATCGATTGGAATTACGCGTTTCCTCTGGTGCCAGAACGGTTTCATTCTCTTGGCCACATGTTTTGGGAAGTCCAGGAGAGGTCACCGCGTTGGTGTATTTTTCTTCCCTAAATTTGGTATTGTGATGCTTGACCTTGAAAAGTCAGGACTGGACTGACAAGGAGGAGGCCCGGGCCATGTTTGGCGAGATGAAGGTCTTCAGTACCCAGTTCCCCTATTCTTCGCTTCATTCAACATGTGGCTCAGAAAGTTCACCAGGCACAAACTGATTCGTTTCACTTGCCAAACTAATTTCCTTAAAACACTGAAGGGATGATGGCTATTTTTGGTTCGCTGATGTCAATGCCCACCCCGAAGTTGACAGAATTGAATCAGATCTGTCAGGTGGTCCATATAAAGTATGGGGTATCCAATGTCGCCCCCTTCCCCCCTCCTCCAACTCCTTTCCCCCTCTTCACACACAACTACATTAGGCTCCACATTTCAGTGGAGATCATCAACTTGTCACATGACGAGAAAGAGACACTTAAATTAGGACACACGATACATTTATAGGGAGTTGGGGTGGGTGGGGTGGTTTAGAAAAGCACTTCTCAAATTGATGATGTAATATATGGTATTTAAAGAGATCAAGGACCTAACTACAAAAAAACAACAACAACAAACAAAAAAACCCCACCAGATTGTGGATTATAAACGGGCAAGAGTAGACAAGCGCGGACGACTGAGTTATGGAAAGCACGTATGATTTTTCGATATCTCCCAACCTTATCTGAGAGGAAATACACAATACTCGATTTGATCATGTGGTCTCTTCACCTCTTCTAGGGCACAACAACAATCGAAAAACGCAGGTGATGTAATTGTAAATTTGTTTCAGTAAACAAAAGATTCCCATATTCTGCATGCAATACTGTGTCGAGAAGCCTTCGTTATCAAGGTCTCAAAATTTAAAAAACAAAAGAAGGAATTGGCAGTAGGTAAAATAAAACGGTTGTTGAAGGCATTGACACATAGTGGTTCCATTATTCTGAGTGCATCGCTCTGTTGGGTTAAAAAAGACAATAATAGTTTTATTGTAATCACCGAAAATGAGACAAACAAAAAAATGTACTTAAAATGATGATGACAATAATAATAATAATAATAATAATAATAATAATAATAATAATAATAGATGTAATAATAATAATAATAGATATAATAATAATAATAATAATAGATATAATAATAATAATATAATAACACACTATTAATAATAATAAAAGGCCCATATTGCGTCACGTTATGACCCAGACAGATGCAAAGAATCAGATTGCGTAAGGGATGAGACATTTACAATAATTTACATCTCTCAACTTCTGAATTCCACAGAAAAGGCGACTTGGGGAGACAAAGGCATTTTTGCTTAGATCAATCCGATACATCCAAATAACAAAATCATCATATATCTTGTAAGCAAAATGAATAAGACACAACTTTTATTAATGCATTTATTTTTCAGTGACAGAAAAAAACAAGCAAGACGGAATATGAAAGATTATCTAAACTTTGAATATTTTATCCTTCTAAACTGTTCCATTACATTTATTCTGGTTCCCTAAAAAAAAACACCAACAACCAAAATTTATGCCACAATTGCGAACTAATTTGCAGTTAGAGCGGCCCCTGTCCGCACACTGAGTCTTCAAAGAGTCAGGAAAATCACAGAAAATATTAGGGATTATTCAAACTTTGAATATTTTATCCTTTAAACATTTCCATTAAATTTATTCTAGTTCCCTGAAAAAACAAATGCCGCAATTACGCAGGAGTTTACAACTAGCGCAGCCCCTGTCAGCACACCATCGTGGAACAACTGTCTTCAAAAAGTCAGAAAAAAAAAATCAGTCGAAAATATAAGGTACTGCTCCAATTTCCAATATTTTATCCTTGTCAACAGCTCCATTAAATTTATTCTAGTGCCCCTAAAAAACTTGCTACAACTTCGCAAGAGTTTGCGGCTAGCGCAGCCACTGTCAGCACACTATAATGGAACAACTGACCCTTCAAAGAATCAGAGAAATCAGGAGAAAATCAGAAGGTTTTCTCAAACATTGAATATTTTATCCTTTTCAACAGTACTATTAAATTTATTCTAGTGCCCTAAAAAAATGTGCCGCTATTACGCAAGAGTTTACAGCTGGCGCGGCCATTTTCAGAATATTATAATGGAAAAACTGAGTCTTCAATGTGTCAGAGAAATCAGGAGTAAATATGAGATAATTTGACTACTTTGAATTTTTCATCCTTTCCAAACAGTTTCATTAAATTTATTCTAGTTTCTTAAAAAAAAAATTGCCGCCATTACGTAAGAGTTTACAGCTAGCCCGACCTTCGCAGCGCGTTACAATGGAACAACTGAGTCTTCAAAAAGACAGAGAAATCAGGAGGAAATATGTGGGAATACCCAAACTTGAATGTTTTATCCTTCTAAAAACAGTTCCATTAAATTTATTCAAGTTTCCTAAAAAAAAAATAAAAAAACTTGCCACAATGATTTTTGTATTTGTATACTTTTTTAATCCCATTTGGGTGCTCGATCCTACCTCCAATAGGATCAGGGACAGGAAAATATGAGAAAAATCCCAAACATTCCAACATGCCTGCACCGACCGGGATTTGAACCCGGTACCTTCGGCATGAGAGGCGAGCACCTTGGAATTACGCAAGAGTTTGTAGCTAGCGGGGCCCCTGTCAGCACACTTCAATGGAAGAAAGGAGCCTTCAAACAGTCAGAGAAATCAGGAGAAAATATGAAAGAATTTGAGTACCTTGAATATTTCATCCTCCTTAACAGTTTCATTAAATTTATTCTCGTTCCCTAAAAAATTGCCGCCATTACGCAAGAGTTTACAGCGAGCGCGGCCCCTGTCAGCACAGTATAATGGAACAACTGAGTCCTCAAAGAGTCAGGGAAATCAGGAAAACAAGTGGGGATGGATTGCCTGCCTGAAACACACGGACCAGTAAGAGTCTCTGAGATGTTTGCCATGTCTCCGGATTTAAATGGACTTGTCAATCTCAGTACCACTTTCAACATCCAACTTAATGTGTTTTCTTTTTTCTTTTTCTCCTCTTTGCAACACCTTCGAGTGGTTGTGGACTCTTTAGAAAGTCGGTGCAATAAATTCTCACTTAGAGAAGGCGTTGGGACGAAAATCTTAGCTCGTCTCTAAATAAAGTTTCGATACGCACACCATTGAGAAAATCTTAATTGGTTTCATGGTAAATAAAACAGATTCATAAGTGTGTACATTCCTCGTAGGTTTTTTAAAAAGTACATTAAAATTGTTACATGTAGCACTACCGTGTTTCGTTTTCCTAGCGAATTTCAATTCGTCTTTTTTTTCAGTTGACCTTTTCAAGAAAAAAAACCCCGTCCTTTTCGTTGTGTGAACGAATCAAACAATCAATGCCTCGCACCATTTAGAATCACTATCATATAAAATTAACACATAACTTACCCAAAAATGTGCAACATTTGAAATGACAAAGTTGATCATTTGTGACTGAAACCTATATCAGAACATGCATGCACTCCCCCCCCCCCCCCAAACCCAAAGACTTTTCGCTCGGAAGTGCGTATCGGAATGTCAAATTACAGGTCTGGTCAGACGGCCAATACTCCCAATAACGTTTGCCATGGTGCGAGCACATAATATTAACCCAAGAATGCATGTGATGCAGCCCATCTTGCCGGCAAACGGTGTGTCTTACTGCACGTTTGCATTATTGTCGAGGTACAGAAATAAAGCCCGTCTTTACAAGAAGCCACCCATCTCTTCTATGTGATGTATCGCCCAAAATGAGTAGGTCTGCCTCGCTGAACTGCATTATCTAACTGCGTTTTTTTGTTTTTCCCATTTCGAACGACAGGACAGCCGTTTTGGCATCAACGTGAATGACAAGACATAAAAGACGTTTATGGTGTGTAGCATTAGATAGAAGAGTGGTGTGACACGCTATAATGTCACCTCTGCCCAATCCTCCCTGGTTTGATGGCAACTTATTATGCAGGATTTGTCGAGGCTGGGGGTGGGGGAGAGAGAAAGAGGAAGAGGGAGAGAGAGAGAGAAAGAGAGGGAGTGACGGGGCGGGGGGGGGAGGAGAGCAACAAAAGTATCACCCCTATCTTCCCACAGCCCACATCGAGAAAAAGAAAATTCAAAGAAAAAAATGCCCCTTCGCCGCCCCCCTCCTCCCCACAAAAATAAGGGGGAAAAAAGCAAAATATAATGAAGCATTTTTGTTCCTTCCGAGTTTGATCAGAATTCTAGTAAGTTCGCAATTAGCCATTCAACCAATCACCCTTTCTTCTTCCTCTACACAGAAATGCAACTATCTCTCACTGAACTCAAAGTAAGATTCCGCATAAAATAATTTCGCGATTCCTCTTCTGGGCGCCTGCTCACACCGAGTGCAGAGTTTGATAATGTTCAATGTTTTTACCATTATCCGAAAATCATGGGCCGTTACAAAAGATGAGATGAATCAGCAAAGCCAACTACTTCTAAACCTTGGAAAGGAAATTAGTAATAAACTGGCTGGTAGTGGAATCTTGAACTTTGAATACAGGATGAGCCAAAAGTGGCTTTACTATAAAAGTTACTTTAGCCTAATACTACTTCATTAACTCTACAACTAAAACATATTAACATTTCAGCTTCCACATGTATTTGATATTACCTTGAAAAAAAGTCATTTCGATGTGGGTTTTTTTCATTCATTTTATATTTATTTATTTATTTTTCAGATGATGGTAAAAATAAATATTTTGGCACACCACGGTTTTTATTTGATGTTCAGGACATCAGGTTATTGTGTTAACCTTCTAGGTACCTGACATTAATATGCACCAGACTTTGCAGGGCCTGCCTTCAGAGAAATTGGTAGACCACAAGAACTACTTATTTTGCCGCAATAAAATGCAAACAATATTACGTAATAAATTCATGCTGTTCCAACTTTTCCCACATTTCGGCTTTGTGAACAAAATGATTTAATTTTAGATAGACAAGATAAACATTTCATCCATTGATCTAAAATGATCTAAAGATATTTCCGAGACCCAGCGAACTATTCTTTCTCTAAACACATGTTCGCATATTGGGCGCACTATCAGGTGTTGAGTCGATTACTAGTTATTTTACGTTGTTTCATGAAAGGGACAAGGCGCACGCTACTGCACCGTTGACAGGCGCTCGACGCGATAGGCGAAATTTGGCTAGTTGGTCTGCCTCAGTATCATGTGTCTCGGGATATATCATTTATAAGAAGGAAGAAAGAAGGACAATGTATTTATAGACAAACACATTTCCCAAGCCTTCAACCCTTTCTAACATTCTTGATGGTTCAATGCACCTGTCATCGGCGTTTGCCATGCCTCAACAGCATAGAAATGGATATGCCTTTCATTTGTCTCCACTTCTTTTAGCGCAACGTCAGACTTTTCTCAGGGAGACAATACACGCACACGAAATAAATAAATGCGCATACGATACGTGGCGGTATTTTTTTTTTTTCATGGACCTACTCACACACAATCCAGACAAAGAAACGTACACACTTATTATGTGCAATTATATCGCTGGCTCTTTCATGAAACCGCACAACTGTAAATGATTTTTTTTTTTTTTGGCCTAATATTCCTTGAAATTTTTGAAGACTTTTATTTTTCTATTGATTAAGGGAGAATACATGATTTCAAATAATTATATATTATAAATGTGAGTGGATCTGGCGAAATCGGGACTTTGAGTGAAATTTTTATACCTCTTTAAAAAGTCAGAATAAAATGTTCCTAGGACGATTCCATGCAAAATAATTCTGAATGCAGAAAAATGGCTAATCTTTTATATCGCAGGCAAACCAACACTTTCCTGGGAAAAATGTTCCCCCTTTGGAAGGGTTTTCTCAGAAATTTAGTCTTTCACCTTTAGCCCGATTTTGCCAGTTCCACTCACAAACATTTAGAGCAAAACATGTATTTATTTTAAGGAATATATTTCAAATAGAACCACCCCCCCCCTTCTCTCTTGTAAAATTAAGTCCTTCACACCTATGCCGTTTAATAATGGGATCGGGGCTTAAGACTGTGGAAAAACAAAATTACAAACAACAAAGACATTTTAAGAGATGCTCTGGGGAAAAAGGTCACGTTATGCTGGGCTCTTGATACATGACACTGAGATTTGCCAGTAACACTTTACTGTGGTTCTTTATTGAAATCTCGTTGCCTTAAAGCTGAAGAATCACTCATTTGTGCTTCGTGCAGTGCCAGGTTTTCCACTTAGTAACAACGCCACTCATTCCATTGGCAGAAGATAGTATTGATATGCGGCACCGAACGATAGTGTACGATATTTCTGCAATAAACAGTATTAATTGCTTCTTCCAGAACTGAACCATGCATGATGTGCTCCGGTCTAGCACTGTAAACCATCTGGTAGTTCCGATTCACGCGTTTGTGTTTCTCCTGGGGAAAATCTGGTGAACGAGTTGAAACTTGAATAGTCATGAGGTATCGTTTAATTGTTTCCAGCAATGTCAATAAACCAAATGGAAACAAATTTTCACAATTTCCATTTACCCACCACACACCATGAGCCTGGGAAACAGACCATTAAGATGAGATTTAGATTTTACGCTGAATGAAAAGGGTTGAGGCCACACCCAGTTGTAATGTAGGAAAGAAATCTGTTCAATTTTTGCCTGATTCATTGCATTCTGAAATTATTGTTCACTGTTCATCTCTCGCTGAGTCTTAGAAACACGCAGTGCTATGGATAAAGGCAACATTAGTGTTATGTTATGACGTTTCAAAAAAAAAAAAAAGGGGGGGGGGGGAGAGCGATAAACAAATTTACAGTATCGATTATTTCCAATTTCCTCCAACACAACTTATGTCATTGTATACCTTTCTGGGTGGTCGCGACCTTGCGCCATTTCTCTCTCTCTCTCCCCCCCCCCCCGCCCTCACTTTTTCTCTATCTAATTATTCTAATCCTCCACGTGTAATCAAGAATGGACAAGATAAAAAAATTCCATCACATTGTGTTTCGGCAGAGCCTATAGGTCGCTTGATTAATTCTATACTTCTTTCTGTAATGCCCGAGCTGTTGACCCACCGTTCTTCATCCCAGAACATGCCCTATCATGCACAAGGTGGACCAATATTCCAGCGTCCCTAACCAGTTCTCCATCATGATTCAAACATCAATCTTCCCTATTCGTGGATTTTCTTTCTTCGCACTCCCCGCGATCGACGTCCCTCCAATTTGGGTCCTCGAATACATAATCTTCGTCCAGGACCTCAAGGGAGTCCGAAGCTCTTCATAAACTACGATCATTTAGCGGCACCCGTGTCCTGATGGTCTGGATAAGAGAGAAATCTGTGGCCGTGATGGCCAGCTGGGTTCACGGGGTCAAGGGACGTAAGTCTCACCAAATTGCTCATAAACTTACAAAAATGGCCGTCCGTGCTTATTCATATTTCCCAGCGTAGTTTTCCTTACTTCGCGTCCGCGAATCTAGCCTCTGATTGCGAACGTGGTGACTGTAGTTGGAAGCATTTCATAAGAAAGAACCCAAAATTACGCGGCCCCTTGTAAATACATAGAACTGCGAGCTCCCTCTTCCTTTTTTTTCCATTTGTTTTTATTTTCTTCGCTTCCGAGAGCCAAGACGACGATAAAGGAAGAAGACATGTATTTCTTTGCGTGAGCGGTAATTCGGATTGGGTCTAGAAGGACGAAACCCTTGTGAATGACTTCGATTGTGTGTGAAAGGCGCGGTCTGAAAAGGAGATAATGCAACCAGGGGCGCTAATCTGTGATAGAATCTGTGCACTGCGAAACGAAAGCCCCTAATTGAGCCTTCACAGTTAACGTTCTTGTAAAGCCCCCAGAACGACTGCAGCAAATTTGTTTTCAGTTCAGCTCGGCGCACAAGTGATTTCTGGGCTTCATAGCTGAGAGACTTGTGAATGCATTGTGAGACCTGGTCAAACTTAGGCATTCTGAATGACTTCCTCAACACCATTTTGATCTTTATAAATTGTAGTGTTGGAATCAGCGACGTCCGAAAAGCATACTTTCTTTTTTCGATATCAATTTTCAACGGTATTGTTTTCCCCCAAAAGATCACTCTGGCTGACTGCTGCTTTCTCTCCACACATACACACACTCTTACTGCATGGCACAAGTGAATATGCAAATACATTGTCTGGATATTATTTGGTCTCAAAGACACTTCAAGTAAAAAACCTAACGGCTGAAACCACTAGACATTGTATCAGAAATTTAACAAACCCATTCTTGCAGAGCACTGGCCTTTTTGCTGTCTACCACAATGCTGTATAAAATAGAAGTCAATGTTTCATATCTTCACATTGTTTTGTGATCTCTAGTCATTCACCAAAATCTAATTTGTGTTACTGTGACCCAACATTAACGCTGACAGGAGAATCAGAATCAGAATTTGCCTTAAGGCAAGAAATTTGCCCTGGTCATGCAAAAGAATAAAAACAACTAAATAACAACACAAGGTACAGCGCTTAAGACAACGGCATCAACAATGCTTGGACTGATATTTGAAATGACTTGATAAACATACTTCTTTCTCTCTCTCTCTCTATGTCTCTCATTGGTATTCTCTCTTTCTCTCTCTCTCTCTCTCTCTCACTAGTATTTCTCTCTCTCTCTCTCTCTCTCTCTCTCTCTCTCTCTCTCTCACACTAGTATTTCTCTCTCTCTCTCTCTCTCTCTCTTTCTCTCTCGCTCTCTCTAGTATTTTCACATTTTCTTTCCATGTCACTGATGACATGAATACGAGATTTATTTAAAGGCCCCAAGTTTAAAAACGTGCGGCATGCTAATGAAAGCGAAAGTTTTATTAGAGACGAACCTCATTCATTACCACGTTTCAAAAAGTAAAAATGTGCAAATGATCTCAAAAACTAAAATGTGCAGCCCAAAAATGAACAAACAACAAAAACGCAACGATATGAAAATAATTACGCAGATAAAAAGATTAATCAATCCTCCATGAAATGATACGAATTTGTATCCTTTTCGGCCTTTTCACCTTGAAGAGCTTGGAAAACAAACTGAACCGAAGATTTAAGACAGTTTCTTTCAAATACACTTGTTTCTGAACGAACAAATATGTCTGTGTATATTACCTTCTATTAGCTCTCAGGCTTCGAAGGCTGCAATAACGGTATCCTTACAAAAAAAACTAAGATTGTATTTGACTTCACCGCATTGGTTGACTTTAAAAACAACAAAAAACCTGTTCCTGCTGTTGTTCAATCAGGGAGCCTTTCGTGTCTGAAAGGTAATTCTGGCCACTGACTCTATTTTCACTTTGAACAGTAATAAGTTTCCTGGAAAAAAAAAGTAACAGTTCTTCTAGCCAGATGGCCATTCTAATCTGAAAGGAGTTTCTGGCCAAGCTGGTAAATGTTCACAAACCTGCCGTTTACAATAATTTATGTTAAAAAAAAAATCAGTGTGCCGAAATTTTCAATGCTAATTCGTAACATTTTGATTGTACTGTTATCAAAGACCTAATCCTAACCCTAAAAAAAAAATATAAAAAATTAAAAAGTCCAAAAAACAGAGCGGTCCGAACCCCGCCTCTCGCTCTCGTAAGGCAAAATTTTGACGCATATAGTAACTGCATGCGGGAAAATCTAACTGGTCAAATATTTTCTGGCTGAAAAAATCCTCATAATCATTTATGGCTTCGATGGCCAGCTGACCGTAATGATCAGTTAATACTTTCAAAAAGTGGCTCCTTGAGCAGAAACGGGGCTTACTTGCAGTGACGTGAATGCTGGAGTAGTTTCAGAACTTGAGACGGCCAATGCGGCTTGACAATAAGAGAATGACCATAAAGTGGATGCTGGGACATTGTGTTGTACTTAAACGGAGAGAATCTTGAAGTGAAGAGGTCAATCACAGGATAGAGAGTAGGCCTCTTGTGATGGCTGGAACTCTCAGTCAAGACGCTGAGAGGCTGAAGAGGACGCCACTAAATAGGTCACATTACACACAGTAGGTCAGGATTTACGTCCAGTAAAGAAAAAAAAAAGCAAACTTTTTCTTTTACAAGCTCTTATTCAAACTGAACTCTGGCGATGGAACGGTTACAGTACTTGGTACAGAATCCCTTCATTCGCCGAAGACAAAATAATGGAACGGTCAAGGTAGTCGTGGATGCTCCCCATCAGATAACTCGCCACAAAAAGCGGTGCTCGAAACCCTCTTCAAACCCTTCGAATCGGACAGAAATGGAATGGATGATCTTAAGATTTTAAAAGTTCCCCAAGCAATACGAACTGCATTCATTTCTACTAGACTCAATATCTTCAGGAAAAACTAATTGCTGAAATTTGGGGATTTTGCGCTAAAAAGAGAAGCAACGGTTAATTTTAAAGCAGAAATGGTATTGGCATAATGTGATGAAGCGTAACTTTAATAATTTTGAAGCTGTTTCTCATAGAATTGCTATCACTTCCTTTGTAACGTTCTCAGGTTTTGACATACTAATGTTTTGTTAGGGGAAATGAAAACGACTGCTATTTTTTTTACTTTTTTTGTAAAAAGCAAAGCACATTTTGTATCATATTAATGCCCACCGCCTTTCCTTCTCTTTCAAAATTAAATACTCTGCCATTTAATATTGTCAGGTACACGTAACTGTGTTATAAAAAGAACAAAAACAAATCAAAATAAATTATCCTGGCTTTCTATATATGCCTACTGATAATGGATGAGACTGAAATATTTTTCAAAAAGACAAATGAGCTACTTTACATAAAGCAAATATCTGACTCTTTTGTAGTGAGTTTTCAATATTTCAGACGCACAAAACTATTTTCATTATCCTCTACAATTTTCCATCTTTTCCAACCCTACCATTTCTTTTTCAACATGCCATAACCACAATAGCCACCAAATATACACGTATATAATAATTGAGTAAAAACACACAGAATAGAGTTATTTTTGTTACTCGCGGACGGTTATTAGACCAAGTGCCAGCAAACTTCATTATCATTTGCTTTGAGTCTGTCGGCACTCTTTCAGATCCACTAAGTTCAACAAATTTCAGGAGGAGTTCCACTCTAGGAAAAGCGTTTTGATCTCGATCGCAGCTCCTATTTATTAAATTCTCGTCTAGGCATCCTCGTCTCTTGAACGGGTGAGAGAGAGAGAGAGGGGAGTTGTCTTTTTTCTCGTCTACACAGAAAAATGGTCGATTCCAAGGGGTGATAATAAAATTTAGCATCGGCCTAGTCTCCCCATCATTGGGGAGGTCGTGTCAACGAATGCTTTCTCCATTTCCGAGAATCGATAAGCAAAGCACGACTTCGCAGAGAACTGTCAAACAGTTATTAATACTCAATCACTTTTTGGGCTAGGAAATGAAATTCTTGATCCATGATTATTTGATTAAGTAAGCAATAATTTATTGTAATATTCCTGGGATCTCCTGGCTTTGAGAGGGTTTGTGCCTTTGAAAGTATGCATAAATATATATTTAGTATATTCTAAGGAATGGTATGGATACAATTCATTTCATACTGTCAAGCTCAGGAAATCATAATATGACGAATGTGTGCATCTGGCAGTATGCCGATTCGTCAACTTCAGAGGACAACAATATGTCTTTGTGCGTATAGGAAGTTTTGTTTGCAAGAGCATTTCCTAACGGAAAATCTCTCTCCCTCTCTCTCTCTCTTCGGAGAACACTATATTTACTCCAAAGGCATGCAACCCTCTCTTGCAGCCAGCGCCTGCAGAATCAGATTAAAAAACAAAGGGGAAAAAAAAGGAATATACCCTCCCCCCGCCCCCCTCCCCCGTGCCCCACTGTTTTTGTTTAGTGTCGCCAATGTTTCCACTCTGAGCCCAGAGAGTTATATAAAAATATCTTCCTCATTCGCACTGACATTAATAACGAAACAAACTTAATTATTCCCGCCTCATTATTCGGACATCGAGTGCAATGGATTTGTATCCTTCGCTCAGACAAGATAAATCGCAACGCGCACTTCTCTTAGGTTTTGTATTTCCGAGCTGAAAACATGTTTTTTTTAAAAGCCCTTTGATGTAAATTATGCTGGTGGGCTCACTGAATCAAGCCTGTTTTGCGTCTCTTTTGACTAAGTGCCGAAGGTCTCTCTTTGCACCAACTGACTCACGACAGGTTTGATGCTCTCGAACTAAGTTTGACAGATTAGTTGCGGTCTGGCCAGAGTGCGAGGTCCCGTATAACTCCGTAGTCCACATCTCATACTCAAACTGAGATGAAACAGATTCGTCTCGGTAGGCCCCCAGCCTAAGGCTGCGTTTTCATGTGTACGGAAACGGAAACGACAACTGGACCGGGAAACGGAAACGACAACGAGATCGTCAAAAACCCTTCAGTTAGCGAAATACAAAGGATATTTTTACATTTGCGGAATATCCGTTTCCGTACATATGGAAACACTTCTTCTTTTTACTACTTGACGGACATTAAACGTTTCCGTTTCGGTACACAGGAAAACACAGCTTTACTCCAGCAGTGAGGAGTTTCTTGTTGTTTAGCTAACGCCCCCTTTCGTCCAAACAATGAGATTATGGGCATTTGTTTTTACTTCAAACTGTGACACTGGTTTCTGGAATATAGAACACCTTATATTTTTAAGGTCCTAACCAGCAAAAAAAAAAAAAAAGTTAATCTTGTTATGACATGTTTGCCACGGGAGATCACTGGAACAACAATAAAAACAGAAATGTCCAAGCAGGTTTAATGGTAAAGTATTACCGTTATTACGAGGACTGACCCCCCCCCCCTCCCCATATACACTTTCACTCCTCCATCCCTACTCCGTTACAATAATCAAATAGCGTTTCCCACCCAAGGGCTCGGTTAGAACTTAGAAAAAAACAAACAACAGCCAAATATGCGCATGAAAACCAGTGGCCTTTCTATTCCAGACACTGTTGGACAGTCGGCATTTCAAGCATTTTGAAAATATTTTTCATTTTCCACAAGAGTACTCAGAAGACCCATCTACATCTTATTAAAACACAATCTTTGAAAACTTCACGCCCCCACAAGAGTAATTTTTTTTTTCTGTGGGGTTTGTATTAATTAAATTTCACTAAAGTTTTGTTGGAGAGATATTATTTACAACACACAATGAAAATTATAAAGTAGATTTATATGCAGCACTTATCCTGAAGGTCCAATGTGCTTTACAGGGAAAAGAATAAAATAGTAATCCACTCTAACATGCATACAAACACAACTACACACTCCGCACGGCCACATGCACCTATGCACACATACACAACACACATCCCAATTACTAGGCGTGGCACAGAAATTCTATCAATAGTCTAAATAAATGGGTTTACAAACTCTGGGATAAAACAATAATCTATGTATAGATGATATGAACTGAAACGCCTTTTACCGATCTGAAATTGATAGGGTAGCAATAAAAACAATTTTAATTGAAGAGTGTGGACAGCTTTAGCGCAGCTGGCATCTACTGTCTAGATTCTGACTTTTCCGGGCTATATTTGATGTTTACAAGGAATACAAGAATTTCACAATATCAAAGCATGCACAGGCTGATAAAATTATTATTAGTAATTCGGCTGATTTTGCTACTAGTCTTCGCACTTGGATTTGCTCGAAGGCATGTATTAGATTATGCCTCTGTCACAATGCTTTTCTTCGCATATAAAATTCTGAACATGCAGCATCACTACTGGACCATAATACTAAATTCCAAATTTTGATTTAGAATTGAAACAAGAGGTTCTTTTATTTAAAATTAACCTCGTGACGCCGAGCATGCATCGCTGAAGTTTGCAAATGTTAATGCTGATGTCTCTTGAAATTTCGCAGGTTACTATTGAATTCCGTTCCGAGCGCAAAAGATGTTCGATATTCTTTATCAATCCGTAACTTCAGGTGAAAGGTCAACTGGAAGGATAGCGGCTCGTTTCCTTTCTCAGAAAAGGTCATGCAGAAATGCATGCAGCCCGGGATACCGTAAATTGGAGACTGAACTGCTTTTTGACGATATGCTTGATGTTATTTCTTTATGCTGTAGCCTTTTTGGTTTCTGGCTAATAAAATACTGTCCCACAAATCCATTAATTATTTGCCTGCCATTCAGAATTCTGAGAAGAGCAGATTCCGTTACGATGGTCACAGACAAAACGAGGATGTTCATGACGGGAAAAATCGTCTTTTCCTGTCACCATTGGGAGTGAAGTTAAAGTTAGGCCGATGGCGCATGGAGTCTCAGGTTGGCTTTTTGGGTTGGTTTTTGAATTTCTGTTGAATCAACTAGAGAGACAGACTTGTTTCACTCTCACCAGTGCAATAAGTCCAGTTTAAATCCCATAGTGCATAAAACCAAAGATACCAAAAGCGATAAGATGAGACACTCCCTTCTTCGCACAACTGAAAAAAAACAACAACCGTGCACACAATTGGCGCATTGATCGGGAGCGTGGCCCATGGCGAATAGTATGAAAAGAATGCTTATAATTGTAAAGTTATGATGCAAAATTGTGACATTGCTACTGCAACAAACAAACAAAAATAAAAAATAGCGTTTTCCCACAGTGATTGAGGTTATAAATCCACAATAAATGACGTCAATCAAGGCCCATAGCAATAGCTGAACAATGAACAAAATAAATTTAATATTTTCCCTATTTGGCTTTGTAAAATAAGGCACTTTTCGTAACTTCCGCGCGTTTGCCGCTAGGTGGCGGTGCCAAATCTGTGCACGCTAAAAGCGCTAGCTGCGTCATCTTATCAATTCTAGTATCTTTGATAAAACCGAGGCAAAAAGAGACTTGGCTCAGGGCGCTGCGGGCCTTAGAGCTAATAATTGTGCATTCCGTTATTTGTCCGTTTTATAGCATAAGAGCAGCCTCTAGCAGTAATTCGCCGTTTTCGTACAAATGAGAACACGACTTTAGACCTTTACTCCACTGAATGATAGGGAGGTTCTGTGCGTGCTCATACGGTTATCTCAGTTTCAAACAAAAATGGAGCTAGGCCACTCATGAGTGTAACAGCTTTGCAGCTGAATTTCTATTAACCATTCTAGCAGCACAAGAACAGTGTTTGGTACTTACAAGTTATAGAGTAAAATGTCCGGTAGCCAGATCTTGTCCGATGGGAGACGGACGTCTGTGATATTGTCGTATTGCTTTGAGTCCCATCGTAGGAGGACATCTGACCAGGACTGGGGACAAATAAGGAGACAGAAAGCTGTGTGAGGCGTGTGTTGTGCAAACTTTTTGATAGGACAAGTGGTGTAAACAGATAGGTCAAAATAAATTGACTGTCAAAATGTGGCAAGGAGAAAAAGGTCTAAGTTGCATGACGGACATGCTGTGTTCTGATGAATCCAAGTCTGGATCCCGCACAGCGATAAATATGCGAAACATTCTGCGATTTTATCATCTGATTAATTTTCTATCCTGTTACATTTTTTGTTCTTAACGAAGGTCAGCTGATCGAAAGTTTGATTTGTTTTTTTGTTTTTTTTGTTTTTTTAAGTTTCATTGTATCGCCTCTAGATCATTTCTTAGGCGAGGCTTTGAAACACATAACTTTTTCTTTTTGCTACATTTTGAATTTGCTTCAAGCCTGGCTGCAAGCCTACAGGTGTTTTGTTTTTTTCAATAATTTTTCAACCTAAATTTGAACATCAGCCTATAAAACTCAAACTCAGTATAACTGTTTGAATTTATTAATTTCGTCTGAATTTGCATTGGAAATGCTCATCGTCGTGCCTCCCGAGCAATTTTAAAGCAGTATCGCAAAATCTTATCGGCTCGGCATGCTTTAAAAGCCGAGAGCGTATTTATAACAATAATAGATCAGAAAATCAACATGACTAGTCTTGTGTTTCTGCAGCTAAACTTTGAGCACCTCATTCATGAACGAAGTCTCAGTTAAAAAAATATTTTTAAAACCCTGATTTTCACCATTGACAACCAGAACCAAATAAGACCATGGTCGGCAAGGCAAAAACTGCAATTACTATTTATACCAAGAAATATAACTGTTCAATGTTAACATCAAAGTGTTTAGACTCATTTCAGTTTAGCAAGGACACTAGCCCTTGCCATTATTTCGGCCACACATTAATACATCCAGATCATGGGATTATAAAATGTTAATGATTCTAATCTTATCTTATCTTATCTTGATGTGCAAAGCTCTCCAGAGTTGTTACTGCCGACTATGGCTGCTAACCACGACTTCAGGGGATAACGCGTATTTTGTGTGTGTGGATTTTATCATTTAAGTGTGATCATACTCGACAGCATAAAAAAAAATAATAACTGATGACATCTGTACATAAAAAAACAACAACAACAACACTTGGGAACGGTGACCACTATAAATAATAGGTTTTGAGCATGAAGCTGCCACATGTCATGCAAAGCCACGCATTAAAATTGTTTGTAATGCAACACTGTTTGTCACCGAGGTTCTGTAGGTATATTAAATATTCTTTTCTTAGAGAGGCCCTTACAAGCACATAAACAAACAAGCAAACAAACATATAAACGAAGAAAAATACAGTTCGACATACAAGTAAACCAAATAAATTAATGGGTAACCGGAACTTCTGTTTTCTGAAGTTTTTTTTTTCTATTTTCAAGGCTAAATATTCACAATGGTAATCCTCTCTTTCACCCACGTTGTATTTTGCTTCACCCAGAGCTATTATTATTATAGAAAGAAGAAAGAACAATCATTAACCAACGTGCTTCCTCTTATTCCCCTTGTACATAATGGCAAAAGGAAAAAAATTATTTCTTTATTTCCGTGCAATATTCGGACATCTAAAAATATAATAAGAATAAATAATAAAAAACTACAACAACAACAAAAAACCTTGTCATGATTATTAGACTAAAAATTCGTAGGAAAAAATATTTAGAATATTATTGGTTGTGTCGATGATCAACGGCCTGGGCAGGAGATGCTATGAAAGCAACAAAAGGTAGCAACAATAACCACCTTGATGATAAAGAATTGGGATTATTGTGAACGGTGTGGAGAAATAGCTTCAGCAGCGGCAAAACACCACATGACACAAAAGAGGGACACCATCAACTGAAACCCATCTTTAACAAAAAAATTCGTGGACAATCCGGAAAAAACAAATGAGAGAGCGGCAGAAAAAGAAAGAGAGAAAGATAGAGAGAGAGAGAGAGAAAAGAGAGAGAGAGAGAGAGAGAGAGAGAGAGAGCGAGAGAGGGAGAGAGAGAGAGGGAGAGAGAGAGAGAGAGAGGGGGGGGGGCAAAAAACCCAAATCAAATCTGACAAAAGCTCTGTGACCAAATGAGAAGGATTAACTCTCTGAAAGGCGTTTCCAGTAGAGCATCCATTTTACTTCCGGCTTCGGTGCAAAAATCCACTGGTGATTAGCTGTTCAGAAATGGAATCTTGTGTCGAGATCTCACCCGAAGAGCTTCATCAAAATAAGACAAGATGGCATTATTTGTATGCAGACACACTCTGTCGGGTCACTAGACTAAGCTAGGATGAAATTTTAGACATTTCATTTATTGGTATTGGATTGGCGTGTCATATTTGTTTATAAGCTGTAAGGCATCTGACATTATCACTACTTCAGTGCCACGCGTCGGCAACTTGGACTCCGTGTGTAAAGAGTCTGGTGGCTGTAAACAAATTTCCACGGAGCAAATATTTAATAAATTATAACAAATAAACACGTTTCAGCTGCCTTAATTCAGTCAATGGATTCCTGACCTCTGACAAGTGGATAGCAACTTTCTATTATAGATTTCAATCTCAGCATATTATTTCTTGTTTTTCAGGCGCAGTATCTTCTAACTGCAATGTCCATCAACAAAACGCAGAAACCCAGAAGCTCGACGAACAGAAATTGGACAGTGAGACAAAATATTGAAGACAGCCCTATCCATTTCCAGACAGAGTTATTACACAAAGCTAGAATAAAATTTTTGATATTGCTGGAACTAATATCACATTTCGTTTATAATTATTTTGTTTATATTAAATTTGTTCATGAGATATAAGTTGTAAAAATGAAACAAAACAAAAAAAAATGATGTCAGTGTTGAGCTTCCAGTATGCGAGAAGATGATGGATATAGCTCATAACCTGTAAAAACTGTGGTATCCGAAGTTGGACTTCACATGTTTGCCAAAATGCTGGGGTATTGTTCTGGACAACAAACAGCGTTCTGGTACTTACATAGTCATACCAAACATTTGTCCTCAAGACCTGGTCTTTGATATCCACGTCCAGAATCTGAATCAGCGACAAACTGAACTCCACTCTGACCGCATCTGATGTGTTGACCACTGGTCGCCCTTCTTTGCCTTGTCTTGCATATCTGTCAATCAGTTTTTTCACTAACAGTTTCTCTCTGGACGTGATGTTTAATTCATTGTCGAAATCTGCAAGGAGATATGTGTGATTGTATTAGCGTGACCCAATAACAACAAAAGAAAACCAGCTGTATTATTTGTTTGCATGTCACGTGTTTGCATGAAAGAAATGGACGGACAATATTACTGAATGGACAGGGGAAAAAAATTGCCACAATACTGGCCCTTGCCCATGATCGAGAGAGGTGGAGAGACAGTTGGTGCCACGCTCACTAGTTGGTGCCCTCACGACCCTGGAAGGAATTAAAGGATCCAGAGATGTCACAAAATACTGCAAAACAGGATCCAGCCAGCATCCCTACGTCAATTGTAGATTTGTATGGGATTTCCACCAGGTTGGTAGGATTACTGTAGGGGCAGAGTTCCTGCATCAAACTGATGTCGGTGCGTTGGCTTGCCCGGGTAATCTACGTAGGAATGATATCATTCCAATGTAAAAATTTGACGTCGATCCTACGTAGTAAGATTAGGTAGGGTTGCTTTCTGGGAAACTATGATAAAACTGCTGAAAACTGTATACATCACTGAACATTACACAAATCAAAGGCCAATTGTCCATTTCCTTATATAAATAATATGAAGAAATAATAAACAAATAATTTGTTTGTAGCAAACGTTTGATCTCCGAGACATCCCTTAAAAGCAAATCATAGACAAGCAAGGCGCTTGGATGGTTCGCTTGTAAACAGCGTGAGCGTCAATCTGGCAAGCAATTAAAACCTAAACCAAATGCAATTCAGTTACATTCACTTAAAGAAACCCAGGGTTATCAAGCAGAGTGCGATATGTCCAATTCTTTTCATTGCTCTTAAATGCCTGTAGATATCCAAGACACAAGGTGCCTGACTTTATTTTATAAGCCGATAGAACTATTCATGTGGCCGTGTTGAAGTTACTGTAATTATTTGAATTTTCATTAAAATTACAAATTTCCAACTCGTTTTTCTCAGTTCGACTATTTTGGACACAAAACAGTCTGGTTGCCAGCCCTCCAAAAGCTTCATGGTTATTAAATTATCAATACTTGACTCCAAGTGTAGATATATACATTTTTTGTTGATTGTTTTTGTAAAAAAAAAAATATTTTGTTGTTGTGGTTGTCATTAATGATCAATAATTTTATTTTTCAATTCCCCGATGAAGACCAAACTCAGGCCTGTAAGCTTTGCCCTCGTCGCTATTAGAAAATCGCCGCGACCAATTGTGGGACAGTACTTATCTTTATAACCAGTCGTAATCTCAATCATCCGGGCGTCCACGCGACTAAAAATGAGTGATGATTTTACAAACTGAGAAAAAGTAATGATTCAGAAATAATATTCCCGCAAACAGTGCAAGGCAATAGTTCTTCAAATAATGGTACAAGTGCAACTCTGGTAGACTAATAAATCTTCCTCTACTCGACTAATAACCCCCCCCCCCCCCAAAAAAAAAACCCAACAACAACACCACCGCTTTTCATATGAAGAAATAAAGAGTCTGAAGATAATAAAGCGAAAAGGATAAAATGTATTAATTAATTACTGGTGACGTCTGATAAGAGATCAAGGGCTGAATGTTCACAGTCTAGAAACTTCCTTTATATTTTTTCACTTTCTTTCAGAAAGTTTGTAGCTGTTGTTGGTACATTAACCAACACTTTCATTCCTCTAATTTTCCGTTTGAATTTTTGCAGATTTTGTTTTCCTCCCATAAGTTCCCCAAAACTTTACAGTTGAAAGCAACGGGACAATTAAAAAAACAAAATCAGTTCACTCTTACCAAACAGCCTTCATGGACAGCACACACACACACAAAAAAAAAAAAACTACAGTAAACTGTCAAATCTAGGTGTAAGTTACAATTGAACCTGTTTAATTCATATAGCAAAGCTTCATGCATAGTCGATCTTGGCCAAGATAAAAATATCATCGTGCATCGTGACCATCTAGAAAAGAAAAATATAAGACAAAAACATAACGCCCCAAAACAAAAATGTCTGGGCTGAAATTTGATTGAAAACGAGTGTTCTCGGGCTATTTCAAAAAAGTTAACAGCGTGTGTGGGGGTAAATTTAGTTACCGCTATAATAACACGAAATAGAGTGAAATTGATTTCTGAAAGAAAGAAAAAAAAAAAGAAAAAGAAAGAAATCTGAGTTGAGTAATTTAGTTTTCCAAATCTCGTTACATAAATTTTCTGTCTGTTATCATAGTGTCTGTTAAACAGAATTTTCACCAAGTGGTCGGGTGAAGAATTTCCTTCCTGGAGCCGTTATTTTGTCTTTTTGTATGACTACTTTACTTTTAAGGATTTGAGAACTGATCGCAGTTTTTGAACAACAAACTATCCAAGTAAAATTTTTTAGCTCCCTATTTTCTAAATTTATTGCCGATCCAATCCTCCTTTTCTCACCGTCACTCATACACTAATTTCTTCAGCAAGCTCAGCCCACATGACTTTTTTAAAACAAAAATTATTATTATTCCTTGATTATTTTTTATTTGCCCCCATCCCCTCCAAAGTCCCGTCTGAAATTTATTGTTACTTCAACGCCACACTCTTTGACCTGTAAAATTGTTCTTGAAGAGTCCAGAATTTCTTTAATGCAGAAAAGATCCTTGTACTAATTACACTAACGTACAGTACATTTCTCATTTCCCAAACGACCAACAGGTTTCCTAACTAATAAAAACGATCTCTTTTCCCACATTCGGTGGCCGTCTTGAATTCCATCTGCCTCTTATCGGCTTCATCTTGTTTCGTTCAGACTAAATCTGTCTGAAAAAGGTTTCGGTAAGGAGACGCTAGCAGTCGTAGGGCCTGTTTGCTATTCTTTTTCTTCTTTTGCTCGTCTTGAACCAGCTTCACTATACACGTCACAGTTCTCAAAAGCAAGGTCCCACACAATCATACGGTTTATTTCACTTTCCTCACCCATATCCTCTTCCACGTCCCCTTTCTGCGCATTTTGTTCTTGGAATAGCATCGTAGTTATAGATCGGAGACCAGCTTTCGCCTATACGGAAATTGGCAAATCACACAGAGCGCATGAGTCATGAAACCCGACCGAGCTGACCCCCCTGATACATATGTGACCACATACATTTTGGACATCAGATCTAATGTTCCGTATCTCCACAAAACCTACACCTATTCAGGCAGCCGTGCCCTTGGATGAAAATTGGCCGTGCCATCTTCCCGAGCAATCTCGGGGAAAGCTTGCGACTGCACCGACACAAAACGAGACACTGCAATAATAATGTTTCGGCTATGTCAGTTTGAGTTATGTTGAACACAAGAAATTACAGCAAAGCCTAGGAATTTTCTTGCAACGACTAGAACAGAAATAAATAGAAAAAAAAAGAAGAAAAAAGCAGCGACAATCGCTCTCAGAAAATTGTTTTCAAAATTCCAGCCTGGCTTAGACAAATGTTATCGGAGGTTTTCTTTAATTCACTGGAATCATTTTAGGATCGAAATCTTGTTTCTCCTGTAAACTGCCCAACGAGAAACCTTTAAAAAAAAAAAAAAAGCCCCTACAGAGGACGAGAACATATTAGTGACAAAACAGGCAAAACAACTCAGAATTCAGTGAAAAAAAAAAAAAAAAGCAGTATTATTTCGTGTATTAACATGGCAATCTTGAAACAAATAATTTGTATATTCGTAGTGTTCTGGATATGGCCGGAATATGCCAAAAACGTTATGCATTGTTTTTTTTTCTTTCTTTCTCGATCTTTTGTCTTAGTTGGAGATTTTCAGGGCAGGAGAATCAATAAAAGTCTAATCTGACTTGTTTTAATAGCTTGTAAAAGAATCGTAACTAAGAGTGTATTGTATGGTTATCCATAATTTTAGTTTGAGAGCACCGAGAAATCGACGTTTGATACAATGGAACACAATTTACTGCTTCCATATAATAAGAGTTGCTGAATGTCAGGAAGCAAGAAAATGTATGCTATTTGAAATATATTGATGTCTTGGGTGGTAAATTAACGTTTCTTGTATATAACAATGATGACAAAGATATTGATCTCTGACATTCAACAACAATCCGCACAGGGTAGGGATGCACACGTGGAAAAACTTCAGACTGATCAATATGTCTTTCAATCACTCCTAGGGCCTATTCAGTGTGTCACCGTTTGGCAAAGGCCCATAATAAAATAAAGATCTACTTTTGATAATATCGTAACTTGCAATGTAACATTATCAATGTGTCAAGCAATATTATTAAGACGAGTGACCAATAATCTGCGAGACTAAAACAAAATGCAGAGTTGATGCTGGCAGCTGCTCTTTGAATATAATCATTTCACGCAAAAAGGAATTTGAAAACTAAGACTGCAGTGCGTAAACATTCTATTAGATTTAATGAAGTTTACTTTCTCCAATGTTTCTTCAGCATCATTAAAAAACAATATACAGACTTTGTTGTTGTTGTTGTTTATGTTTTGTTAAGAAAGGAGAATATCGGTCCTTCTACTTCAGATCGGCATGTAACTACGATCACAACTGGAACATCAATGGAAAGACAATATTTTTGTTTGGCTTCAGAGTGGCTGCAATCTGAGAATAACTGAATCCTCTTGATCTCCATTCATCTTTACCAGTGGTTCCCACAGTACCAGACCACATTTTTTCCCTTGCTATCTCAGGTTTTATAATCGCTCCATCATTCTGAATTGTCGTAATCATTCTTAAAATGAAAGCATTTTTTTTTTAAAGCTTAGTAAATTATTAGTCCCAAACGGGATTCATTTTGAAGCAGTATTTTTGTGTGTGTATATGAACCGCTTATTCGTGATCGATTTAGCTGTGTACAGTGATATTTCATATGCCCAGTGCAATGAGTGCATTATTTCCCAGTTTGGAATTCCTCCTCTGACTGAAATTCCTATCAAATTCCTCTCGGTAGATTTAAAATTCCTCCCATGGGCGCCAAGCGCCCCCCGTTTGAGGATCATTGATCTAGACGGATCTGGTATCAAACTTTCCACCGCTGTGTTTGATGGCCCTGAAAAGGGATGACTCATTGTGAAAGAAATCAAGAAATCAGACAGTTAAACTCTCTCGTTATTCCACAAGTGCGTCATGAAATCAGCGGAGAGAATCCTTCCTGCACGTTTGCATGCGCAATTTTGTCCCTTTGCGACACATTAAGATTATCATTAGGGGCACTCAAATCTGTTTCTATTTTTGCCGACATGAATAACAGCGTACTGTCATCTGCATTTATTTGTATTGACTCTAATCATTATTTATCTATCTTTTAACATGGGCATTGTTTTGGAAATTCCTCTTTATTTAAAACATGGTTTCTAAAATAAGCCGTGGGAGAAATCCTTAACTGAGAGTTATTTGCCCAGTCGCAACATTAGTTCTTGTCTGCTCCAACACGTTTTGCACAACAGAGAAATTCAACGTTAAACGTTTGTGGCTTTAGTATTGCGATAAGGGGTCAGAGTAAATCGGGAACTGTGAAACAGCTTGATGAGTGCCACAACACATTTAAAACAAGTGAAAGTATGTATTTATTATACCTCTTCTACATACTAAAAGACTCCGGTTTTTCAGAAAATGGAGATAGAACAAACAAGAGCTAGGATCGCGCAGTGACTTGTCTCACTCAGTGTGCCACCGGCCTTACGGAGCGGTCACGTATTTTTTTAACCTATCTTAGTCGGGATGTTGCCCTGATGGCATTTAAGAACTCTCAAATTTGTCGAACTAAGTTCCACGACTTGATTTAAATGCTAGCGTGTGACTGGCCTGACCCAAATTTATAAGAGACCCATCAGTTGAGTCCACAGTGGTTCTCAGTGACAGCAGTTTACGACTGGGGTTATACCACTTTCCAAATCTCTAAATGAAGCTGTGTTGACTTTGCTGAGAAGGCACTAGTTATCTGTTCATTCTGTTGGTGTGTCCGAAAAGTAGCGAAGGAGATTTTTCTTTCTTTACATAAAAGAAACTGGCAAAGTCGCACTGCCTTCAGTCCGCTTGTCTATCACTCGGGATATAAGAAATAATCCTAGGTAAGTGCCTGGACAAATGACGAGGGGCAAGAACAGAGGGACAGGAACATAATTTAGAACAGTCCAGGAGATTGGATACATTCTTTTTTGGGGCCATCCTTATAATACGTTTTCTCGATTTTGGCGATTTTGGACTTTTCCTGCCCCTTGTACGCTTTTCATAGGCTTGGCCTCACCCTGGCTCCCTTGGACGAACTTAGGGCCATAAAAAAAAAGAAAAGAATTGTACATGATAAGGCCTTGATATTGTGCAACTTTAAATGGTATTTTGTACGGACTATTTGACTCTTTCACTGGAAACAGCCTATGTTTCATTTTTATATGATCCTGCAGCTTACTTTGTGGATAACATAATATAGATAAAATGAAACTTTTTAATTTATTACTGTGGCTAAAAAAAGTGCGTACGATTCACAGAACTCCCTCTCCCGCCATGCACGCTTTCCATACGCTGAGCTATGAAGCCAACCTTTCCACCCCATCCTCTTCGAGCGTACTCACTAACAGCAGTTAAGGCTATGTTAATGACTTAGTGCGTTTGCATTATTATATCTAGATCTAGGGGTTTTTTGTCTAATTTTTGTATGCACCTTTTTGCCGACTTTCAGGTTTTGTCATGTAAATGGCTCTCTAACTCCTAATTTTCTAATGTATAAGTGTCATGTGGGTGTATGTTTCGTGTGCATTTTCATGAAGTTTCGATTTTGAAGCGTATTGAACAAAACCCAGTTTTTACACACTCTCCAAACTTTCAATCTTCAGTCTCTCGAAAAGGCAAAAATGCACATACCACAATATGGAAAATACCCGCCCATATATCACTACTGGTGGTAGCTAGATCTGCAAGGCAGTCATGTGGTTGGGCTATTCTGACAGTGCTTGCTTTCAATGGACTAGACATAAGGCAGTCTCGTTGAAGATCATTCTATTTAGTCTTACTTAATATAATAAGATTCGGTTACAAGGAATCACATTCACAGTATTCCACAATGATCATTATTTCATTAATCAAATAAGGAGACAAAACCAATGCTCCGCGCTATGTTCACACACAAGTCATCTGCATGATCAAGACATGGCGAATGAGCCGTTCCAAAGGCTTTCTCGCCCATTGGTGATGAATGGATTCATTCAGAGTTATAATTTCTATGATTGATTTACGAAAATAGAAAAAAACAACACATACAGATTATCTGCACTCCACCAGCGGTTCTCAACCCCTTTCAGGCAATCAAACCTTAGGCAATCAAATTTCTTTTATCGAACCCCCCTTTAAGTCTACAGACATATATCACAAGAAGACAGACCACTCAAATTACGCTAAGTTTTTCAAGCCTTATTAATGACAGTAGGTGTGTTAATTATGAACACGGAAGAAAGCATTGTTTATCAAATGCACTGAAAGAAATAGGCTTTTTCTGCTCATAAGACCCATTTACGTGTGCTGTTGGACAATGTCCGTGGCTGCCCTGTATTTGCCTCCTACCGTCCTCCATCATGTTTTCGCCCCCCCCTCCCCTCCCATCGCCCGCTTTCATCGTCTTCGCCCCTTATCACCCTTTTCTACGCTTTCACCCCCCTGATTATCAAAATCGCCCCCTCCCCCCAACACGGGGGGCAATATCGCCCGCGTTAAGAATCACTGCACTACACAATCAGAGGCAAGCTCCAGCACCCTTAAGAAAACTATGAAGCGGAGCCATAACAAATTTTACACTCTTTTCGCCGGTAAACTTTCTCTTACAACTTTTCTATACTGTGCAAACTCTAGCTGGGAATGAAGAGAAAAACCATACAGATTTATAGGGAGGCATAATAGGGAAAAAAAGAAAAATCTAGGGGTAATTTTGTGGGGGGGGGGGGGGGGGGGGAGGAGGGGATTTTTCATGTGCACCGGCTATGTTGTAAGTAAAATAGATGCATGTCAAGAAGAGAAGATTTGCAGTGGACATCAACATGCAGATACTGGCGTCTCTTAACAGATAAGAGACATAAGTAAATGACAAAAAAATGCCCTTAAAAATGAAGTCTTACTCCCAAAAGGGCTTTTCTTAAATTAGGAAACTGCATGTAATCTCACATCTATGAATTCCTTACACCATTTTTACATTCTTTAATAGGAACATGGACATGCAAAGCAAATCTATTTCAGTCATAACGGCCAGATATATTTGTAAATGAACGTGTCGCTGAATCTTTGTAATTTTCCGAACGGCGCGTACAGAACTTGAACATTTTTCTATTACCAGACTGACGAGTCGGATCACTCGCTCGCTCTCGCTTTTTCTGTCTCTCCCGTTCTTTCTTTCTTTCTCTCACTTACTCTCTCTTTAAAATGGTTATCGCCCTCATTGTGAATGTAATCCTCTCTGTCTCTGTCACTCTTTCTCTCCATCCATCCATTCATCCATCTTTCTATCTATTTATCCATATATCTGTCACCTTTCTTTCTATCTGTCGGTCTGTCTGTTTGTCTGTCTATCCATCCATCCATCCATCTACTATCATCATCATCTCCTCTCTCTCTCTTTAAATGTTCATAGTCCACACTGTGAATGTACTTCTCTCTCTCCCCATCTGTCTTTCCCTCTTTTCCTCTCTCTGTCCCTTCAAATGTTTATCGACCTCATCCTGAATGTAATTCTCTCCCCCCCCCCCCCACTCCCGTCTCTTGCTCTCTTTCCCCCTCTCTCTGTCTCTATAAATGTTTATGGTCCCCACCGTCAATGTACTTCTCACACTCTCTCTCTCCCTCTCTCGTTCTCTCTTTAAATGTTTATCGTCCTCATCGTGAATGTACTGCCAAATAATCAACGATATTTGGCAGAAATTGGCTTGTGAGATTTTCTCGCTGGAAGCGACCGTCTCGATCCGGGATAACTAGTAATCAGGTTTATTTGACTACCAATCACCTTCAAATTTCAATCAGACGCCAATGGAGCTGTAACTCCTCAGTGAAAAGGGATGTTACCGTGGGGGGGATAGGACAAACCCCCGTGACTAGGAGAAGAGAAGACACCGAGGTTTTTTTTTTTTCGGTTTCTTTTCTAGGAAAAGGATGAGCTTGTTGTCACAAATAAATTGAAACTCAATACTGCAATCACCCCTGAAGGGCGGTGAAACGGAAGAAATACCGGGCCCGTCCCCGAAAAAGAGGGAGCGGCTTGAACTAAAGAAGACAGTTCATTTAGTGGAATTCATGTTAGCACTTAAGATTCGTACACATACTTAGACATAAACAACCTTCATCAGCCTCTATCCATCCGAAGGGATCGGTTTGAAAATGTGCATCTGGACCACACGAATACAGTTTGGACAGAAACATGTATAGATTTAGTGGAGTAATTAGAGCTAGACAGACAGACAGACAGACAGACAGACAGGCAGACAGACAGACAGACAAACAGACAGACAGACAGACAGACAGACAGACAGACAGACAGACAGACAGATAGATAGATAGATAGATAGATAGAGTGATTGATACATAGACAGATAGATAGATAGGCAGACAGACGGACGGACGGACGGACGGACGGACGGACAGACAGACTAACAGACAGAGAGACAGACAGATTGGCAGACAGACAGATAGATAGATAGATAGATAGATAGATAGATAGATAGATAGATAGATAGATAGATAGATAGATAGATAGATAGACCGATAGATAAACATACTAAAATGAAAAAAAATTAGATTTTCGCTAAAAAGAAAAATTAAATAAAAAATTAAACGTGACATTTAAAATTTAAAAGCTAAACAGCAGCAAAGCTAACACACTGACGGAGTTCAGACGCTAAGCCACGCTGTAGAGGCTTATGCTATCAAGTTTTTTGGACCTTCAGAACGCATCAGGGAAGCCGAAAGCTGCTGTTCAAGATAGATGAAGCTGCAAGACGGGTGAAATTGGAAAATATGTGATTATTTTCCACCTTATTTGGGAGGCAAAAGAACCAGGATGTGATATTTTTCCAGGAATAAATTGAAACCTCTTTGCTTCATCGGCTTTCAGAGTTGGCAAACACCAAGACAGGCTTTCCCTTTCGTAATACATTCGATCATACTTTCACAAACACATTACGATGTACAGGAATGTAGACAAGAAGGGGAAATAAAACAGATTGCGTCCATGTTGTGGTTTCTTCAGACTCCTGATCAAAATGATAATAATAATAAACAAATCTAAATACGGGAAGACGCTGTTACTACACAAATGAGACAGTTTTGACACTCAAAATGAAACCATTGTTTCAGGTTGACTGCACCTTGAGCAAAAGTTCAAGAAGGTAACCTCACGTCTGGAACAGACAGTAATTCAAAATAAGTAAATAAATAAATAAATAAATAAATAAATTCTAGTATCTACTACGACATGTAGCCAACGAAGGAGCGAGAGTTAAGATTAGGGTTGGACTATGTTTGTCTAGCTGGAAAACCTTTTTGTTGGTGAAATAGCCAGGGTGCCCCTTTCGGAAATTGGCCACAGACTGACCTCAGAAAGGTCTACTGCGAGTTTTTTTTTTTTGACTCCATGGGCGAAATAGCCGTCAACTAAACAAAAGCACAGCGGCGACATGAAGGCGATGAAACTGCGCAATTAGTTTAAAGAAATTCATCGCCTCTTACACTCCGTGTTTCGTCAGGTCAAATAAAAAAAAACAAACGACTCGAACAAACTTCTTGTACTCCCTTATACGGGGAAAGTCATCATCTATCACCATACAGCAAGCAGGCAACCTATCAACCAGCCAGCAGTCAGCCAACCAGCCAACCAATATGCATGCAGACAAACAGACTAAATCAACAACAAGTGTGCACATCGAACACCATAATGCTTCCTCGAATTTACTACCTTCCACCCCCCTATATTAAGTCATCGACTAAACCGTTCCGTTCATTAAATCCTCTTCACAGAAATGTTCATCCACTGCATGGACTATTTGCTCAGCCACGGAATTTTGCACACAAGTTCAGAATTCTTTGCGCCCTAAATGTCGGGTTTGGAAGCAAACTTCAGTTTGCTCGCATTGTGTTTTTGTTGGGTAGAGAACTGGAAAACATGTAGGGATTCTGGCCAACATTTTTTGAAAAGGGTTTGTTACCAGCCAGAAGCAGACCTGTTTATCTTTGCCGATTGTTTCGGGCAGAAAGGATTAAATGAACCCGACGTGAATAGGAAACAGCTATTTTTCTGTCGCACCAAGAAAGTTATCCTAACTGGGAGTTCTAGCAAACACATTGGGAGGAACGTGCAGGGGGGTAAATGACTGAAAACAAATGTGTTTACAAAGCTTGTTTTCAAAAGGGGATTGTTGGGTTTTGATAACGGCAACATTAAGCTGTTAAACACAACATAAACGTTTATTCTATGAAGTAGCGAAAATCAATTCTGGTATATCAAATTTAACAGAGCAACTGAACCCGGAGAAGGTAAGAATTAACATTAAATAGTAGTGCAACGTTAGCAAACTAACAAAATAAATGACGATTAAATTATAAGGTTTTTGATTTGTTTAATCTGGGAAAAATTACACCGACACGATAACGGTCATATTGCTAGGAGTAAGCAAGTCGATAGACAATCATATCAGAATGATAGTACAGTGGGATACCGTACGTGGCAGAATTCTAAAACATGGAATCCCTGTTTCCTTACTTCCGAGAGATTCTGTACCTATTAAATACCAATTCTGGATTTAAAAAAAGGGGGGCGGGGGGGGGGGGGTTATTTGACCACCAGTAGACAGTCTGGTGCCCTACGTGACCTCCGCCATAGTTTTCTCCATTACGGTTCGTATTGCGGAAAGTACGCAGTGTCGCAAATTTAAAGTACGTAGCGTTCAATCGGTTTACTGTGTCAAATTACTTTGCTCTACCATAAGCGTTTGGAAGCTGGTAATAAATCAATTCAAATGAAAATTGAGCAAATTCCCTGCCAGGCAATGTATTTTATAACAGACCGTTTTCACTACATTATTCAAAATAAGTCCATCGCCAGACGGTTTTATGATCAGGGGCATCATAAAAATTAATAGTACACTGGTTTAATACCTCCCGGGAACGTTTTCAATAGTAGCCTTTATCAATACTGTCCCTTTAGCCAAAGGCATTGTTTATTCTAGCCTTAGATTCTGCGATTTGAAATAACGAGAGAAGACTGCGAGCCCTAATAATTTATTTTCACTTTTTATAGTGTGAACTAGGAAATGTGTGGCTCCTGCTGCTTTGATAACTTTGGAGGTCTTTCATATTATAACCAGAACATCAATAGTCTTTGATTTTCAGTATCCGTTGTAATACAGCTTTACATGTTTTGCTAAGCAGTCATTTTCTTCCTTGATAAGATTTCGAGATCACAATAAATTCTGTACAAAGAAGTTTCCAGCACATCTGTACCTAGAGTTCTCAACCGTTTTCGTCCCGTTTGTCCCTGGTCACTTTTCAAAAGTAAATTTACCCCCACCCTGTTTTGTAGTTGAGTAATTTCAGTTTACACTTCCACATAAAAAAGCAAGCAACAAAGGGCACATATTCTAGTACTGTTTTAACGTTCAGGTCTTTGTTTTTAGTTGATCACTGCCCTTGGCATTTGCTTCTATACTGTTTTTAGTATTATCATTTCAAGTTTAAATAACAAAAAGAATAGCAGTGGCACATGACAACGTTATTTCACTTATTTATGAACAACTAATGATATCCAGTTATCGGTATACCATAACTAGACAATTAAAAAAATTATGAGAAAAATTATATATCGAAATCCAGAATTATGAAATTAAAGCCTTCTTTACGTGAAATTTACCCCAGGTTCCGAGCCCCTGGTCCATTATACATTGCCTTTGACATAAAATTATTGGTACGAGAGAAAACAAAAACGTGTCAGCTATTATTATGCATGTCGTTATGGACATTGAACAGCTGCTAACGACCTCTTGACTAAAAGTGCAATACACTTAATTTATGGTTTGCACTCAGTGTCAGCCGGACATTGGCATGACCATATTTGCAAAGCTATTAACTCCAGTGGCCTGAATAAACATGCTCCATCAAAAACAATTATCGTATTGTGTTTTTTTTTTCACACTTTACGTGCAAAGCTAGAGAATACCTGATTAGTTAATGTAGCACAAAAAGGTATCAGATTCGATCCAAACAAATCCATAACACAGATTGAAGTGAGATTCCCGTACAAACGATGCAGTTCAAGCCGAGGCGCGCACAATCAGATTTTGGATGGTGACATCATGCACGACATTTAGTTTCAATATCCCACCCTACCCAACACTGGTAGTTTCTCATTGAAACTAAGCCCAGGTACGCGCCAGCCAATTTTGATAGCCGACTGGTCGGATGGTGACGTTATAACTTTGAAATTCAGAGAGATCAAACTAGTTGGCTGGTAAGCTCGCCGGATCTCATTGAAACTAACTTTCGTAATGTCATCTAGACGGCCGATCAAATCGGTTGGTGAGTGCCCAAGCTTTAATGTCTTGACTTCCATGCAACTGGTCGGCCTACCAAAATCAAATGGTGCAGCGCCAAGGCTAAACATGGCACGTCTTCGGTTTAAAACCGTGAGAGTCTTCGTCGTCCTAGACAACTAACATTCATTCCCGACTTCAATAGGGCCGCAGATCACGGATCAAGCTGCGGGCTGATCTGACTTTCAATCAACCCTAGGTAGTCATTTCCATTTCCGAGATGGCTGGAAATTTGAATCAATGCAGTCCACAGCAAGGCTGTTTGACAATCCAATCATAAAATCCATCTTCTTGCTTGAGCCAGCCCAATTCCATACATCGCGAACTCAGTATGGTATGATCAAAACGACCTTTCGCTCTTGAGAATGCCCCTCCACCCCAGCGTTTTTACAAAGTACGGGAAAAGTTACGGTTTCTGTGCCCTGCACTCAGATACGGCTGTATTTCATAAAGCTACTTGATTCAGTTTCATCAGCAGTAATATTGGATCCTGTGAAACGAAACTGCTCCTAGATATGATACAAAGACAATATCTTACACTCAGATACGACTGCATTAATTTTCATAAAGCTGCTTAATTCACTTTCATCAGCAGTAATCATCCGAGACGAGTCTGCTACTAAATACGACATGAACTCAGTGTCGTTTCAGTCCGGTAAAGATCATTCATACTGACATTGAAAAGCAGGATCTCAGGGTGTGAAAAGAAAAGAAAACAAAGTAACAGCATCTATGTGACGTTGGAACAATTGATACGAGTTCAAAGCCACAACATCTCCGTAAAAATATCACCCGCCAACAGATAAAAGGAAAATTATGAATTATTTCAAGGGGATATCTGCATTCTACCTGATCCCTTGATACGTTTTTATGGGACGTTTTCTCCCAGCACTGTGACGCAAGTGAGAAATTTAGCACTTTCAGGGTTAATAATGTATAATTGACGCCCAGATCATTGATACAAGTTGCAAGACTTAGGATATTCCCGGCATCTGTCTCTGAGTACGAAGACAAGGCAAACGCATATATACATTTGGCCTGTTTCCCTCAGAAATAACACACACGCCAAACTGTTGACAACAAAGACGCCTACATACAGACATTAGACAGTCTAAATTCAGAGGTTCCAAACCTGGGGCATAAGGGGTAAAATTTTCCTTTCCATGGGGTAAGTTTGCTGATTCTGGATTTGTATATGAATTTAAATAAAAAACACAATTTAAAAACAAAAACGAAACAAGACAAAAAAATCTAAACATCTGCAACATTTTTGGGTGACACTCAAGTACAAGAGTCTCATTGATTGACATAAATATCTCATTGACTGATTGTGGTTGGTACTGGTTATCCTTGGAATGGTTCGTCATTTAAAGTTGTTCACCAATATTACGAGCTATTTTTGTTATACTAGCAGCCTCCGTGCAAGACAACCTGCACATATCATCACATTTGTTCATATTTTTTGTCCTCTCAAGATGAAAAGAGAGCCGGGGAACGAAATTTCCGATCATACTTTTGGATATAACACAACGGAAATGGGTCTTTTTTTGTTTTTTTTTGCCGCTAAACAGAGATGTAAATAAATAATGTTAAAACTGGATTTTGTCCAAAATGGATGTGTCCACGTAACTTATTATTTAAAACTGCGGCAGTACACAAAGTTTCATAGTTTTTGGTCACGTGGTCACGAAGTTTTAGCTGCTTACATGTTGACCCTCAAGCTCCATTATAGTAAGATTTCTTAAAATTTAAACAATAGTGTTAAAAACAGTGTTTTTCCCGTGTTGGCTGCTTAATTATGGTAGAAATGTAAACTCAAGTTACTTAACAAAATAGGATGGAGGTAAATTTACTTTCGAAAAGGTGCCAGGAGTAAACGGGACGATAAAGAGTTGGGAACCCCTGGTCTGATCGATCAGGACGTTACTATAGACGCCAACTGGCCATTATGATGTAGTAACTGTGGGACGACACGTAGATTAAACAGGTCAGCGTGGAATGAAAATACCAAAATGAGGGTACTAATGGTCACGTAAGCAAATTCTGGACTTCATTGGGGAAACCTTTCTTGGTAGTCTAGAAGTAAGAGAACAAATGGCTGAAATTTGAGAAAGACGGAAGATTGACAAAATCTACTGATGTTAAGAAAAAGTTGTGCATTTTCAGTGTGTGTAGTGATAGATTGCCCTGTTCATGAACTGTGCAAAGGGCATTTTGGTTTGTTATGACTGTCTCGGCATACATAAACGTAGCATCGATATTTATTTACTGTTTTATTAAGTTGTGACAATTTAATTTAATTTTAAAAAATCACCCCACGTTTTTCATCCATCCACCCATTTCTTTTTTTCGTTTGATTACAATTAGTAAAAAAAAAAATTTAAATTGGGTTATAATTTATTTCAATAATTACCACTGTAATAGCATAATGGTGGAAAAATTATAGATGACAATTCAGATTGGGTGAGGAATGTAGCCTGCGACTATGAGTACCACTGGTCGATCTAGCATTCATTTAGGGTATGATCAACACAACCTATACCACGTGTCCGAAAAGCTCTAGAATCTATCTGTCTCTGCATCGCTTGACACAGAAAATCAGTTTCAAATGCACATTTTTCCTCGGAACATGAAATTATTTTCATGACAAATACAATACTCCTACCCCAGTCTAAGATAATGTTTTCATGGAATGAACGAGAGAGACAGACATCTTCAACAGCTGAGTATGGGTTTGACTTTTGAGAGAGCACGTTGACAAGATTACGGTCACATTGCACATGTATTTTTCAACGACATCAGACAATTTTTGAGGCCTGGACTTTTTTTTTTTTTTGCCTTTTACTTTTATTTAATGACTTTGCCCAATTTGCTTTTATTTGATGTCTTGGATGTCTGACTTTTCTTTTCTTGTGAAGTATTTCTAAAATGTAAGACGATAGGCAGAATATAAGAGAATGGCAGAACAAAAAGAGACTCTCCCAGGTGTGCCTACCAAATTTTCGACAGCAGCATCAGCAGCATGATCATCAACAATAATAACAACACCGGCAACAGCAACAACAAGGAAGAGAACAATGACAATGTTAAATAAATAAATCAAAGAAAAAAAATGATTTCCGATCCTACCAATACAAGTACAGATAATGGAAAAAATCAACAACAATATCTCGCTGTTCCATTGGAAAAGTATTGCATCTCATGCGCGCCAAGGGTTATTGCACCAAGACAAATCTATGTATAGCACGCCCTAGTCACGCAATTTGATATTACTGTATGAGAATTGGGGGCCCGGATAAAAGGGGAAGTCGTGATTTGGGCTAAAATCGAAGATTCATCGGCGTTTATTGCATTCGTACCGTCTGATGAGTACAGGACGAAATGAAGAATCTGATTGGACAACAGCGAGATCCCACGAATTCCCCAATGGGCGCCGCCGGCACAGTAAAGGTTATTTGTGGAGTAAAGCGTCCTACAAATTTGTTTGCTGTGCTTGCCGTGTAACAGTCAAGAAGCGTCAGAAATCATTTCTGCGTGTTCAAATTCAATTTCAGCCAAAGGTTTCCCTTGTGCAGATCAGCTATGGATAATCAGATTACTTCAACTTTTCTGTAATTTGAAGTCAGTTTTAGCAGATCACGCCGCAACGGTTCCACGGGATTCTGATCTGTATCTCTCCCAAAACAGAAAATGTACTAACCATCTATGTACTTATCTGTCTGTCTCTCTCCCTGCCAGTGTACGTATCTACTTACTTAGGCACCCACGTGTCTGTGCGTCCGCCCGTCTGTCCTCCTTCCTTCCATCCATCCATCCATCCCTCTCTCCTTCCCTCCCTCCCTCCATCCATCCATCCATCCATCCATCTGTCTATCTATTAGCCTGTCTGTCTGTCTGTGCAGCTGTATATGTGCTTATGTCTGTCTACCCCTCTGTCCCACTAAGCATCTTACATTGCCCTGGCATCAACCCAAGTGCTTCACGTCCCCAAAGATAAATGAGTTATCAAATCTATGCCCATATTTATTAAGTCTAGAGCTGCAATGCTTAAACCTCTTTAGGCTCAATGTGGTGCTGGCTGCCAATGGCGTGGGCCCAGATTCTGAGGAAAACCCTATTTGCTCTTTAAATTGGTTTTCTGTTCTTAACATTTAAGAATGTGGGAATTCATGGGCGAAAGAAAGACCTTGGTTCATGTATTTATCTAACGTTCACACCCTGCACATGTACATCGTAACAGATCTTCCCGGGATATTATCTAGGAGCTCAACCGGTGTCTTCTTCATATAATTTTGTACAGGGTTAGCCAAAGCCTCATTTATGTATGCAATTTCACTTTATTTCCAAAACAAAATCATTGGTCCACTGAGGAGAGAGAGCCCGAGCCACCGCATGAGTGCGTCAGTATATCACTGATTGAAAGAGCCATGAGATGCGGGTGGCAGGTATTAATAACTAAATTGAATGTCTGTACGGATCGAATACCCCCAAAAAAGCCCTTTATATGACTACAACTAGCCCTTCTCAGGGGGAAGAAGAAGAAGAAGGGAGGAAGGACAACGTTAAGATGGCCAGGAAGAAATAAGAATCAAGAACAAAAAAAAAAAAAAAAGGGAGACGCGTAAAAGCTTCAAGTTGGGATCGTCTGAAAAGAAGGATCTACACTGTGGAAGGATCTCCATAATTATATACAACAATATTACCTTGAACACTGCAAAATATAATTTATACCACTTTAACCAAACATGCTTTCGATTTGCAATATAAGTTCATTCTGCAAGACGTTCCAATGATGTGCAGTTTGATTAATGATCTGGAGATTTGCATTTCTGAACTTTGCCAGACATCTCGGGACCTGAGTTCTTGTTTGTTCCAACTCCACTTTTTTGCACAACTGGGAAATTCGACCTTAAACTTTAAATTTGCAGCAATTAGTATTATGAAAAGACTTTAGATTATATCGGAACTGTGAAACAGCTTGATAAGTGCCACAAAACATTTTAAACATGTGTCAAATGTGCATTTGTTATATTTCTTCTATATGCTAAAAGATTTCCATTTTTCAGGAAATGGAGATAGAACATAATTATGAGACCTATGGTCACGATCTGATAGTTTTTCCGAGAAAAGGACAATTATCTCGTATACATCGACCAAAAGTGACTCCCCCCCCCTTCCTCTCCTTCGTCGCCCTTACACTAACACAAACACTTTTATTCATACCAAGCAATAATCAATAAGAAGAGAAGACCATTGTGACACATACAGGATGCAATTAAGTTATAATAATATGATAATAATACGTACATAGAATTTCTGTTATCAAGACCCATGGGGCATTTTGTCATTCCTGTGGGAGGCAGATATCTGCAAGCTGATGTAAACATTTTTAGCATATTTCCGAAATATACATCCGGTTGGATTTTCATGTGTGAAATTTGGATCGATTAGGCTCTGAGACTCAAACTACTGTAAAAAAGGTACCAAAAAAGGCGAAAGGCTCAAAGTGACCGTTATTGTGCCAACGCGCCGCTAATCTCAGACTAAAACTTAATTCAGACTCGAAGCTGTTATCAAACACAAATTGACAGCCAGGATTCTTCATTTTTAAAATGATTTCCGGTTAGCTTTCTTAAATGTGTAAACAATGATGTCTCTACATAGTTATATCGACGCGCTCCCGGAATGGTGAAGACAATGAACTAGAAAGACCGAGAGCTGGAAGACAGAAGGAGTAAAGGTTACGAAATACAAGAAACAACACGATTGAAACGACAAATAAATTGGAATTGGGGTCACATTAATTGTGTAGTGGAGTTTTTGGCACCAAACCCTGTGTATGTTCACAGCTCTCGACTGCACATCAAAGATTCCTTATCTCGAACGATTCCATTGCGTGGAAACAACAACGCAACCCGTTGTAACAGCAAATGGTGCTGCAGATTGAAGTTGTTGATAAGATGTAATCAATCTGCTGGCGCTTTATGCGCATACAGTATTTCCATGTTTCAGGATACAGATATAATTTCTAGGTATCGGGATTTTCACGCAGTTTAATGTGTGTGTGAATTACAGGGCGTCATGAAAACAGTCCATGGTAATTGAGAATAGGCCGATTTCTGCGGAGATAAATTTTTATGAAAGGAAAGCAAGAGGCCTTCGTTTTATGAACAGTTGTGAAACTTATAAATGGCGCGCAAAATCTATATGTTAGCAGCGAGTCGGCATGACGAGTGCAATTTTGTGCTCTTCACTGGCACTTTATTGTAAGTTGCTGTCACAGAAAGATCTATTAAAATTTTACCAACAAGAATCTAACAGGAAAAGGCCGGTAAAAATAGCGTTATGTAAATAAATATTATTTGCCAAAGCTATTGTGTCAAATTCATCAAGAAGTTTTTTTGTTTTTTTTCTTTCCCACAGAATAATATTCTATTACTTTTATTGTCTGCTCAATTCAGCCCCTATAATTTGGCATGTTTCAACGCTGATTTAACGATAAAACTTCTCACCAGTAAATTGTTTTGGGTACAATAATACAACCTTTATCGGGCTGACAATCTATAAAATTCAAACCAATAAATAAATAAATAAATAAAATCAACAAGCCACAAAAAGTCCATCAACTTATAACAATTTGATTCCCTGATTTTTGCATATAAGGAAATACGACTATCATTCATCAGTATCAGCTCTGGCAAACAATCACATTGGGTATAATTGCCTATGCTATACCACTTATTGCTTTTGTTGTTATTTCAGGTAATGATCATGGTGATGAATGCCAAATGAGCAATGTGGGTTTGGCACTTCGCCACAACAATCAGCTTGAAAGAACGATTGCTGTAATGTGCCCATACAGGGAATTTACAGAAAAAAAACACAACAAAATCGATGAAATTCGCTATCTCCATCAACCCCCCCCCCCCCGCCCTCCCCCACCCAAAAAACAGGTTTATATACAGGTCAAGAAAAGCGCCAAAATTACACTCCCTCGTTCAACACCCATGAAGCCGGGGCAATCACTTCTAGAAGGCAACTCGATCCACCCGAATGCAGGTCCAGCAAAGCTCCATCGCTTGCCTAATTTACCCGGGAATAACGAGGGTGATTTAATGTGACCCTGTCTTACGCCACAGTTAAATCAACGTGCAGTTTGTAAAGCCTAATCAAGGGAAAGCAGTAGTTTCATGCTGTTATTTCGAAAGACTTTATTGCCCCTCGTTCACAGTAATCCCCCTTCACAATGATGGTCGCTCTTTGCATGGCTCGCAGAATCAGAGGAAGTTAGCCCAACTTCCATGTTTGAATGGGCCCAGTGCTGCGTTTTTCCTTTTCCCCATCAGCATGTTTTGAGAAAATCCCTTGTGAAACTTTGTAGTTAAACTTTGCAAAATGTTAGCACAACTTTTCAACACTTAAAAATCTATCCCGATGAGATACCTTTACGATTTGCTGTAGGAATGTTAGAATACATTTTGTTATCCCATCTTGTGGCTTTATCTCAAGTTGTGTATAGAATGGAGACAGAAAAAAAACAACAAACCAGTACTAGGGCGACACCTACCCACCCAGCACTTCTACATCAATCCAACGTAGCTTAACGTAGGGTTGGCAGGATTTTAGCAGAGACAGATTCTCTGCATCAAACTGACTTCGCCGCGTTATCATAGCCAACGGATCTACGCAGAACAAATGTAGGTGGAGTGGGAGAAGGGAGGTATCCACTGTGGCTCAGAATAGAACAGAAGTGACTAAAGTTTTTAAAACATTTTTTAATAAGTTAATGTCACTGTTTTATTCCATGAGGGAAGTTCTCTTTCACAGATCCTTTAAGAGCACATGTGTAATACACACATTTTTACGCGTCATTACATAAACATAATATAACTCAATAACGAGCATAATTATTACATAAAGTAACATGGCATGAAACCTTAGTAAAATATGGTACACTTCTAGTTATATTGTTTGTTCAGGCGAACTGGGGTGGGCAAAAACACTTTATCGTCTGTTTTAATACCAAATAAATGCTCAGAACGTTTGTGGTGAGGACCTAGCGACACGAAGTCTAGCTCTTTCAGGTGTATTCATACATTGAAACACTGTCGATTCCGACTTTGTTTCGATCCAGTGTTCAGTAGAAACACAACTACATTCCAGTACAGTTTGCTTTACACCTCAACATCCACAATTGTCACTAAAATACTGATGACAAAAACACTACAACGATACCCTGCTCCTTGCTACCAATGAAGTCTCAAACAATTGGTATCCATTTGAACGAACTACCAGATACAAATGAATATGCACAAAGGGACCGTTGCGCTCTGTCAAATGTATTAAATGCGATAAACACTGAGTGCCCACGAGTTACGGCATAGCAATATTATAAAAAAAAACAACAACAAAAAACACGCTCATAACAAAAAAGAACATGACGAAAAGTGCATTTTTATTCAGTAGACAAGGCCAGCAAATTCACCAGGGGCCCCTCTATGCCGGGAACGACAAAACGAAACGAAAATAGAAAATAACCCTGGAGTTTTCGTTTATAAGGATTTGTTTTAAGAAGAAAAGGCTCACAATGGCAAATGTATAATTGTTTTGCTAAATCATTGTTTTCAATAATGTGTGCTTAAATTTGTAGCGCCAGTATCAAAGGGATTATAAACATACTGAAATCGTGTGATGTTATAGCACTCCCGGGACCACATAGCCCAGATAATGAGGATAGAACCTTCACTGTGTCTAGCTTCTCTGCGTTTTAGCCTTTGCAGGTGATCGGAAACTTACCAAAGCGGTGTGAAAAAAAGGTTTATTTCAAAAACTTTTATTATAGCTCAAAACTGTTTCATTTTCGTTTTCCAATGCAATTTCACCATTTCAATTTCCAATTGTATAATTCCTGCTTTTGAAATGGGTCTTTTAGTGTATGTGTGTGTGTGTGTGGGGGGGGGGTCCCTCCCAGCAATATGAAATTTCAGGGACACCCCCAGACCCCTGCATGAGAGAATAAAACAGTGCAAGGCGTCCACACAAGAAAAACAAACCCATGTAGGCCTATGGATCTAGTAATCAGTAGAAGCATGACAGTGTAACTTTAAAAGCATACTACAAAATGTAACGCTACAGTTTCCGGTTTCGGCAGATTGTTTAATAATACAGACATCCACAAAAATGTCCATCTTTACCATCTTTCAAACTGCAAGACGATTTCATGAGAGGATTAAGTAAAACAACGGTATGTGGAAGTACTTAATGCTATTATTTCACCCAAAAGGGATAAACACATTGGATGTCTCCAAAAATGTATAGCCAACACACAGTAATGAACTGCATACCGTTGTTTGCAACTCTGTTAATTCCCTGTTTTATCACGAGCAAAATCTCGTACAGAGCATATTATGTTACAAGAGCTCCTCTTCGCAGATGATGCTGCAATCGTGGCCCACGATGAAACCACGCTCCAGGCTCTCATCAATAGCCTTGCCAAAGCCTGTGACAAATTCATGCTAAGGATCAGTGTCTCAAAAACTGTAGTTTTGACACAAGGCTTGAGAAACCCCAACCCAATCATGCTGAATGGCTCTCCTCTGGAGCAAGTGGGAAAATTCTGCTACCTAGGCTCAACCATCAGTGGTAGCACAGACATAACAACTGAAATAAATGCCAGAATAGGAAAGGCGGCCACAGCTTTTGGCAAACTCTCAAAAAGGGTGTGGAACAATAGCAAGCTGACCATCAAAACAAAGGTACTCGTGTACCAAACTTGCGTCCTAAGCACCCTGCTGTATGGCTCAGAGACATGGACCACCTACTCCAAACATGAAAGATCCCTCAACTCCTTCCACCTGCGCTGCCTACGCAAAATTCTCAAGATCAAGTGGCAAGACAGGATCTCAAATATCGAAGTTCTGAGCCGAGCCAACATTCCATCAACTCAGGCTCTCCTAGGCAAAAAAAGACTGCGGTGGCTTGGACATCTCCACCGTATGGAAAATGATCGCATCCCCAGACAAATTCTCTACGGGGAACTTGCTACTGGCAACCGACCCAGAGGTAGGCCACATCTGCAATTCAAAGACACTTGCAAGGTCACGATGAAAGCATTCAACATCGACCCCAATGAATGGGAGAACCTTGCAAATGATCGAAGCAGATGGAGACAAAAATTGCGCAGTGGCACGCTCGCAATAGACTTCAAGGCAAAAGAAACATACCTGACAAAACGACAGAGGCGGAATGAAAACACTCGCCAAAGTGAACCCAAAAGACTGACCTGCAATCACTGCCATCGCACTCTCGGGTCAAACATTGGTAGAATAAGCCACGAGAGAAGCTGTCAGTCAAAGTGAAAGTGAATATTCTAGCTGCTAAGACCGTCTGTAAAGACGCTAAAGGCCATATATGGTTCAGAACGGCCACCTATTTGAACACATGCGATAATTCAAATAATGATTCATCTTTCCTTTTCAGTTTGGGTTATTTAATGTCTTGAGTGTATCTTAACTGACTTTGTATTCATAAATATTCAAAACACGTACATTTTTATTTCGTCGCCATGTATTATTAAGACATTGAAAGTTACACATTATCACAATCTGATTTCCCCCTTGCCAGTTGAAATGTTTATTATAATTAATTCATAATGACACAACAGTACTCCTGTGTGTATTCATTAATGCAGAATAGTGCTGAAAAATTAGCCGGATCTGATCGGCTTTAAGACAGTATAGCGTCAAGGCTGGTTTACTTTATAACAGACTCATGCAGGACTTTTTATCTCATCAAAATCATGATTGATTTTTTCGGGGGGGGGGGGGGCACCTCTAGACTATGTGTGTGAGAATAAAACAGTGCAAGGAATCTATACAAAAAAAAACAACACCAAAAACATCCCTGGGAGGATTGCATGGCCGGTCAGCAGCATTTTGCACGGGTCAACTCTTATTGGCCTGGATGTTTTTGGTAGACTGCGCTTCTGGGTGTAATTGGCCATGAGGATTACGTGGTTTCGTTAGTTTACGTGAGTGATCTGGGGTGTTTTACCGTAGCTAGTCACGCGCAGGCTTTCCAGGGGGTAAAGTTGACAATATCATTAGGACAGGATGCCCTGTATTCTGCCAAGTTTTCTTTTTTTGAATTCTTTACAAAAATCGGAGCTCCGATTTAGGTCTTACGTCAAAATCAACTATTCCTTCTAATTTCTGACAGTATTGTACAGGCAGGGTGCTAATATAGATTTAATTTTTTAACACCCGCCGTGACAGGATCAGAGAATATTTACATTGACGATAAAGGCAACAGAAAGGAGTTGGATTTCAGAATTTATGACTAGGTGAATTTCTGAAATATTTTTTTGTAATGCTGACGTGACTTTAAGCAATTTGTGAGTAGGAAACAGGGAGAACCATACCCAGAAAGAGCCAGAGAAAAAAAAAAAGATGAAGAGGAAGAGAATGAGCAAAGGCAACTGGGAAGCGTAGCCAAAGTGCTGGTTTACAGTTCAGGGCCCTGGACGAAATATCATAAAAACCACAGAAAAACTGTGGGGTCGCAACAGGGGTATAAGCAAAGTCAAAATTGGGGCAAAAAGAAAAAGTTGTATGTAGCGAAGCCCTGCGTGAGAAATAAAACCCAAACGATACAAAGCAAACTAAATAGAAGACAGAAAATACACAAAATTTTCGGCTTTCGCCTTTGTTAAGTGAAAAAAATAAATAAATAAAAGATTTCAACAGGAAATGTATAGAATCGAAGCGAAACAGGTTACTTAACTGCGAGTTCTTGCTTCTGTCTTAAATTTATCCAAGGTTATTATAATACATACCCTTCGCTACATGCAACGTTTTCTTTTTGCCCAATTTTGACGGTTCAGAGTCCTGTAATATTAGTTCACACTGCCTTTTCTAGTGCATACAGCCATGTCTACTCATACTAAGCATGACGTGGCGTGTATTACGAACAAATTATTTGGACAGAAAGAGAGAGAGAGAGAAGAGAGAGAGAGAGAGAGAGAGAGAGAGAGAGAGAGAGAGAGAGAGAGAGAGAGAGAGAGAGAGAGAGAGAGAGAGAAGCATACAGACACACACACAGCACAAGAAAATAATAATACATGCAAATCTATGTCCAGAACTATCATAGAAAATTGCCATCCCTTCTCGTTTTTCATAAATCTGGCCAAGGAATGGCTACGGCATTCAGGCTATTTCAAAAAGCTCAGCGTCGACAGTTTTGTCAACTGGCTGGAACTGTCTTAGGCAGTTTGCCACATTGGGCATCTTCCCTCAGCAAATCTAATCAAGTAAAAGCCGATGTAAAGAAATGTGTCGGATTTCCTAAATTACGAAATATCCTGCATGAAACAGAGAGGGTTTTATCTGGTTTTCAAACACATAAATACATGCCAAAAGCTGTGTGGGCTTTTTATAAAAATATAAATTGTTTGGACCCGTGCCTGTCGATTCCCACATGCAACGTTTCCTACAAGCAGTTTACAGTTTATCTTGTGTGACACTTAAGGAATTATATTCTCCATGGCTCCAAGTAATAACGTTATTGTCCTGCAATAACACGGTGAAATTATTCTCTGTGCTATATGATACTGCTGTTTTGGCATTCATAACTTTATTTACATAGCCTCAATCGATATAGCATGCCATAGAAAGAGTCAAACACATTTTGATGTAGCCAGACTTCTTAATCAGATGGTGGCCAAGCCGTGCCAAACAAAGTGAATAAACCCAGAACGCCTACGTCAAAAATGGAAGAACTGCAGCTTGAAACTGGAGATAGGAGTAAGAAGACCCCGTGGCGCTCAAAGAAAAAGAAACGTCCATTGTCAGAATATTTCTGACGGTGTGATCATGACACTTTAGCTGGTCGGAAAAGAATTTTTATTGTTATCTCATACCTATGTTTTCACACCCTTTGCCGTGATATCACCAATATAAAGAAACAAAGTTAACTAAATAAATCACTGATTCTCAAATGGGCGGCACTTGGCTCCTAAGGGGGGGGGGGGGGGAATTTCAAATCTAGGGGGCAGAAATTTTAGCCAAGGGAGGAATTGGGAAGAAATTTCAGTAAGGAGAGGAACTCCACACTGAAAACGAATGTGCTCTGTCCACAATGTATATAATATATCAAATGAAATATCAATAAACGCCACTTTTGTTGATAATTTAATAATAATATGGCGTTTTTAGCTTCCATAACAATATATTCTGGCTTTAAAACAAATGGAAAATTTATAATCTATTGAAATTATGATTTCTCTGTTCATAATTTTTTTTGCTGAAATTAATAAAGAAATTTAGTTTCATAAATTGTTTCAGCAATTACCAATCAGACAGGCGGAAGGGTGGGGGGGGGGGGAGGGAGGAGGGGGCTGGAACTGAGGAAACTTGTGGTCGCAAGTGGGAGAATGTGGCCTGGCACTCTGAGAACCACTATTATAAACTGCAATAAAATACCTTTCTAATAATATTGTTTTCCTTTAAAGTTAACCAATTCTGCCTGATTCGCAGCTGAGGCCGTAACGGATGGTCGGCTTGTCAAGCCAGTCGTAATGGCCCTGCAATCACAACAACAACAACCAAAAACAATAACAAACATAATGAGTAATGTACCCGTAAAGCTGGAAAGGCAAACAATAGTACTGTCTTGATAATATTTCTACCAGACAGTGTTATTATAACATTCTAACTGGTCGAAAAGGAATTTTCAGTGATCTCTCATCCCCGGTTTCGGCCTTTTCCTAGATCATCACTTGTGAGGAACAAACTTATCTATAAAGTCAAACAAATTATTTTTCGAAACTAACGACAAAATTATTATAGTCTTCTTATAAAGTGAACCAATTTTGTCTGATCCCAACTAAAGCTTTGCTGTAACTGGCGGTCGGCTTGACAGGCCAGCCCAAATGGCCGTCCAATCACAACGAGAACCAATAATAACAACAAGAGTGTGAGTAATGTCAAGCCGGTAATTTCCACCACTTGGTGGCAAAGGGTTGCGTTTTCAACTTACCAGGAAAAAGAACGCCTATTCATGTTCTTTTTTGCCCGTGGAAAGTCGGGGGATTGAACTATGGAATCAATAGTCATTGGTGCCAAATTGCCCTCGTTATTTCTATTATCGCCGTCGTCTTTGTGTTTTGAATAGCTTCACCCCGCAAAGTTGGTATCAGTGTTAGAGTACAGCGTCTCATTTCGTCTTGTTTCCCTCCCGCAACAAAAACCTATCCCCAGACCTTCTCTCAAGACTTAATTTGACTCTTATTTCGGCCTAAATGAAAACACGTCTCCTCTTTCTCATCTCGCAAAGGTTGGAAATAAAGAAAAACAAATTGCTTAATCAGCGCCTTAACAATACCATTTTCTCACTTGTGGTTCTAACTTGCCCCCTAGATATCCCTGCTTATCTTTGTTACATAGATCTTCTTCATATCTCTGCTAGCCGCACATTCTTTCTTTCTTGCCCCCAGATGTCTCTGCCTATCTTTGTTTAAAAGATCCTCTTCATATCTCCGCTAGCCTTACATTCTTTCTTCCTTTCTCTCTTGCCTCTCAGATATCCCTGACTATCTCTATTTCAAGGATCTTCTTGATATCTCCACCAGCCTCAGATTCTTTCTTTCTTTCTCTCTTGCCCCCCACATATCTCTGACTATTTCTGTTTCAAATATATTTTTCAAATCACTGCCATCCTCACATTCTTCGTCTCTTTCTTTCACTCTCTCTGTTGCCTCATCTACCACTCTTCAAAAGACCCTCCACCTTTTCTCTTACCACCATTGCTAAAACCAGAGGAAGAGGCTGGAAAAATTAACTTTCACGCAGCTTTTTTGTGTTTGCTTTGTATTTCCAGCTTTATGTGCCCCGGCTTTAACCCGGATCTCTTCTCCTTCCCCCCCCCCCCCCTTTCCGTCCTTTTTCTGGTTTACAAAGTATTATCCTGATAAATTGGAACACGACAATCTCAGTGACCAGACAAAAAACATTACATCACAGACCAGGGGGTGGTGGCCAGCCAGACTTGCTTTCAGTAAAGGCCACCTTGGGTAAGTTTCAGAAAATTCGAGAGCCCCGACACATGACCGTAGTGCTGCAAAATTCACTAACATTTTAAGTACAGACGCACTTAAAAGTTGTGTTTTCTCCTTCAAGCATACCTTCCGTGGTTCCGCAGCGTCATTCAAAACTTCTTGCCTAAAGCCACATCTTTGTTTTTCGCCTTTTTCTTATTCATCAGTATTCTTTCTATCCATTAAAAGACAAAAACGTATTAGGCTTTCAAATTGTTAGTCTCGACCAATTTACATACGGTCGTACTTCTGTTTTCTCCTACAAGTATACATTTTCCCCCGTTCCACTGTGTTATGGCAAGACATCATGCCTATTATTTTACATTTTACTCGCCCTTTCCTCCAGTATCCTTTCGCTAATGCCCAGTTAAAACCCGTTATTATATACTTATGGCGCTTAAAAAATGTTCTTCACCACAATTTTACCTCCAGTCATAGTTCCATTAACTCCTCGAAATATATTTTTCTTCGTTTCATCGCATTATGCAAAAACCTCACATCTATCGTTTTAGGTTTTTTTTTCCCCTCTTTATTGTCTATCAATATTCTTTCTCTATGACTCAATTAAAGCATGGTAAATACTAATTGTAAAGCTGAAAAATCTTTCTTTTTCACTGTTTGAATTCATGAATGTGATGACCTATTGTTCTGATCAATGAACCAGGCCCATTCTGTTCACTGCGGGTGAGATTACTTCATTTTATTTTGACCTCAATTGGCTTACACAAAAACGAAATCAAGAAATCAATTCAGCCTTGACAACAGGAAAAAACAACGGGCATTTAGTGAGCATTAAATTACCTAATCTACTTTAATTTTTTCTGTCCTCTGAACAGTCACTGGTGGAGAGATGTGTGTCTGAAACTGCCCCATTAGAAATTTTGTTTTAAAAAAATGGGCTTTTGTCGGATGATGTTGACATGTTTTGACTCAAAAACTGTTCGTCTTTCATCGTGTAGATTTCTATGCTCTTGGAGATTCCATTAAATTCAATCAATTGACTAGCTTAAGAAAAGATAACGAAAGAGCACTGTTAGTCGCGGCTTGAAGCTTTCAGGATTTGGAAATCCAATCTCCCTCTCCCGTTATTAGCCTGCAACTGTTTTATTATTAACTATAATGATATCATTCTCTCTGAGGACGACATCTCAAAAGGCTTGTGATGAGTACAAGACATTATTCAGTATATTAGCATGCACTTTGCTTTGTATACAACACAAAGACGAACACATTATTGCTGACAAAAGAGTTTGGTGAAGCATGAGTTTCAAAAGCTCGGCTGGTTGGTAATAATTTAGTATTGAATAATGGAGTATTGATCTTAATTCAGATAGAAAAAGCAGCCGAACATAGTACACATCTTGCAATACTGGCCTCAAGAAGAAAGCTTCATTTAGTGGCAGGATCATGATTCTGCTAATATGTTGTTGATTTGCGGGTCTCAAGGAGCGCGTGGCAGTGAGGATCAAATAATCTAAAACCGGGATTGGAGTGGTTTGTTCCATAAGGTACAAGAAAGACTTACTCGTCGTACCAATTACAAGCGATACGTAACTAATTTGTAGGAGGCAGGTAGCGAGTTCCTGGAACGTAGTCCAACAGGTGAGGCCACTTAGTCATGACTGACAAAGACTTATAACGAATCGGAGCCTGTAAGGGTAGTAGCGAACTCAGTCAAGTCTGTTTTCCGTCGGTTTTGAGTATGAAAGCAACTAGCGAGACTGACTCATTTCAGTCTCACAAGTGGGCGAGGCGAGCTCCCGTTTAAATCCGTAGTCCACAAAACCGAGGAAAGGAGACTTGTTTCAGTGCCCTATAGGTCCTAGAGTGTGCATGAGTGTGTGTGTATTACTATGTTCTCTTATTATAAGAAAAGAATAATGGCGGGAGTACTTCATTGTGGTGCAGTTTGGCCATGGTGGGGGTGGGGCCTCAACGGTGCAGCCTAAATAAAAAGTTGTAAAAATTATGAAACTAATTTTCTTAGGTGTGTCAAACACTTTAACTCGATCGCTCTGTATCGAATTATTGTGTTCACTGGAGTTTCAGGCAATTTTTCTAAAATGTTATTGTGACGGTAATATACAACGAACTTTCTTTGGCTCCCCTGGAAAAGCCCAGTGCAATGGAGACTGTATTTGACACGCAATCAGCTTGAAAAGTAATTAGATGGTGATAGGGCGGATGAAAAAACAGGGAGATTGGGGAAGACAGGGGTGGGCAGGAAGGGTACACAAACATAAAGGCCACCGAATTCTGTCTCCGAGTCACTAGGCGCTTTAGGTGAGAAGAATTGCACTATATAATTTCAACAACTGCAGAGGCAAGGCTCCAAAGGAAAGGGGCTATCCAGAAAAAGATGGACAGAAGGTGTCAAAGACAGAAATCAATCGAAAGAATCAACCTAACCATGGCAGACGCTACCTATCAGGTCCAGTCCGAAAGCTACATCTCCCCCCAAACGCTTAACAGCGCAAGAAGATCGAAAATGAAAAACGGAAAAGAAGACTCTTTTGGCCTTGGCCCGTAGAGTCGCGGTTCTCTACTAGTATAATAATAAATTTATGCATAAATCAGAGAAGATAACAATAGAATACAGACATAAACACTGACAGTTAGTTAGACAGACTGACAGACTTATTAAAAAAGAATGGAAAAATAATGGCGAATACTATTATCAAATTACGGTGAAAGTCCTGGCGAGCCAGACATTTTGCTTACAAAACTCAGGGGACCATCAGCTAGAACAGAACTGTAGACCGTGTTAAAAGTCACGGTAGTGGTTCCAGTCATTATAACCGACAGTTGACTTCAGTCCAGCGACTTCGGAAGTGCTACTGTATTTATATAACTTCCATACTTTCTTTTTTGGCAACGTCTCCCACAAGAGAAGCATAATAAACGAACAGACTGTGGAGGGCAAAAAACTGGGCACAGGACAAGTGCCGCGAGGATGATGTATGGCCAGAGGGACTTGTCGGGCTCACAGTCTTCGTAATGGTTCATACAGTAACACCCCCCGTGTGTCCAACACAGTGGCAAAATCTCAGCAACACCGTGAGCTCATCGTCTTGGAGCTAAGTTGACCAAACAAAGGGAAAAATCGAATTACCGAAAGGTCCAAAAGGCGAGGCGAATTTTAGTAGCTTCTAAAGCAGACAATGGGATTTGTCCGGGAACAAGGATCTTGGACGTCTCTAGTAGCCCAGGAACAGCCACTTGATGAGGGGAGTGGGCTGAGGTGGAAGAAAGGATGGGGGTGATTTCAAACGTTTGAACATGTTCCATTACTCAGGATAGGCGGTGAATGTGCCCACACCCCCCCCCCCACCCCCACGGAAAGCGGAACTATAAATACTTGGGGGGAAGGTGTAAAAAGCCCGAAATGTTGAGTTTCTATCGGGTTTACGGGTATCTTATTGTAACAACGACGAGATAGTTTCTTGGTTGTTAAAGCAGTGCCGGATTCTTTTTGCTGTATGAATGCAAGATGGACTGTTGTTATTGATTGTATGTTTTATTATGCAGTTATGTAAATTTTTTGGAATTTATTTGAATACATGCGTGTATGTGTGAAGAAGTCGATCAATCCGGATAAATGAAGTAAAGATTTCCAAGTAAACTGTGACTACAAAATGGGCGAAGCGATTATATGGAGGATCCAAAGGACTAGGGGATGTGAGAGCACATCGAGAGAGAGAGAGCGAGAAAAAGAAAGAGAAAAAAGAGAGAGGCAGAGAGAGACAAAGAGAAAGGGAGAGAGACAGGGGCAGAGAGAGAACGACAGAGAGAGAGAGGAAGAGGCAGAGAGAGACACAGAGAGTGGGAGAGATGCAGAGACAGAGAGAAAAAGAAAGAGAGATAAAGAGAAAGAGAAAGAGAGAGAGAGAGAAAGAGAGAGAGAGAGAGAGAGAGAGAAAGAGAGAGAGAGAGAGAGAGAGAGAGAGAGAGAGAGAAAGAGAGAGAGAGAGAGAGAGAGAGAGAAACAATGGTTCCAGAATAGGACCAGGAACAATTGGCCGGTTTTGCACGGGAAATTCTACGCAGAAAAAAAAAAAAAAAACCAACGATCACAAATGGAGGTGAGGAAATTGCAGTTTCGCGCCATACATCTTTTAATAGGCAGGCACGCCGACGCCGGTCATGCAACCAGGGGTCTCAAAACAGAAAACGCAATAGCTTCCCTTCCCTTCAATAAAGAATGCAATCAACTTAAAGTCGTCCTTGATAACTTTTCCACAAGATCAAGGGGAACGACAATCGCATAACAGATTCGGCTGCCGTTCGATACGTCTCTGTAACTCTCGGACTAAGTGGATGCCAGAAAATGTAAAAGAACCTCATGAATCCGAAAATTGCACTATTTTTCGGCTCGGTCTATTGAATAGGCTTTGCAATTTTTTTTTTTCAGACAGCGTCATTTAACGGCAAGAAACTGATTACAATAGCTGCAGTTTATAGTGTTACTGAGTTAATGACACATTTTTACTGTTTAGAATGGGTCACATTACTGCAACTGACGTAATAGTTTGGGTATTTTGTTATTCTTGAAGTCCGTTAGTATTTTCCAAACTCTCAGAAAAAAAACTATATGCAAAAAAATCCAAATCCACTTTTATGCTGACAAAACGTAGATTAATCATTAGACAATACAAAACACCAGCCATTTTTGTTTGTTTGTAAGAATGACTGAACATAACACCATAACCACTTTAAAAAGAAAAAAACCCAAAAACAATGACACTATTATGGGCAATAACACCTTCTTCATCAGTCCAGTAAACAGGAATAAAATCCCACGAAATATTCATTTAAGCTCGAAGACACTGAGGATTAAAAATGGATACCACACAAATCATATCGCTTAAAGCAAAGTAAACAGGACAATAATCGGTACTTTTGTTTTTCATGTCACACAAGAGCACAATCATCTATTCTTTCCCCTTAACAATGATGGATTGTGGACAACACGGAATCCGAAAAGAATGTAAAAGGACTTTTCTTGGCACTTGTTCAGTTTCCCAGTAAGGAATTCGAAATCATTTTCATGGCCCGAAAGTCCCCGCCCATTGAAGACTCAGTGAGATTCGCTGCTCATGGAAATGACAACAGAACTGAAATGGTCAAGTTCTAACATCAGTCAATAGTGGCTGTTACAATCGCGATGACAGACATTTAATTATTGGTTAAGATATTAGTTGTCTTTGGTATCCGTGGCCCATGGAGCCCTTCTCCTATGGCCACTTTTGAAAACTAAACTCGTAGTATGCTTCCTCTAAAATGTATCACAAAACCCTGCAAAGGACCCCGCAGAGGTCACTAAGGACTGAAGAATTACTTTTGGTTTCAGGTCGTTGAAGTAATAACGAAGGCAACAGTGGATTATGTGTCACCAAAGTTGACAACTTTGAGCCTGAGGCTCTGATTTAACAAGGCTTCGGCTGATACTGAAACCCCTGAAATCTTAACGGACCACGGAACTGCTCACTAACAGATTATCTTGCCGTACTATGGGTCTTTTCACTCAAGATGGTGGAAGACTCGGGAAAAATTCATCACAAAGTCAAAACTTAACCGATGAGATTGGACCTAATTCATTTTCTGGTTCCCAGCATTTCCTTGTGCTCTAAAAATATTATAAATACTGCTCTTGAACTTGAAGAATGTTGTTTTCCTTTGACTCGACCAAACTTTGGTTTTGAAATTACTTTTCATGTGAATTCTGGAGCACCAGCGAAGCTTTGGACATTTTTGCAGTGTTCAAAATAAACACTTGACCCAAAAATATCCATTGTTATTATACACCAACGATTTATAATGAGATGGAATATTTGAGATTTCATATTTCAAAGACAAAAGTAAATCTGTAGACAATGGAATATTGTTGTAGGTGATTATGTCCACTTCGAGACAGCATAGATCACATGAAAGTACTATTTTCAGAGACGGGGAAATAAATATTTCTACAACACGCATAATCATGAAACGGCAGAGACTTGCTGTTCTAATGAGAGAATGAAGCGTGTTTAATTCACGCTGTTTGTTTATAGTGTACATTTGGGTAAAATAAGTCAGAATTTGCTTGCTGTGAAGGATCTGCGCATCCATATAACTAGAATGCTTAAAGGGGTTATCGGACTCATTCTAAATTTGCATTGTAAATAAGGCCCGCGTCAAAAAAATAGGTTTAAATACGTCTGATTACATGGATCACTATGCCTTCCTATCTGTTCAACTGCCGCCCAGCTCATTAAGGAGAACTACACAGCGGCTTCGATTTGTCCATACCGAGAGAGCCGAAACTCCCTGAGTATAGAGATCTGAATCAGGGATCTTTTAGTTAGTCACGTATTAGGCGAACCAGAATGTGATTTGTCTCGGTTAAGAGGAGCCACTCACAATAAAAGCCCTCCACAATAAACCATCTGCGCTGAATTTTACTTCAAAAAGATCCTACAGAAACTGCACTCTTCACATTGCTTCCAAATATAATACCACTTTATCATCATTACATTAATTGACATAAATGGCTATTGGCAGATCTTGTTTCCTGATGGCCAATGAAGCACCAAAGACTTCTCTTTTCCAGAGTATCTGCATATTGGTTCAGAAATCGAGTGGAAAATGTATCCTTCCGGCTTTGCATTTCGCTAAAATCTTGATTTCTTCTCCCGAGCATTTTTTTATGTGTAAAATTATAATCTTGATAATGTCAAGGATCTCTTTTTCCCTCTTTGACAGCTCTCGTCAGCTTTTGACAAAATCTTGAAATCCTTGCGTTTTTCTGAAACATTTCACAGAGTATCCTCGAAGCAAACACAAATTTATACAGGAGCGAGCTACTCGCCTTACTGCTACTCTGAACCAACATTGAAATCAAACCTTAAAAATTCTGGGGAAATTAGCTTATAAACATTATTCCATAAATAAGATTTAAAAATCGATGTCTACAAGGTGCTCTAATAGTGTGATTAATCCTTTTGAGCCAACAGCAGTTAAAGACGAAATTATTCTCCATGTGCCTAAATGCAAACTTAACAATCTAGTTGGCGACTCTAATTACAAACAACAACAACAAAAAGAACCGGAGAAAAGACCGACCACGAAAATGGCTCAGTCTAGGGTTCTATTTGTGATGATAAACCGATCATAAAATGAATGCTATTTACTAACAAGTATGTCAAGAAAATGACTGTGCTAACAGCTTCCAGTCTATCCAAACCTGCTGGTGTTTTGTATTGTCTAATGATTAATCTACGTTTTGTCAGCATAAAAGTGGATTTGGATTTTTTTGCATATAGTTTTTTTTCTGAGAGTTTGGAAACTCATATTGGCCCTCGGTAGCGGTGTGATCATAGGCTTGTTTGCCTAAATCACAGACGAAGAATTGAGCAAACTTCCCGGACGCAGCTTCGAAGCTGGCGGCAGCAGGCCAGTGGTTGATTGATAGGGCAGATGGCAATATACCGTCACTCTGGCCTGGATATCGTGACACAGAGCATCCACCAGTATTGGTGTTCTTTGGTTTGGGTCTTTCACCCTAGACAGTTGGGACTGCGAGGCTGTGGAGTAGCCTACAGGCAGCCGGTCAGGCAATATGACTGTCCCTCTGGCATCCTCCTGCACCTGGATACATTTCCAGTCGTCTTGACCCTGTCTTGCCACTTGGATAAGTTGTGTCCAGGCGAGAGAGTGAGTCTGATGTTTGCGCAGCTCTTTCTCACTAAAAACAAATTCTTTGCGCCAGTCTTAACACTCACCTCGTCTTCTTTCATCTTTGTCTCGTCTTCTTTCCTCTCAAAATTCCAACGGCGATGGGCGAGTGCGGTGGCAGCAGGTTTGGATAGACTGGAAGCTGTTAGCACAGACCTACACGTTGGTGGCTGTGAGCTATGGTCGCTTCATCGTCGATTGAAGTGGAGGCGTGGGGAGGCAGCACCCACAGTAGCTGAGCAGCCTTATTTAAGGATAGCACTGCTCACCTCAACTGAGGAAGGGGCTAGAAAAGGTGCCCTAAAGAAAGCCCACTTCACATCACCCTGACTGGTATACCGCGACCAGTGGGGATCCCTTTTTGCGGTCGAAACAAAAAGAAAATCAGCTTACTCAGGCTAGGAGCCTGGAATATACGCACACTACAGGACAACTCAAACAACCCGGAAAGACGCACTGCACTTATTGCCATTGAGCTCAGCAGGTACAACCTGGACATAGTGGCACTCAGTGAGACCAGACTCCCTGATAGTGGCCAACTCAAAGAGCTCAGTGGTGGATACACCTTCTTCTGGAAAGGCAAGGGTGCAGTCGAACCGAGACAGCATGGTGTTGGGTTTGTAATTAAAAATGACCTTGTCAGAAACTTGCAGTCCATGCCAATTGAAATAAATGACAGACTAATGACACTCAGGATCCCAGTTGGGAAAAGCCAGTCAGCCACCCTCATTAGCGCATATGCGCCCACCATGACAAACCCAGATGAAGCCAAAGACAAGTTCTATTCTGATCTAGAATCTGTCATATGCTCTGTCCCGGCAGCTGATAAGCTGATTCTCTTGGGGGACTTAAATGCTAGGGTTGGCTCCGAAATCTCAGCGTGGCCAAATGTTTTGGGCCCTCATGGAGTTGGTTCATGCAATAACAATGGGTTGCGCTTACTTACTTTGTGCGCTGAATTTGGCCTGTTCATTACCAACACAAATTTTAGTCTCCCCGTGAGAAACAGAACGTCATGGATGCATCCCCGCTCAAAGCATTGGCATCTCATAGACTATGTCATTGTGAGGAAGACTGACAGAAAGGATGTCCTTGTAACAAAGGCGATGTGTGGTGCCGAGTGTGGAACTGACCACAGACTCATTGTTTGCAAGCTCAGACTAACATTGAGGCGCAATAGACGCCCTCAAGGGAAAGCGCCACCTAAACGCCTAAATGTTTCAAAACTCTGCTCAGCTGAGAAACAGAGCGAGCTCTCATCAGAACTCTCCTCAAAATTGGATTGCGTGACTTTTGACCCTGAGAACATTGAACAGAGCTGGACTGACCTAAATACGACTGTACACTCTTGCGCCAGCAGCACAGTTGGTTTTCCTGTCCGCAAGCACCAGGACTGGTTCAATGATAATGATAATGAAATCAAAGTGCTCATCAAAGAAAAAAATAGTCTCATCCAAGCTCACTGCAGTGACCCCTCTTCCACAGCAAAAGCTGATGCACTGCGTGCATGTAAGGGTGTACTCCAGAAGAAGCTGAGGAAAATGAAAAAGGACTGGCTTGAAGAGCGAGTAAGAGAAACTCAGAAATATGCCGACACAAACAACACTAGAAAGTTCTTTGAGAGCCTCCGAGCTGTGTTTGGACCATCCCGCTCTGGCACTACGCCACTTCTTGCGTCAGATGGTTCAACACGCATTGTTGAATTGAATGCCATAATTCAGCGTTGGGCAGAACATTTCGGAGGTGTGCTAAATCGGCCATCAAATATAAATACTGAGTCCATTGACCGCCTCCCTCAGACTCCTATTAATGCAGCTCTTGCCAAGCCATTCACAGGAAATGAGACCCGAACTGCCACAAATCAGATGTCCTTTAACAAATCACCAGGCGTGGATTCAATTCCTGCTGAGGTGTATGCCTTCGGTGGAGAAAAGCTTATTGAAAGGTTGACCGAGTTGTTCAATCATATGTTGAAAGCAGGGAAGCTGCCACAGGACTTCAAAGATGCTTCAATCATCCATCTGTACAAAAACAAAGGGGACAGCCAAGTCTGTGACAGCCATCGGGGAATCTCTCTACTTTCAATTGCTGGCAAAATATTGGCAAGAATGCTTCTGAATCGCCTTCTTGATCACCTCTCGTCAAATGACTTGCTTCCCGAGAGCCAATGTGGTTTTCGTAAAGAGAGGGGAACGGCAGATATAATTTTTGCTGCCAGACAGATTCAGGAAAAATGCATGGAACAAAATAAAGCGCTGTATATCACATTTGTTGACCTCACAAAAAGCATTTGACACAGTGTGTCGTGAAGGCCTCTGGAAAATCTTGGCGAAGTTTGGGTGTCCACCCGAATTCATCACAATAGTGCGCCAGTTTCATGATGGCATGCAAGCTGCAATCAAAAGCAACGGCAGTGTTTCAGAGCCCTTTGCTGTCACAAATGGGGTAAAACAGGGTTGTGTCTTAGCCCCAACTCTGTTCAGCATCATGTTCTCTGCAATGCTACAAGAAGCCTTTAGCTCTCCTCCTCAAGGGGTAAGCATCAAGTACCGAACTGATGGCAGTCTATTCAACCTCAGGAGACTTCAGGCAAAAACCAAAACCAAAAGTACTCAAGTCTGTGACCTACTATTTGCTGATGATTGTGCACTTCTGGCACACGATGAGGATAGCATGCAAAACTGTGTTGATAAGTTCTCTAGTGCCTGTGACAACTTTGGCCTCACAATAAGCACAAAGAAGACGGAAGTGCTCCATCAGCCTACTCCAGACGACAAGTATCCTGTGACCCCAAATATCAAAGTCCATGACAGTCTTCTGAAGGTGTCGGAGAACTTCACCTATCTTGGCAGTACACTGTCTTCCGCGGCTCGTGTTGATACTGAAATTCTCTCAAGAATCAGCAAAGCCAGCTCTGCATTTGGCAGGCTTCGAAAGAGAGTGTGGGATGTTGCCGGCATTCGCACAGACACTAAGCTGAAAGTGTACAATGCTGTGGTCCTTCCCACCCTACTCTATGGGGCTGAAACCTGGACAGTGTACCAATCGCATGCCAGAAAGCTAAATCACTTTCATCTGGCCTGCCTTAGAAAGATCCTGAGGATCAAATGGCAGGATAAAATTCCAGACACTGAGGTCCTCAACCGTGCCAAGGAATTGAGCATCTTCTGCCACCTGAAAAAAATTCAGCTACGTTGGGCAGGACATGTTGTCAGAATGCCCGACTCCAGACTCCCTAAGCAAATCTTCTTCTCTGAGCTCTCCAATGGAACGAGGAATGTTGGGGCCCCAAAGAGACGTTACAAAGACACTCTCAAGCAATCACTGAAGGCCTTTGCCATTGATGTGAGTGAGTGGGAAAAGCTCTCGCTTGATCGTGCAAATTGGAGGGCGGCCCTTACCAGAGGCAGCAAAGCATGGGAAGCTGACAGAGTCCAGCAGGCTATCAAAAAAAGAGAACGGCGCAAGAAAAGGCCCAGTGGTACTGAACCAACAGAGCACTCTTGTCATTTATGCGGAAGGGTCTGCAGGGCAAAAATAGGACTTATCAGTCACATGAGAAGCCATAAGTCATGAAAGAACAGTCTTTCCATTCTGTCCTCTGTGTCCTTTAGTTCTCTTTATTGTCCATGTGTTGAAATTCTCAACAATTTCTGTTCTTTATTCCTCTGGTGTTGTTAAGGTCATCATCATACCTGATGGACGAACTATTATTATTATTATTATTATGTCAAGAAAATAGACGGGTATGGCAAGTTTTCAATTTGTTTTCATAAATGCGTCACAAGCTCCTTGTGTTCAAGCTGGTAGAATTTCAAATTTTAGTAATTTTTTTTACAAACGTTTTAGACAAACCAGGAAGTAAATATTATTTTCTGATGTTTCCCTTGGCGTGCAAATGGTATAACTAATACGAAATTACACGAGATCTGCAGAATTTCGCCACAAAGACATTTTGCAAAAAATGTAATACTTTGAATAGTTATTCTGAATTCTCTATAAAGTCCCTTCTCTCCGTTTTACATTAGCAGTCTCAGGACAGCCAGAAAGGAGAAGGGCTGATCTAATACATTAAAATAAAGACCCCACAGAAACATTGTGCTTCACTTTGATACGATCCCTGGCAGTCTTAGCACTAAGCACCGCTAGAGAAACTCCGTGACATACAGACATACATACATACTTTTCTCGGTGGCTTGTCTCCCTCCCCTTATTTTTCAACATTTATCCCTCTTATAGTTGAGGAATGGATAACTCATGGTCCTTTGCATCATTGTTCTTATAAACATTGTCCACATATTAAGACATATTGTTTTATGGCCAGATCATTGTGTCCCGTCGTCAGGATATAGAGGCATGCCAAACTTTCCACCAGTCTTTAGTCATCCCAGCAGTTTTTACTTCATATGACAGTCTGAGCCATTTTTGATCCAACATATTGACAAAACGGTTGAGTGGGAAATTGGTCACGGGTATTATTACAACTTGGTGATTGACCCCTTCCCCCTACTGGCAACAAAAGGACCGAAATACCCACCCAAATCATCTGTACTTATGATAATCACTTTGATCAAAAGCAAATGTCCATTCCTTGAGGGAATATCTGCTTTCTGCCACGCTGATGGATCACGGTTACCAGCGAGTCCAGAAATGACGTATGTCATTCCCCAAAAAATACCGTCTCTGTAGGAGCCACAACCTGACAATGCATTTTATCCCTCGTTAAGTGCGTGTGTACATCAACCCACGATCCAGATTAAGACAAGACTACTAAACTTGTCACACAAATTGTACTGAACACGCTTTAAGAATCTGACAGTAACATAATTGGGAAAAGTTTGCCATTCAGGAATTATGTAAATTTGAATACGCCAGCACATCAGCCTAAACTGTGTTCAGCGCCCTGGAGCACAAATGTAGATACATTCAAAATGCTAACGTTCATATATATAGCAGCACCTGCAATATGGGTTTAGTGTAACATTTCTTCAGTAGTGGGAGTGCCAGGAAACTAGGGTGAATTGTGCCAAGGTTAGGCACGGTAAGCACTGTTAGATTCAATATTAGTCGTTCTAGTACAGGGCAAATAAATATAAGAAATTTGCGGCCTATATTCTGTAGAGTTCATATTAAGAAGTAGGCAGTTCAGACAAAAACCAAACTTAGAAAATATATATTATATTTTACTCTTCCTGCTATTTTCAAGGCAGTGGTACAATACACAAGCACTAATGTTTTATTTTCTACATCGACTCTTTGAGTTAGACCAGGAAGTTCAAGACAATGATGAAATTACAGCACTCCATGATTTCGAAAGTGAATGAATTTTATAGGAGAAACCGCTGACAAGACTGAATTAATAAGATTAAATCTGTTCAAAAATAAAGTATTCGCTCACCAGACAAAATCAAAACATTGTAAAATAACATAGTCTTAGTTTTTGTTAGCATTTCGCCTTAGATTTCACACACAGTTACACAGTAATCCAGATTTGAATTGAATAATCGTAATAATAATAATGCAACAGCTGAATAGCCTGAAAGAATGCAAACTAATTTGTTTCAGTTAAATCAGATGAACATCATTGAATTGAAATTTAATAAAGCTCAAATTAATGCACGTGCATGCCAAGCTGAAATATACCTGTCTTTAGTTGTAATATAACTGTGTCAGTCAACCAGTATTATGGTAAGATAACTTTTTGGTCCCACCAAGTCCTTATAACGCTCTTTTTTAGCAGTTTCAGCCTCAAGCTTTGAGATGTGGATAATTTATAATTGGATGAAAACAGTGTTGCTGTGTCTCCCAGTGATTACTTTTGCTTGGTTGTTCCTTGTGCAATGCAGACATTTCCAGCAAAATGTCTGTTATCGGAGACCTTATAAGTTAAGTTCTCGCACAGAGGTATTTCTTTCCTGAAGGTATGGGTCAGTGCATGGACCTCAGATTTGGAATTCTCTGCCTCTGACTGAGAGAGAGATTGAACATTGTATGATTTTTAAATATCAGCTAAAGATTCATCTTTTTAACACTGTGAATGTTCATCAAGTTTGTTTTTTTTCATCCCGAGTATGTGTGTGTGTTGTGCGCATGACTTAGGACAGACATGACAGGCTATAGATGTTGCAAAGCGCTTAGAGCCTGGTTGTTAATGCTATGGAGCGCTATGTATAAAAGCTATGTATCCTTATTATTATAATTATTGTTATTTCTATGTTACGTTCTTTAACTTTGTGAAAAGTAACTCATGATCACAAGATCTCATGTATATTTTGTGCCTCCAGATTTAAATGAAGGCAAGACAACAGGAGACTTCTTTTTTTTTTTTTTCTTTCTCTCTTATATTGATTTGAGACATTTTTAAATTATCGCTTAGATTCTCGTGGAAACTGAGAAAGGCATTAAGCTGTATGATATTTCGCCAGACCTCGTCCTTCCTCCTCAGCAACCCCTCGCGCATTTTTCTTTTCTTCTGTTTAATAAATATTATATTATTCATTTTGCTTCTTCGGCCAAGAATTAAATAATTAGATTTTTAGACGAGCGCAGACAGAAATTAAATCTTTTTCCATCAGCAAAACCTGATCTAATACAATTACTGAGCTTTTCGGAGTATCAACGCTGAAATTGGAATTGAAATTGAACAAAAATGTCCTAACCATCTCAATATTTTCTTTCATGCTATATTTTCTTCCCTCTCTGTCATTATCTCTTCCTTGCTTTTCTCCCCATCGTTGGTTTTTTCCTCCGGAACGATAATAATAATAAAAAAATATACCATGCGAGTCATCTCCATCCACCGTATTTTTTCTGTGTATTTTCTACCCTCCCGGGACCATATTATTGTATTTTTTGCTAAAACCCCCTATTGCCATGCACTTCAATTAGCCGTAACAACAAATGCACAAAATTAAAATAGCCTGACAAAAATCTCCACAGAAAATTAAACTGATTCATTTCAGACTGATGGAGAATTATTAATAACCCAGAGGGATGAATGACCAGATTCACTCCATAGGAGAGTGAAAGGACGCTAAAGAGCATTTTGAAGAGTGTGTTCATTTACTGCATGAAATGTGATCACTCCGACATCATCAATAATTATGACGAATGTAAGCTATTATCATGGCAATAACAACAAGAACGGCTTGACATTTACTAAAGTTTGATGAATGCACAAATACCCAGGGCCATTTTCTTACATATCAAGTTAATATCAACATTATTTTTCTTTTTTTATCCACACGAGAAAAGGCGTTTTTATACAGAATAAAAAGTAATCTCCTAGCGGCGCCGTGTTGTCGTCCTACGGACAAGGACCGTATGAGCCCAAAACAACATTTTCATAGACCAATAGAAAAACATTTGCGATGGCCCTCTGTTTTGTTCTTTGTTCAATTTCCATTATTTTCGCTATACAAAAGACATTGACACCAGTACAAACCCATAACCCGGATAAATAGGTCAGATTATGTTCCACTCTATACAAAAGACATTGACACCAGTACAAACCCATAACCCGGATAAATAGGTCAGATTATGTTCCACTCTATAAAATGACATTCAAAAATGAATCTTATTATATCATTTAAAAAAAAATAGCGGCGAGAGTAATCCATTGTGGTGCAATTTTGGCCCCTTTTTTTTTTGCTCGACGCTACAGTCTAAATAAGTTTAAAAAATTATAAGGTCATTTTTCTTAAGTGCGAACTACTCCAGCACGATCGCTTTTGCATCGATGGATAGTGTTGATTCAAGTTTCAGGTATTTTTAAATAAAAAGTTGTAAAAAATGTCAAATACAATGATCGTTGTTTTAGCTCCCTGTTGTAAGCCCACCGCACCATAAACGTTATAAACACGCGTTCAATTTGGTGCTCTCAATTTCACTACCAGAAACGAATGCGTAGTGCTTTGGAGCGCATGAAATCTGTAGTAAGACTATAAAGTATGGGAAACTTTCTAGAGCAAAAAAAAAGAGAGGGAGACAGAACGGTGGGTTTACAGGTTTATCCCAGGTAATGTCGGGTCCTCAACTAGTTTATACATTTGGGACTATTTCACATTTAACAATATATTATTAAACTGGCCGACCCGCGCAAGATATATCTTGCAAATTTTCCATGTACTAAGCGCAACCGTGAGCTTATATATAGATCTAGGCTACATTAAAACGGCAATTGGAATCCATTCTACGACTAATAGAACTTACTGTTACACAACAGTTTCACACAGAATTATTTTATTTAATTACCCGTTCTACCAACGGTTTCGTTTCTTGGTGCCGAACGTTGGTGCGGAACCAAACTTCCGCGTTCAGTCGGCGTGTCAAAACGGCATCATTCTTCCGGTTCACTCAAAATGGTGAATTAAAATAGAATAACCGAAAAAAATCTATTTTGATATATTCGGGGACAGGAGTTTTCGTATGTTTCATGTGACGAAAACCTGGGTATGTGGATACTGTCGACGTCTGTAAAATTTGAAACGTGTGGGCTAAAGATTAACGGAGGAGTAGGCTAACATAGTTCACTTTTATAATAATACTAATAGATTACGTGATAACATGGCCATTCCGTCTTTTTTTTTCCCTTTTGTAATTCTTTTTACATAACATTTACAGGTTACAAAATTCTTGGACAGGGCATTTAGATGGTTGAAAACCTTCAGCAGTGATATACTTTGGAACATTGTAAGTGAAGAAAGAGTGAAGCGTCTAAACTAAACTAAACTAAGCTACATCTTTCAGAAAACTTAACGCAAGCTACTGAAACTAATTTAAAAACAAAAAATAAGGGGGTGGGGGTGGGGGTGGGGGGGGGGGTAGGATAAGACACTCATAGGAGTGTGTAGAATTTCGATTTCAACTGACGCTAAAGTAGTGGCTATCTACTGCATGAAGTATGATTATTCCAAAAATATTTTTTTGTCATACAAACAGACACTTAGTAATTACAATGCCTAAAACATTCAGCAGTATAAGACCAGCTTGAAGTTGTTCATTCTGGTTAACACATGAGGTTTTATTTCTCCCTTTTATTTACGTATTTATTCACTTAATATTATTTATTTATTTATTTATTTATTTATTTATTTATTTATTTATTTATTTATTTATTTATTTATTTATTTATTTATTTATTTATTTATTTGTAGAGTTCTTCTGTCTAATATAATGATAACTATTTGATACACGCTTAGAAGTTGATTAAAAGAAAGACCAAGGATTTGCATGATGGGGTCGATGATCTACAAGCTTTGGCAACTCATCCAGTTTATTTATTCAGTACTTCACAGCATAACATCAACGCAGCGATTCTCCGAGCCCCAGGCCCCACGACCCCCTTGCGATACCAGGTTTCCTCAGTTCCTCCACAATTTGAACTATCATCCCAAAAAATATTTCCACATAACGCAATGTAATGTAATATGCAATGTAATGATTAACTTGTATAGCGCTCAAACCCACACAAAAAGATGTGCTCTAATGCGCTAAACTAAAATTAAAACAGGATTAACATAAAATCAGTTCATCATGCTTCCACTCCCACACATTAACAAACACTTGATCTACTCTCATCCTCAAGTCTCTGCGACCAAAAAGTGACACTATTCAGTTTCAATGAAAGCAGTCTTAAAGAATTCAGTTCTGAGCCTACTCTTAAATATGGCGATGTTTTCACTCTTCCTGGTGTCGACACTGATGTTGTTCCACAATTTAGGCCCACCAATAGGAAAAGCCTCTTCACCAAGCATAACACTTTTACAGTGGTAATGACTGAAACAATTTCTAATAGTAAATTTACCTATTACTTGCAATCACATGAAAACATGAAATCCTGAAAAAGAAATAACTTATAGTGTACTAGGTAAATTCTTTCCCTGTGTGGAGCTCCTCCTCTAATTGAAATTCTTCCCCAGTTCCCACGCTGGCTAAAATCCCTCCCCTTTGATCGGGAATTCCTCCCCCGGGAGTCAAGACAGACGGACATAGAAGATCGTTGTTACCATATTCAGTTCTTGCTAGATCTGTACCAAATGCAATTAAGGTTCAATGTCATGTTACTTCATATCTTATCTTATTTTATCTTAAACCTCTGGGCCCGGAGTGTAGAAATAGCATAAATGTGTTACATTTTTTATGTCTGAAGTACATTAATTTTTTTTATATTATAACTCCGGTTTCGGAACCAAATCTTTTCTCGGTGTGTTTATAAATTCGTAGAAAATTGCATGAAAAGTTTGGCCCTGCAAGGCAATACCCAATCCTGCAAGTCAGACATATTTCGATGCCGAAGCCCTGTTTCAATTTTGGCACTTTGGGCTCCAGAGGGTTAAATGCCTCCTGTTTGGGAATCACCATAATAAAGTAAATGACTTACCTCTGTCTTCTTCCGCGGCGGTTTTCTTGGTCTTTTCCGAGGTGACTGCCACTGACATGAGCAACCACAAGAGAAATATGACAAAACCCATGTTGAACACCGTGTTTCTATTCACGAGGAACTTCCGATGCACTTCCCTTGGCATCCTGATGGTTATAAGTGAGCTGAAATTCAACTAATATGACGCAAGCTAACACATCAATGAGCACAACAAGATGGGCCTACATGTAGGATGAAAAACTATGCTCTAGGACAAAGTGCAAGTTGGCTCCGTTATTCTTCCACACGGGTCACTTGTCACATTTTTGTTCTCTGTTAGTCACAACACAGAATCGTACTCCATGACAGAAAGGCGACTGGCGATGTTCAAGTGAAAATCATGCAGTAAAACACAATGTAAAACTCCCAAATACTGAAAGTTTTTCATCAGTCACAATGAATGATAATATTAGTGAAGAAGGATTAAATTCATGCTGTTAAGCCGCAAAGAAAAGTTTCCTAAGTCATTGTAACTGTAAAGATTCATGGAAGTCTATGTTGGTGGCAAAGAATATGAATGAATGAATGACTGAATAAATAAATAAATAAATAAATAAATAAATAAATAAATAAATAAATAAATAAATAAATAAATAAATAAATAAAAGTGAATAACAAAAAGAGAAACCAACAATGAAAATAATACAAAAACGAGGTTTTAAACACTTTAATATCTAATCTATGCACACTTACAAATAATGACAGGGAGTACAGCCTGGGCTATACGTTTTCAAATAATAAATATGAAACAGGACTTCTCTGACTTTTTTTTTTCTTTTTGTTAAGAAATGGACGACAAAAGCAACTTCATCTTTGCATTTATACATTTATCTATAAAAAGAGAATTCAACTTTTTCTGTATGTGTCTATTTATGAACAAATTTTTTTTTTTTTTTGGTTAGTACTTCCTTTATCATTTGACATCTACAACTACAAGAAACATTGTTAAAAAATGGTTATTTCTATAGGACACGGTGGGCTTTTCAGTTTCATCATTAAGCACATTATGCGGTGGCAGAAAGCTTAGTAATAATAAATTGCGAACAGCACACGTATATTTTTTTTTTTTAAATTGCTCACGGTCGTTTAAGTAAATTATCTGCGCAAAAAGTGGTTTAAAAGCATTTTCTATGTAATCTGTCACATTTATTGACTTTATAAAGTTCTGCAGGACCTCCACTGAGCTGAAGTGACGAAGAGCATAATAATGTAATCAATGTCATTTGGTCATCAAGCATTGTAAAATAAAGCTCTTCAATTCCCATCTCTACTTGTTTTGGAAATAATTGAAAAACAAGCACCAAAAACACAATATTGAGAAGGAATAAAAAAAATTTGGTTGGTGAACCTGAAATAGAATTTCTTTCATTTCTTTTGGTTTGTTTTTTCTTTGTCCTTAAAAAAGCAGTAAAAGGAAACTCTCACACAGAGCAATAAAAATATAGAAATTTATATGAATGGGATGGTAGTTTGACCAATCTAGTTTTTTCTAAATATTACTAAGAGTGTGGTTAAAGCATGCACGTCATGAAAAATTTTGAAAAATGTCGAACAAGAAGTAAAATCATGCAGGGAAGTGGCAAGTTTATTTCTAGATGTTGCGATTTTTGTTGGTTGTTATTATTATTTTCAGTTCAACGGCAACCACATGTATAATTATTATTCAGGTTTGTATGTTTGTTTTTCATATAAATATTTTTTCTTGTAGGGTTACAAGATTCGGTCAAATCTGGTATTACTGCTGTATTGAATCAACTACCTGTCCTGGATTTGGACCATAAGGAATATCAAGCATTAAAGCGATAATCGTGGCTAATGCTTAGGAGAGTATATTTAAATATTAAATTTAAAGAAAATGTACGTATTTTTTTTAGTCACTATTGACCTAAACAGATAGCAAAAATCAATGTAAAAAAAGGGGAGGCGATGAGAGAGAAAGAGAGAGAGGGAGAGGGAGAAAGAGAGAGAGAGAGAGGGAGGGAGAGAGAGAGAGCCAAAGAGAGACAGGGAGAGCGAAAGTAGAGTGAGAAACAGAAACAGAGAGAGAGAGAGAGAGAGAGAAAGGAGGGAGAGACAGCGATAGAAATGAGAGACAGCGACAGAGAAAGAGAAGGAGAAAGAGTAAGAGAAATAGGAAATTTATGAAGTTATTAAGTAATCATTCATGAAATTTCATACAAATTAGCGATTATGCCAGGTCTCAGACTTTGAGAATGATGAACATAGAATATAGCACAATTGATGACATATTTTGATACATCAAAGTGCTAATTTCTGGCTAAAAATGAGTTTTATGGAATACTGAAAAAGAAAAAAATCAACACAAAAAAAAACTCCACCCAACTGTATGGTAAAAAAATGGTATAAGCCATTTGTTGTTTATGAATCAATATGGACACATTGAATCAGTCTCTCCCTGGCCTTGTTTCTTCAAACTTTTCCTTTCTCTCTGTACTTTTTTTTTTTTGCATAAGTCAGAATGAAAATGTAGCTGAAAGTCGGTTTACAATACTATTAGTGTCGCCAAACATCGTAATTATTGCTTTGTGACAATTGAATTGGATACAGTTAAATAGATCGCAGACCATCTTTCCTTTCAGTGTAAATAAACATATTTAGTGATGTGTTACGAAGCCATCTATATCTCACAGTGAGTTTCGCCCTTCTCTTTTGCACAGACAAAATAAACATATAAAAATAGGACGAAAATTGATGACGATCATGAAAAAAGGAAAAAATCAAAATGCACAAAAAGGAGAAAAAATATGAATAATTGCTTAACTACCATGCTGTGTAGCAATAAATGTGGCAGGCTAAATGAATTAATTATCCTTTAACTTGTCTTGGTGGCAATGCACAGTAAACTACACGACTTTTAAATTTTATTAATTAAAATATTATTATTTTGCTTTTCTCAGGTGATCTGGCCAACATTAGCACATTATGCAGCGATAACATGATAACCGCTGGATACTTGTACACTAGCACTGACCGTTAGGAAACTCCCACTTCCAATGTCCGGCACGCACTGGACTTTTGCCGGAAAGAGTGGATAGGGTCGCCCAGGTCCGTTCGAGTCGTGCTTGATGGCACTGCCGAGGGGCTGGTCATCGCGATGAAGGAAACACTCGACTCCCTATCGTCTCTGTTCGCACCTCCTCGCGGTTACTCACGCATTCAGACACAAGCGGGCTTGATTCTGGCACTGGTGCACGTGTGGTTAGCTCACTTGGTGATGTTTAAAGGCTCTGTGTAAAGAGTGTTTCATACACTGTTTTTTTTTTTTTTTTGTCTCTCTCACTGACTACTGCGACACCGTTGAGTTCAAATTCTCTACACTGAATCTGTCACGGCCTCAGCATCCATCCTAGTGTTCTTTACATTGAAGGAAAACGTTCGTTTACGCTGGAAAAGTAAAAATAACGATAAATAACTACAATACTAGTCAATCACCTGTGAGTTCATGTAAAATAATGAGACCTAAAATCCTACAGGGTAACCACACAGTAATAGCACTGGAATGGCATATCATTTTGGTAGACATTTTTTTTCCAAGTTCACACAAATTGGTAAAAACTGGAATTGACACACTAGATCACCAATATCGATAAGTTTTTGCCTAAATGAAATTTCGTCATTTTTCTTTACACTGGGAATTTCGGAAATTAAAAAGTAAGCCACAAGTTTTCGTTTCTCAGTAATTTACTTTCCACTTACAATTTGAACTACTTTTATCGAAAAAATCTAATGTATAGTTTTTTAATATTCTGAATAAAACCAGTTTAACATTATTTAACATTCAAATCACTTGAACCAAAGAAAAAACAGAATGTTGCACTGTTTCCAAAGCTCGTCAAATGACAGCATTCAGAAGATTGTACCTACGCTATGATTATGACTCATTTATAAGAATGCATTGTAACCCAGTGAACTCGAGATTGCAATAGACAAACTCCCAGTGTGAATGGCATCGGCTGAATTAAATAAAATAGTTTCCTCAAAGACCGGTTGTTCACTCACATAAACGAACTGACTGGAAAATGAAAAAAAAAGAAAAAGGAAGAAATGAGGTAGATGGAGGTTAAATTGGGTTTTGTTCTATCTCTCCCAGAGGACCCGAAACGTAGACAGGCCAGTTAGGGACTTGGCACCGCCTCGTGGCGTTGCACTCCACAATCAATTGTCCGCCATCTTTCTCGTCTCACTCGTTGGAGGGAGCCCCGTAGGTAGGCCTGAAAATAAACAC
>OZ007568.1:55129683-55200939 GCA_963931925.1 Onchidella celtica | reverse complement strand
CAGACTGAGAGAGAAGCACAGAGACAATTACAACGGAAAAGAGAGAGAGAGACAGAGAGAAAGAGAAGCAGCGAGTGGGAGTGGGGCGGGGGTGGGGGTTGTCTTTGAGTTTGAGATCGGAGAAAACACATTGACGCCATAACGGTCACATTGTGCTAGCGAAAAAAAAAGGACAACAGACAGAATAGAACAGAATGATAGGACAGGAGAAGACCCTACCAGAAACTCCCACCTACCACCCAGGGTTGCCAGATTGAAATTTTAAGTTGAAGCCAAACAATGCTAGAAAAAAGCAAAAAAAAAGCCAAACAAATTTCAGTATTGTTTTCATAGTAACATCACATGAAAATCTCCAGAACCAGGTTAAAACCATCCTCCCCAATAGAATGAGTGGAACACTTGGCTTAAATCTTGTCAGCTGGGAAATATTTTTTTTTTCAAAGTATTTCTGGTGATGCAGTGAAAGCCTTTGCAACATTTTTTTGAAAGCCATAGTTCTGCCCCGATTCTTGCAATAGCACCACGATGATTAAACTGCACTCTCTTTTTTGTCTTAGTCTTAGTGGAAGACACATGAGCAAATATCCTCTCAAGTGCAGCTCTGCTGACTGGGGTTATTAGGCACACAAAGACTAAGTTGACCAGAGCTCTTTAAATGCTTCACTGTGAAGTAAATCAATCCAGAGGCACAGTGTGTATGGAAAGTCCTGAGATGGGTGACAGTCTTTCAAAAAAAAATAAGGGGTGTTCATTTACTTGATTTACAGTCAAGTCAAAATGTGGCAAAAAAAAAAAAAAAGTTGTATATAGCAAAGCCTTGAAAAGGAAATACTAAGGAAATGAATACAATTATTAAAGCAAAGAATAAGGAAAGACAAAGCGAGCTTTTGGTATAGTAACCTTCTTAGGACAAACCTGTCACAGGATAGAAAATTAAACAAATAATAAAAAATAAAAACGTAGAACTTTTCACAAATGCCGGTACTAAACAGATTTTCTGTTATCATATTTTGTCAGTTTCTTGGTGTACATTTCATGCAGTTGAAATATAACTGGTGTGCACTTTATTTAGTTCAAACACAGCTGTATTAAGAAAACAATATTATTCTGTTTGGCTCAACCTGTAATTCTTTTCCTAGCCACACAAGCAAATTGGGCTTTATTTGAACAGGCAACTTTTGGGAAAGTGCAACGGTTAAGGATTATGATTATATTAAGCTCTCTGGCCACAATGACGTTTGTGTTGGCGAAATGGCCGCATTGGCGTTTTTGAAAGTTAACGATAAACTGGTCATAAAGAAACCTATTGTGAGTATTTTTTCTGCACAGCTCAAACAGCCTCTCTCCCTATAATAAAACACGTCATACTTGTCATATCAAATAACAAAATCACCATTGAAAACAGCGGAAAGAACTTAAACAGAAACTGCAAAAAATCTCTGTGAAAAGCAGTCGAAGACATGGGACTCGATTAGCATCACAGGTGGGAATTGTCCTGTACCAGGGCTGACCTCAATCTAATCGTGGTTTTCGTCCTCCCTAAGCCCATGTGTATTCATATATCATCATGTATTCATGAAAATACGAAACATGAAAGTTAACAGCTTCGCGACACCAGTTCTTGTTTGATCCAACTCTACTCTTGCACAACTGAGAAATTCGACGTTAAAAGTTTATAGCTTTAGGATAAGAACTTAGAATAAATTCGACCTGTGAAACAGCTTCATAAGTGCCACAACGCATTTTAAACAAGTGTCAACGTAGAATAAATTCGACCTGTGAAACAGCTTCATAAGTGCCACAACGCATTTTAAACAAGTGTCAACGTGTATATTAATTTTGTTCTACCTTTTCTGCATACTTAAAGATCTCCAGTTTTTCAGAAAATTGAGGTAGAACAAACACAAACTAAGGTTGCGGGTTTGGTTCAGGGCTGCTGAATGGCTTCCATCTACTTTCAGCAATATGGTGATTCTCCCATTGCCATTTAAGCGTATGTGGCACAAGCTGCAAATAAATAGTAAAGGCAAGCGAGATGATCCCGAACTTCAACTGTATTCGGACGATAAGAGTAAAAACCATTTATTATTTATGCTGTATTGAAATAGCTCCACCACTGTGCTATTGTTTACAAGCCTACAATACAGACATCGACAATAATATCTTCATTGGGTGACCCCGACACGCAGGCGTCTGAGAATAATAATTATCCTGCGCTCGATATCCCGGCGGGTCATTTTTCTGTTTATGTTTTCTTTTAAGTTGACGAATACGGATCATTCCTGTATACAGGACCAGTAAAATGTGTTGCTGCTCATAATTTACCGCTAACAAATAATAAAAATATGTAGGAGTGCCCAAAAGAACGGCAAAGAGCTGTTGAACATGCAGTGTTCGGACATAATAGTTTTGTCATGATTTAAATATCTGCTAGAATGATTGTTTTCTGCAGCTTCTTGTTATTAACGATAAAACAAAAAACAAAAACAAATAGCAGCTACTCAAGCTCACCTAAAGTTATATGGTGAAAAGCTACATCGCAAGAGAGAAATCGGGATTACCGGGCGATCCTTGAAAATTCCGGAACCGTTAGGCCTAACCACTGCGGATAACAAATACAGAATCAGCACTGAATATCGAATGATTATCAGTTCTATGGCACTTTGGTTAATAAATCATTCATTCAGAAATGGTATCAGTGAAAAATCCGAGTGCGGCTGACCAAATGTGCTGATTGGTCAAACCAACACTGGAGAATCTGAAACAGCCCAAATCACTAGAGCTAATCAACAATAAACAATCATGGTTTCTCTTCATAGTAGCAAGTGGGAAAATGAGAGACTCTTCGAAGGACATGCTGGTTCCAGTTACTTCTGGAACAGCAGAATGATTCTTTATGGAATTGAAATTTGGGATTATTCCACCTTAAAATCAGGCAGTATTACATAGCAATGACAATGCATGGATGCATGGAGAAAGTCATGAGCGGAAGAAAGGGAGAGAAAGAGAAAGAGAGAGAGAGGGAGAATGTCTGTAGCGGAAATAGCTGTAAAAAATCTTTGGGCACAAATAACACAGACTAGAACTGCAAACGGGACAGACATGGGACTTACTTCGTACCGAAGTCTCCAGTTTTGACATTGCAATTCCGTAAAAGACGCCAGCGAAGTAATCTTTTAAAGTAGTATCCAAGTTATCAATATGATGCTAGACGAGAAGAAGGAAAAAACAACAACCCTGAAACAAATCCAACGCCTAATCTCTTCCATCTTGGGCAAAGTTACCCCCATGTACATAGATATTTATATACATAAATTTTCTAAATGCCGAATACTCTGGAAAATACAAGATAGAAATCTTGAATAAAGCCAGATCCAAGAATTCTTTAAGCCAAAAGAGATGGGGGTAAAAAATATCTGAAGGCGTTTTTCAGTGTGTCTGACAGACTGGGAATTCCTATGTGGCCAAGGAAGCCTTTCTATGAAGGGAAACAAGTCAAAGTTCACATTCGCTTGCTATGGAATTGACGGCTCCCCATTGTATTGGGTGACCAGAAAACAAGGGAGATCAGATGTGCAATAAGTGCAAGAATATAGGATTTGCCTTTCCTTCTCAGGATGAGCAAAGTTACACTATCAGCCGACGATTCGCTTTTAAACAAACATGGGGAACTTGATTGCGTGTGAAACAAAAGCATACAGCCTTGCGCTATTGAAATGTTTAAAACATGAACAGTAATTAAATAATAATGGAGGAAAGGGGCCTGCGAGAGAGAGAGAGAGAGAGAGAGAGAGAGAGAGAGAGAGAGAGAGAGAGAGAGAGAGAGAGAGAGAGAGAGAGAGAGAGAGAGAGAGAGAGAGAGAGAGAGAAAGAGAGAGAGAGAGAGAAGGAGTCACAAAGCCAGAGTGAGAGCGAAAGAGCGAGAGAAAGAAAGAGAGACAAACATGTACACATGAAATAGAGAAAGAGTTTGTGTGTGTGTGAGAGAGAGAGAAACACTACAGAAACGATAAAATAAAACGCAATGGAAAAGGAAAGACAAATCAAGCTTTCGATTTAGGGACTTTTTTCAGGAAGGAAATATAAAAGGATAGAAAATTAAAATATACAAGAGAGAGAGAAAGTCAGAAATACGGACAGACAGACAGACAGACAGACAAGGCAGGGAGAGAGAGGGGGGAGGCAGAAAGCCAGAGTGAGTGCGAAAGAGCGAGAGAAAGAAAGAGAGACAAACATGTACACATGAAATAGAGAAAGAGTGTGTGCGTGGGTCTGTGTGAGAAAGAGAGAGAGAAAGAGAGAGAGAGAAAGAAAGTGAGTGAGAGAGAGAGAGAGAAAGAAAGCGAGAGAGAGAGAGAGAGAGAGAGAGAGAGGGGGGGGGGGAGGAGAGAGAGAGAGAGAGAGAGGGTGGTCATCAAGGAAAGGTGAAACAAGAAGCGAGATGAGATAGTAAAATTGGATTATAATACAATGGAAAATGGAAATGTTTTAACTAGATTAAATTTTAATGGGTTTGGAGCCGGATGACTTGCCGAAAAATGAAGATCCCGGCTGTAAGGGTAAAACTGAGAGTGTGAAGAGTGAAAGCACAGCATAGGAAAAACTCGCTGGTTTCACAAGTTGTAAGGAGAATCCATTATCTCTCCTTAGCTTTGCTACATTTTGTTTTTTGTGTGGACATTCTTGTCACCAAGCTGTGACGTCCACATTCTTGGCGAGGATTGGACGTGGCCAGGTTGGAGTGTGAGGCGATCTATAAATAAATCACGTACCCTCGATTTTGGCAATTAGGGACATGGTGAGCTAGAAACCAGGTTGTCGCCTCTCATGTAGAAGGTACCGGGTTTGATCCCTAGTGGATGCAGGCATGTTGGAATTCTTTTTTTCGGGATAAAAAATTCCTGTCCCTGATCGAGTGGTAGGTAGGATCGAGCACCTAGTCTTCTCGGAAAAGGACCAAAAAAAACACACAAAAAAACTCGGAGAGCCCGTGTGCACGTTAAAGATACCTTGGCCCTTGAAAGTCGAGAAAAGCAGGTCGAACAACGCCGCTGCAAAGGGCAAAATTGTAAAAAAACAAACTAATCCCCACCACAAAAAGACACAGAAACTAGAACAACAAAAATAAAATTAAACAAACAAAAGTGAGATGTAAATGCCGCGGGCAGCGAACCTCCTCAAATAAAGAGCTCAACACTATTTGGGCAATGTTTAATCCTCATTCACCCCCCCCCCACCCTCCTCCTAATGCAGGCTTTTCAGACGTTTGGCTTCCAACACACACCCCTCCCCCGCTTCCCGCCTGTACTAGGGAAATGCCATTTGAATGACGAATCTTTATGACATGACCTTGATGTTTTAAAACTTTGGGTGGCATTTTGTGCATGAGACGTCCCGACCTTAGTCAATGTGTGATCTATCTCCGTTTTCTGAAAAAAAAACTGAAGATCTTTTTGTAGGTAGATAAGGAGATAAAACAAATTATACGCTCTGACACTTGTTTAAAAGCCAAGCTATGTCAAATTTCCGATTTATTCGTATTCTAACTCTTTATCGTAATACCAAGGCCATACTCAGTTATGCAAAACGTGGAGTTTGAACAAATAAGAACTCAAGAGCTAAGGTCGCCACAATAAATAAGCTAACTTCGACTTTTGTAATCCTACAATCAATTGTTGAAAAAAAATGTAACTAAAACCATAAAACCAAAAGGTTCAAATTTATTACCCTAACTGAAAAGCGTATGTAGGCGATTCCATGAAAAGTAACAGATCGCCCTTTCCCTCCCCCTGTCCAGCAATTTACACAAGAGATAGTGGAACACTCAACTTCCCGCCCCCCCCCCCCTTCCCCTCTCCTTCGGGCTCCCATGGAAACATCAGGTAACTCATCCTCGCCCCAGTACAAGTCGTTGACCCTGCTAAAAGAGACAGACTTGCCCGAGGGCGAAATGAAATTGGCTTGTCCGTAAGAGAAAGGCCAAAATAATAAAAAAAAAAGGTCCCTTAGAGAATACTAAACAAGACCATGACAACTCTTATGGGCACAAAGACATAAGACAGGCGGGAGTTAAAGGACTTTGCGAGCACCAAACAGTAACTACAAGACTTATGTACAGAAAGAACATTATGGTATCCCAGTCTCTCCCCCCTCCCTTTTTCCGTTTTTATTTCTTTAAAAGAAGTGTGTGTGTGTTGGGGTGGGGGGGGGGGGGGAGGATAAGGTGAAATTATTGGGAGTACAAACTAGGCGTCTCTTTTTTTATTTCTTGAGGGAGGGATAAAGTGAAATTATGGGGAATACAAAAAAGGCGTCTTTTTTGTTTTTTTTTGTCTGTAATGAAGACTAGCTATCCAAAGCAAAAGTGCGGAGAGGACGGGGCGGGGGGGGGGGGATGGGTTGAAGCCAATTATATGAAAAGCGTACCTGGGGGAAGAGAGAAAGAGAGAGGGGATGTGAGAAGAGGGAGAGGGGCCGGGGGAAGAGGGAGGGGGGCTGGGGGTAGGGGTAAAAAAATTGCCAAAACCGCGGGTACTTTATGGATGACTCCTTAGCTCATCTTGGGTAGCCAAAGCAAAACAAATATAAAAGAAATATAAAAGGCATGTATGGCCAAGATGATATACACTGCTATGAAAATCCCAAGTGTCATTTTTTTAAACACAAGCCAGAGACACAGAAGAAGTCCATTATTACAAACTCTGTTTCTGATGCATTTCCATTATCTCTCCCGATCTCAATGCTGATCACTCAAGAGAAATTGCATAATATCGTTCTTTGCGTTTTATTATTTTTATATCTTTATTGGTGTTACATGCAATAAATATTGCACTCCAAAAGCCTTCGGGCCCCCACGCTCCAGCACGTACAGGAGTTTCCATTTGTCCTATGGGTAGACTTTTGCATAACTGGTTCTCATTTATAAAGACTTGGCGCCTAAGCATGGCGCAGTAGCCAGATGACCTACTTTTCGTACAAAGCAAAGTGGGAATGGTTACTTATCAAGAAGGTTCAGTATCCTCAACGAATATTGAATCTATTTGGCATGCCTTTGATTTCTGACAAAATAAAAAATAGCAAAAAGGAAAAGTGAAATGTAGCAAAGTCCGTCTAAGAAACAATACAGAAACGATAAAATAAAACGCAATGGAAACGGAAAGACAAATCAAGCTTTCGATTTTGGGAATTTTTTTCAGGAAGGAAATATAAAAGGATAGAAAATTAAATAAATGAAGATCGTAGAATGTTTCACAAACGCGGATACTTGTCCGTGTGCTAGTTCCCGACAGGGATTCCCGGAACTCATCCCGTCCGTCAACGTGTAGTGGCTCGTTTTTAAAAAAAAATTCTTGAGGTTGAGTTTGGGTTTAACGGCGCATCTATACGACAACGGCCACTTTGCATTTTTTCACGGTTCTTGGGATACCGTATGGATCGATTTTCAACACTTGATCAATCAAACTCTCACAAAGAAAAATCCAAGAATGTTTGGCTTGTACAGACAATATTACGAATGTTTATCGACAACGAATGTAGTAGGAGTCAAATTTAATGAAGGTAATAACACATTCACAATACGATTGTCAAAGCACGGGAGAGTCAGAATGTAGTGTCTCTGCTGTAGGAAATAAATGAACATAAAATTAGTTCCACGGTACGATTTCACCAAGTAGGCTACTTTTACTTTGCAGAATCAAAATCAAAGCGCTTAATAAAAAAAATAACACAAGAGTTATCCCATACCAAACAACAACAACAACAACAACAAATTAATAATAAGCGTAAGGGAAAAATCAATATCAGTTGTCAAACCAACAGTGTACAAACTGCATTTGACAGAAAACAAAGTACCCGACAAGAGAATCTCAGAAGTTTAGCAAGTGTTCCAGTCAGAACAACTAACCTACCAGCCAGCTGCCGTGCTAAAATCAGGGCCGCGTGCGCACTATTTGACTACACCAATGTCAAGTACAAGATCGTCAAATTGAAAACAAGAAAAAGTTTGAAAAAAAAAACACACCATGAGATGGCGTTGTTAGAGAAGGGTAGACAGGAAGCGGCCGTCAAGACATTGATCTTTTCGCCCCGAAATCGTTACGTCACAAACAACTTTTTTCCCCCCGTGGTCTCGGCTTCCTCTTGCCGCTGCTTCTATCTGCACATTTGCGGTAAGCCTCCTAAACTTTGGTCACACTGGTCACGCATGTCGTTACTTGTTAAATGACTTGAGTCGTCCGTTGTCTGGGAATGGATTTTTTTGGCCAAATCTTAGTCTTGGCACGCACTTGCGACATGCTGTCGTCTTTTGCAATCATATCTTAGATTCATTTTCCCGTAGACTCTGCAATTTGGCCATGACTCGCAAATGTGCGCATCTCCACTTATTAGTCTAAAACTTTTTTTAAAAAAAAATGCGACGTGGCTGCGACGCTGTGCGACGCAACAACGTCACATGAGTGCGCGTAGCTTTACTTGGTGAGGTATGTGAAAAACCTGTGGATGAATCTGACCTTGAATACGTTATTTTTTTATATTAATAATCACGGCATCTTAGTTCTTGTGGCAAAAACACTTGTGTCTACTGACGGTGTTACTGTTTACAATAAATTACTGTCGCATATTTAGACATTGTAACATTAATTAAAAAAGAATCTCGCAGTACATTCCATGACCCTCAGCCAAACTTCTCCAGGCCATGTAACAGTGACATTGTAATCTCCCCCCCCCCTTCTTTCCTCGATAAAAAAAAACCACCCTCCCATCAAAGAAAAATAAAACCCTCAAGCAAACGGTTTTCCAAGTTCTTCACTGGCAGTATTTTAATGAAATGTTTTTTTTCTAGTGAACTCTCTCAGTGCGCTCTAATGTTTTCATTTGGTGTATATTTGTAGTTCTTTGATTATTCCATTATGCATCTTAACGTTAACATTTGAGATGGCGTCTCAGTAAATAAATAGTGTTACCATAATGCTTATTCTAAATTTGCAACTGTAAAGATTCTACGTCTTTGCAAATATTGACCAGGTTGTCATGAAAACAGGCCAAAGTCAATAACGTGGGCGGAGAAAAATGGCAAACAGGCACACATGATTATAGTCATATTGGATTAACAAGTAAGGCCTGGCATAGTTGCAGAGTTAAGAAAAAAAAATTAAGGTAGAGACCGGAGTAATGATATACAGTTCGATAGACAGTAAAATAGACAACTGCGCAGGTGGAAGAGAAGGAGTCAGATGTTGTCATATTTTTCTGTGTATATTTCTGTAAACTGGACAAAAAGACAGACAGACGGACAGACAACTGCACGGACGGACGGGCGGGCAGACAGAAATACAGACAGACAGACAGACAGGCGGAAGGACGGACGGACGGACGGACAGACAGACAGATAGACAAACAGGCAGGCCGGCATTCAGACAGATAGACAGATAGACAGATAAATAGATAGATAGATAGATAGGTAGATAGATAGATAGATAGATAGATAGATAGATAGATAGATAGATAAATTAGATAGATAGATAGATAGATAGATGATAAGATAAGATAAAAGATAAGATAAGATAAGATAAGATAAGATAAGATAAGATAAGATAAGATAAATTTTATTCGTCCTTGTACAAGGAAATTTGTTTTGATCATTGAATACATAACAATACAGTTACAGAAGCAGAAAGTATGATACATAGCGCGCACACACACATATGTACACACACACTGATAAATTAACTAAATTAACAAAATTAACAGTGCACACAATATGCTTCCCTAACTAAAACACATTGACCTGACACGCAGGACATAATTCAACTGTGCACAGATTACGATCAAGATGACGACATTATTGTAACATCCTAGTTGATGATGGAATAAACGATTTAAAGTAGCGCTCAGTTTTAGTTTTCTTTGACAACAGCCTTAAACTTCTTACAGATCTTATATATTCCTTGTTCAGGGGATGTTGGGGGTCATTTATAATAATATTAGCTTTTTTAATACAAGCACCAGTGTACAGCTCATCAAAATATGGCAGATCACAGATACAAATTGTGGATGCTTTTTTAATTAAATTATTGATCTTATTTTTATCTTTTTGTAAGATGTTTCCTCCCCAACAAACAACTCCATACATCAAAACGCTCTGAATAGCCATGGTGTAAAATATTTTCAGAATGCTTTTGCTAACTTTTAAAAAGCGGAGCTTTCTGAGGAAATACATTCGCTGTTTGGCTTTCTTGTATACATATGTTACATGCACATGCCAGTTAAGCAATGAATCAATAGTGATGCCAAGATATTTGGCCTCTGTGACAATTTCAACCTCTTCATTGTTGATAGTAAGAGGGCAAACAGGATCGTTGTTATTTTTCCTAAAGTCAAAAACAAGCTCTTTTGTTTTCTTAACATTCAGTAGAAGATAGTTGTTATTACACCAACAATGAAAGGATTGTACAATGTTAGAATATTCGTGGCCAGAGTTAGGTAAAAGGCCTAAAATAGCAGAGTCGTCGGCAAATTTAAGAAGGTAAACGTTGTTGTGTGTCACAGTGAAATCATTTGTATACAATGTATACAAGGCAGGTGACAGCACGCAGCCTTGAGGCGCTCCTGTGTTTGTTGTGAGTAATTTGGAAAATGTGTTGTTTATATCCACAAACTGGCTTCTCTGTGTTAGAATTTCGAAGATCCAGCTCTTTAAAAAAGAACTCACGTGTAGGTTGGTAAGCTTTTGAAACATTAAGTGCGGTTGTATGGTGTTAAACGCAGACGAAAAATCGACTAGGAGCACACGAACACAGGTTTTACCAGTGTCTAAATGACTGTAGATGTTATGCAATAAAAACAATAAGGCGTCTTCTGTGTTCCTGTTTTCTTTGTATGCAACTTGCAAAGGATCGAGATTTTGTTTGACCTCCTTCGTTAGTTCAGTTAAAACAAGTTTTTCAAAGCATTTAAAGATAATGGAAGTTAATGCAACTGGGCGAAGGTCGTTCATTTCAGATATTTTTGTTTTTTTGGGGACAGGTAAGATTTTTGACAATCTCCAAATGTTTGGTATGTAATGGTTTTGAATTTTGTTGAAGATAGATAGATAGATAGATAGATAGATAGATAGATAGATAGAGGGAGTTCCATGAATTAAAGGTGGGAAAGGGGACAGAAGGGTTGAACGTTTTCAATGCAAAAGAGAACTGGTTTAGGAACAAGGAGAGTGCCCGTGTGACGAACATTCAGATTTTTTTATAATTATTCCAGCGAATGATGCTTAACTTCGCTAACCTGTAACATTGTATGTCTTAGGGCATTTTAGTCATAGGTTTTTATTTTTTTTTCACTGTTTTTCTGGGTTTTTTTCTTTTATTAGAAGGAAAAAAAAGGCAGGAGGGGCACTGTTTTATACACACGATTTTAAAAGGTGTGTGTGGGGGGGTGGGGGGAGGGGACATGAGAAGTACGAAATTGTAAAAACATTCCTTCCCAACACTTACAATATTAATTGCCACATTCATTTTTTAGAAAAAAAGTTTTAGAATTGCTGGATTAAAAGAAAAAAAAAAAGCAAGCTAGGAAATTGTCAAGCCACAGATGATTGAAGACATTTGCCACGGCTGTTTGTCAGATCGCATCCCATACCATCTCTGCAAGAGGTGACCTTAGTTCGTTCTTGTTTGTTCTGTCTCCATTTTCTGAAAAACTAGACACCTTATAGTGAGTAAAAAGAGGTATAGACCTAACAAATGCACACACTGATCTACACTACTTATCAAGCTGTTTCACAGTTCCGATTTATTCTAACTCCTTATCATAGTACTGGCGCTGCAAACGTTTAACGTTGAATTCCTCAGCTGTGCAAAAATTGGAGTTAGAAAAAACAAAAACTAAGACCGCAAAAACATTTTTCGAGCGCAGTCAGTTGTTTCTCTCAGATGTTACCCAAACTGCGAGTGAAGCATGGCAGTAATGCCAGATCTTCAAAACTCCATTTTTAATATTTCATGATAATAGCCATGCTGAGTCTGCTGTGCCGTCTTGGGTCTATAATTATTACACTGACATTGCCCATGTGTTTTGCCCAAGCCCCAAATAACAAAATCAATTTTGACTGTATTGTTGTGGGATTTAATCTATTTTTTATTTTAAGCCTTACGCCCACCTAGTCATCTTGCTTGTGTGTGTGTTATTTTAGAGGGTCCGCTGCTCTTGGCATTTGCACCTCACATTTTCTCGTTTTATTTTTCTTGCTATGGTAGGGATTAGTTTTTTAGAATTTTACCTGGGCAGCGGCCCATACGGCCTGCTCTTTTCAATTCCAGCTGCCAAGGTATCTTTAACGTGAGCAACGTGCACACGGGCCCTCCGAGTTTTTCCTCCTTTTTTCCGAGAAGACTAGGTGCTCGATCTTACTTCCATAGGATCAGGGCCAGGAAAATATGAGAAAAATCTCAACATTCCAACATGTCTGCACCGACTGGGATTCGACCCCGGTACCTTCGGCATAAAAGGCGAGCACCTTGAATCTAGATCACCGTGTCCCCCTAATAATAATGTTGATTCTTTTCAGGGCAAAGCTTTAGGCTGGTGGCACATTGGGTCAGTTTTATTTGGTCACGGTTGCTAGTGTGAGATGTGGACCTTGGAGTTAAAGGGGACCTCGCCCACTGGCCAGACCGAAACAGGACTGTCTCAACAATTAAGGAGCGTCAAAACTGATTTCGAGTTAGCTGGTGGAGAGAGAGACCCCGCGCACTAAGACAAAACAGATGTAAGGCCGGACTTGACCCAGCGTGTCACAAACCTTACTGCCTGTGATTGAACCAACAGAAATACGTTGTCCGGAAGGTCTTCCCCCCGTCCGCGCCACTTACCAAAAAGTTAACAAACATAATAAAATTATGATGAAGACCCCAATGATGAAGACCCCCCCCCCCCCGACCCGCGCTTTCGTTCTTTCTTTCTTCTTTCTTTGTCCCATACAGATACTAAACCCAACCTTTTGATAAGCCCGCTCAAAAGTCCCCTCTTTAGTGTGTTTTCTTGACTGGCGCGGACGGGCGGAGGACCTCCCCTTTGTCCTATAATTACAAGAAGTGCATGAAGAGTTTTGTTATCATTAGTAACACATATGGTCCTATAATTATGTTTCAGGAAGTGTATTTCACAAAACATAGTAGGGTCACTCATTTTCCAAGATATAGGCTATAGACTTTCATATCAGACACTATCCAGTAACTATCAATTATATCAGTCCTTTTTCATCTGAAAGGGGGAATAATCAGGGAATAAATACAAGTACAAAGTATAATTATGTGCATAATGTCCCCCAAATAGACTTGGCGAAAAGTTCTGCCAGGATAATCTTCTCACAGCCCACAAATGAATGAAAAATATACTCCATGTGCATCATGTGCACTTAAGTAAAAATATGCCGCTGTCATTCATTTCGCATGCGCTCGGTTTGCCCATGACAGCCACAAGAAAGGGTGAGACCGTTTCTCATTTAATGGAATCGACTATTTTTGATGGTTCTGATGGTGGTAATCATGTCTGTCTATTGTCTGTCTGTCTATCAACGTTTGATAAGTAAAGACAGATTTTGATGACACGCTCCCCCCCCCCCTTTTTTTTTACAAAAAGAACGATTATTAACCACTCTTTACTTGACATAAAGCCGAGAGCCCAAACTTGTTCTTGTTCATGTGAGACCTATCTGGAAAGACTTCTGGGGTCCTGACAGACATTTACTTTCATGCAAAACAAACAAAGTTACTTCCATATTCTGGTGGACAGTTCGCTTGTGTTTCGACAGGATGACATACAGATAAACTTTGGGGGGTTCTGATGTTTTTTGCTCATGATAATCAACATTCTCAAATCTGTGACCGAACAAAATATTTAGGTGAAAATTCAACCGTTTTGAAGATTTACAGAATATAAAACAGACGTAAACGTCCCCTCCGGCACCAAGCGTTCTTCACAAACGACGTGAACCGGTTGCAAAGCCCAGCGTTACTTCACTGGAATGGACAAAAAAAAAACAAACAAAACATCGATCTAAGCCAGGAAAATCTGACATCTCAAATATAACGATCACACTGAAAATAAAAAAAAAACGGTGCTGAAAAATAAGTCATAGAATTATTACATGATAAAGTACATCTTGAGAGTAATCAGTCAGCGGGCTTTTCTTTCGGTGGGCAGAGACATTAATATTTTTGTATTAAAGACCAACCGAGCTTCAAGTTACGGAGAATGTGCCTGGACTTGATGATGGTCACATGGCGAGAGGTACTTGCCATATTATTGTATACAACGTTTAGCCGATTCTGAGGTTTTGCGATGAAAGTGGTTGTCCCATTTCTAATTGTATTATGTTTAAGCGTCATATGGGTGTATTTTTCCTGGGCATTTTTATGCGTTTCGATTTGAAACGTATTGAACAAAACCCTGACTATACACAACTCTTCATACTTTCAATCCTCATTTTCTCCAAAAGGCAAAAATGCACGTACAACAATATGGAAAAATACCTGACGATTGAGTCACAGGCCCGGACAGGCTGACAAGACAGAGATCAATGAAAACTAGGGCACGAGAAAAGCCCGCCTGTACAGTTATGGCCAACAACTAACTACTCCAAAAGGGTTTTTAATAGTTTTCCATTGATTTAACTCTGAGTACTGTAATCTTGTCTAATTTCTTGGTCTTGACTCATAAAAATTTATCAATTTCTGACGTATTCTCCCATAATTCGGTTGTTGTTTGTTTGTGCTTTAAAAATTCTCGCTTGTGCGTTCCGTATAATTATTTACCAAGTCTTACATTATCGAAACTAGTGTTTCTCAAAGTGGGGCACATGTGTGGTAATTTGGTGGGGCGTGAAATAAATGTTGAGTCCTTCTGTCTAATAATTATACTGCATACTAACTTTGTCCGTACATAGGGGGAGGAAGGGGCATGTTTGAGGGGGGCGGTGGTTGGGGGGTGTTGAAATGAGGCGTTGGACAAAAAAAGGTTGAGAAACACTGATCAAAACATTAAGGTGAACCCTCAGCTTTGAAAGAAAGGAAAAATTGTTTGTCAGTAGAATCTCAAGGGCCCCTGGCCTGGCCTGGGAAATCAATCGTAATTATTACTGTAGAACGTGGAAATGTGTTTACACCTGGGTTACCTAATTCTGGATTTGCTTGAAGTTTGAATTTGAATGAAGAGATCCCCATCATGCGGGTTGTGTGGAAATATTTTTGGTTGTGTGGAAAGACATGAATTATTCAAGGTGATCGAATTTCGCTAAATACGAGAAAAAAAAAGAAAGTACAGATCGATGGACAAACACAAAAATCTTCGATTTTACCAATTGTGGATACAGACAGAAATGGGGTTAATTTAAGGATTTCCTCAGGACTAAAAGAATCTCCACAGCGATGTCGTAAAATGAAATGATTAAAGACAAGTAAATTCATACTTGGCCCTTAGGGGGCCTTGCTGAACTTAACACAAAAGATTACAGACAATAATCAACATTAAACGTTGAACAAAATAATAAAGAGGACATAAATATTGAACCCATCGCAGAATAAATAAAGAGAAGATGAATAATGAACTTTACCCATAAAATATTTTAACTTGAATAAGAAGGACAGAAACACTGGCCCAATGCAAAACAATAGAGAAAACACACATTGCAACAGTTCGGCCCTTCGAATGACACAGTTCTAACACCCTTCCGTCAACTTTTGAGAAATTTAGGATTGGAATTTCGTGTGATCATGGCTTTTAGAGCAAAGAATTTTTTTTCTTTTCAGTAATACTTGCAAATTATACATCGAATCTGTTTGCTACTATGACACACAATGAAGAAGGCCCGTAAAAGTTGTGTGTAGTATGTAACTCAATTCAGCCAAAAGGTGGAGATTGGACCTTGCCATTCTAAGGGGTCGCGTTGTAATTTGTAATAGCAACGTTGAAATGCAACGAAACAGAAATATTCTTACTTACATCCGTTTAAAATTTGACACCTTTATAATTTCAGGGCTTGAAATCCTTTCATTTTTGTCCAGTGAGTCATAATTTTTGCACTTCTTTCAGTTTCCATATAGTTTTCTAGGGAATCCTGGTAACATCATTTCATTTCAGCGAGATAAAAAAAAGATGTATCTGTGTACACAAAGTGTCCGCTTCTCTGACGTGTAAATTCTTTTCAAGATCAACCTGCCCCAGTAGTCACCATTCCAAATAAACAAGAAAACATACAGAAAAAAAAAGGTCATCTTCCTGGAAAGATCCTGTCAAGAGCTTTGGTGCCGAAGAAAGTGACATGTTACAGCTCGGCTCCCCATAGTGCAGACTGGAAAATAACAAAGAAATCACAACACAACGCAGGTTTAAAGGTATAATGCCATTTTAAATCTGGATGGGGCCAACTAATAGTGACACAGAGTCACTGTTAAAAGTTACCGAAACAAGAGAGAGAGAGAGAGACATGCAGAGAAAGAGAGAGAGAGAGAGAAAAAGAGAGAAGGAGAGAGAGAGAAAAAGCGAGAGAGAGAGAGAGAACGAGAGGGAGAGGGAGAAAGAGAGAGAGAGAGAGAGAGAAAGGGAGAGAGAAGACAGACAGAGAGGGAGAGGAGGAAAGAGAGAGAGAGAGAAAGGGAGAGAGAAGACAGACAGACAGAGAGCGAGAGACAGACTGGGAGAGAACGATTGATATACAGACAGATACAGAAAGAGAAAGAGAGAGGGAAAGAGAGAGAGGGAGAGAGAGAGAGAGAGAGGAGGGGCAGAGAGGGAGAGAGAGAAAAAAAAGAGAGAGGCAGACAGACAAACAAAACGCGAGACGGACAGAGCGATAGAGATGCTGAGAGAGAGAGATATATATATATATACCTCGTGGGTGTGTCCTATATTCATCCCGCGATCGACTGCCAAGCACTTGAAGATCGACCGGTAGATCGCGATCGACTGGTTGAGCACACCTGGTCTAGATTCTCGGACAGGGTAACTAAAATAAATCACTCGTTTGGTGAAACAACATCCCTGTTGTACCCCATGACTTACAATATATCTGAAATAACACAGTGACAGTGAAACACACTACACGATCTTTGACCCCATTTTAAAACCCACTCATGCTTTATCGGGGTCTTACGATGTTTTATTCCGGGTAAAAGTAGGTCATTTTGAAGCCATTTCTGAGAAAATGGAAGGTCGGGGACATTATTGCGGTCACAGTTCAGATCACTTCTATCTAGAGCCGGGTACACGCCAAGTTCTAAATATGGTGCATTATTTGTTATCGCTTTGGATAGGGGCAGAGCCGGGGAGATTTGGGCGAGCTGGGAAGTACAAACGTTTGTTTCGGTTTCCTTTCTGCACTTGGCCTAACACAGGTAGCAGTTTCGAAGCCACTTATAATGACAATGTCGTCAGTGCCTGACGTTTCTAGGTGTGTAAAAAGCAAAAGGTACCATTCATCATCGTGGTAAGTGTTCGCAGTCATAGCACATCAATTGGTTTTTCCATTTATGTTCGTTTTCTACTTGCTGCCCTCGCTGTGAATGATATATTATTTTGTTATCATGAGAGTTTGTTGATGTAATTGGAAACTCGTGAGTTCTCCACGGCGTCACTCTGTCATCATTGTGGTCTTCTCTAACCAGGGTGTTTCTTCTGTTTCGGCCTCTGTTTATACCTGATGGTTGATCTAGTTCATTTATTTTAGTGCGACTCAAGTTTGTGTGTATTACAGAAACATGGTAAACTGATATCGTTGCCCCCAACAAGAAAACCTCACGTGTTAATTCTCACAACTACAGATGACAACCAGGGGCGAGGCTTCCTCATAATCAAATAATCAGTGATTACCCTTCGAATATCAATTCCAGAATTACTGTGCTTTCCAGATCGAGCCCAACTCTCTCCCATTTAGTCAGTTCAGCATTCAGTTCTACCTCGCTATTTGTCTTTGTTATATAGTCCAACACCCCTCACCGAAAAGCATCTTTATAGCGACCTACACCTTATGAACTGGTCCATAATCAGTGATTAACAAAGACGAAGAAGACTTGGCTGCACCCAGAACCTATCTTGAGCATAGCCTGTATTGGTCGACGTGGCCCCGTAGACAGCAGAATTGTGGGGGATAAAAATAGGTTTAAAAAGCAAAGTTTGACCTGATTTTACCGATTTATGCATGTTTTTCACTATGCGGTCGTTTTCATCCTATTCGAAAGGTAAAGGGTAGAGTGAAAGACTTTGTGTGGATTTTGTTTGTTTGTTTGAGGTAATCTAAGAATAATTTACTCCACGCACAGTTAGAACTATCAAAGCATAATAATATAGTCTAGATAACAACTGTGATAAAAAATCAGTCGAACGTAGCTATCAAGAACATCACTTCACTTGATAGGTCGAGCCAACCTATACCGCAACGGCAGATAGCCACTTCTCCGAGACTGTTGTGTCACAGAGATGCCAGTAAAGCACTTTCTGCCATTTAATGTTAATGGGTCATTTCGAGAAACTTTATGAGACGGTAGAATAACAAAATCTCTGGCTATGAATATGACAATGAAAACTTGCCGTTCAAATTATATTTTTAAAAATGGATGGAAAATATGAGTCTATATGTTTGTTAGTATGAATGAATGGTATTTTCAGATTAGTTTGGCTTGTAAATTTCTGCATTCCTGTCCTGTTGACAAGAATAGTCCGCTATTTAGATTTTGCAATGCCGTGCACCCGTTTCATTGTTTTAGTCGCTGCATTTATAATTATGTAAATATGATGTAGCGATAGGTCCTATAATAGGGATCTCTAGCTTAAATTCTGATTACCCTCTGCAGAGGGCCACCCTTCGCCCCTGATGACAACCCTTGAAGGCAAAGAACTCCTTAGAAAAACTGTATTATTACTCTTCCACTGAAGATCGTCATCTGCCTCGCTCCACCTGAGGAGTTTCTTACCACTTACCACTTATTATTATTATTATTGTTGTTGAGGGAAAAGAGTACAATATTTTAAATGTTTAACTACGTAACTAACATGAATTTTCAGATAAGGAAGGTATTTCAAGTAAAACATTGTCCCCTAAGCACTTTGTGCCGTTACCAGCAATTAAACAAATTTTGTCCCACCACTTCTCTCACTTGTATTTACATCTGTCGGGACTCTGGTAAGATAAGATGAGATAAGATAACAATCGCTTTATTGTCGCACGAGTATTATTCATTTTCACTGTGCTTTTACGAAGACGTGCATGATACATAAATGCCTTAGGTATTATTAACACGAGTAGGTAATAACTAAAAAAAACCAGATACAAAACGCGAAGGAACATGGCATGGAACTGTAGACGACAAAGACAACCGTTATTCAAAGAGTTTTCACTGGTGTCAGATGTTCTGATTGAGAGTGTTCCAACCTCATACACCTCACATTATTCTCAAGGCTTGTTCTTTCAACTTATAGATTGATACCGTGAATGATACTGCTGTGGACACCCTGAGAGTAGCGAAGATTCTGATCCCAAAAAAGGCCACATGACTCTATGATCATTCTACGTCAGATGTGTTTGCCAACTATATTTTTTATATTCTCAGTATCCTCACATTATATCAAAGTGTATCCGTCGAGGCTATGACCTCACGCTAGGAATGAATCAGCTGTAGATAGCCTGAAAATGACATTTCTGATCTCGAAAAAGCTACTTTTCTTTATATTCATTCTATGTTGAATGTTCCAAGGGTGTTCTAACGAAGTTCTCACCTACCTGACAGCATTTTGTGGCGTATCTTTCTATTTGCAGAAATACATTACGCTATGAATGAGACCGGTGTAGACAGCCGTAGACTGACGGCATTTCTGATCCCGAAAAGGCTACCACTGTTTGCCACCTTAACCTTGCTATGCAGTTGTGTGGTTTGGGGATTGGAAGACATTCCGCCTGTCAAAGAGGGTGACAGCCATGTTCTTCACTGCAGTGGCAGCACAAGCAGAAATAACAGGTAAATAATATTTCCTCATCATTTTCTTTTTTCAAGTACTCATTAATTAAAGTGTTTCACAGTTATATTGCAGGACATAGGCATGCTTGCTTTCTTACCAAATCGGGTGACAAAAACTGGAGCAGGCAGATACCCCAGGAGATGACAGACAGATAGACAGGCAGACAGATAGATGGATAGATAGAAGAACGACAGACAGAGAAACAGACAGACAGACAGATAGATAGATAATTAGACAGATCGACGGACGGACAGCGGGACGGCCAGACAGACACTGACAGAACAGAACAGACAGAACAGACAGAACAGACAGACAGACAGACAGACAGACAGACAGACAGACAGACAGACAGACAGACACAGACAGACAGACAGACAGACAGATAGATAGATAGATAGATAGATAGATAGATAGATAGATAGATAGATAGATAGATAGATAGATAGATAGATAGATAGATAGATAGATAGATAGATAGATATTGAAAAGTGCATTTGTCTTCTTCTTCTTCTACCAGCCACCTCCAGTGGATCATGATAAAGCGGGATATGATTGAAACATTATCCAGATGCAACGACAAAGAACCTTACTGTCATGATATATTTCCTGATCGGTATACAGCAGATGTTGAACGCCACGGGTTATCCTTGAATAGCTCTCTGAAAATCAAGAGTGTTTCCCACGAAGAAGAGAGAGCAGTATTTGAATGCATAATTGAAGACATTAACACTATGAGAACATTCGTGGCGCAGTCATGGAACTTGTGGGCAGTTTACTTCCCACCGCAGTCTGCAGGCTGCGAACCTGACGTATTAGAAGAAGAATTTATACAGTTCAACTGTTCGACTTCAGAGGTTTATCCTGGAATAAACTGCTCACTAAGGAGCTCTGGTGAAGAAGTAAATATTGTGGAATCTAAAACATTTCGCCAGGCGTTGAATAATTCCCGCCGCTATTCAGCGTCTTGTTCCATGGTAATATCTCCTCCTGAACCGGGCACATACCAGACTGAAGTTGAGATAGTCCCTGCAATTCAGGGTAAGCTCATAAATGGTGTAGAACGCTATGTTTATAGTACTATCAAATTTTATCCAAAACAGGTCGTTAAAATCCGTCAACAATCAAATAATATGGACCTATGCCCAGGCCGCACTGCTTCATTACAACTGGAATGTCGGGCACTCTGGTTCCCTTCAGATAATTCTATCGTTAAATGGTACTTAAATGATGCATTGCCATACACCAGTTGTACATATCTGCAAGAGAAGAGACGTGAACGTTTGCACATATACAGTTCATCCTGCACCATCAACCCACTTCAGAAAGAGATTGACGGGACACTGATAACATGCAACGCTAATATCAGTGAGCATGATGGTAGTTCAAGTCACCTCAGCGATTCATTCGTTTTGAAGCTAAGGTGGCCACCCTCCAGTCGGCCGTATTTCAGAAACAATGATGGAAACACAATTTCCTCACCGTTCAAAATGCCTGAAGGTAGCACGTTACCATTTTATTGTGAAGTAGAAGGCGGCAAACCGTTGGTACTTTCAGTGCACGTGAGATGTACTAAATCTGGCGGAGAGGTGCCATTCTGGAATCAGACCAGTACCGGAACCTCACAAGCCATAACATTTAATGGCTCCAAAGAATTTGACGGAAGCACATGTACATGTTCTGCTTATCACATTACAGGCTGTTATAATTTAACATCTACCCTCTTTTTTGCCGTTGGTCATGTACCATCACGACCAGAAGACACGGCGTTACGGAGATCGAATGTTATCCTTTACATTGTAATCGGCTTTCTGATTGCTACTTTTGTGCCAATAACGGTAGCAGTGATTGCGTCATTTCGAAAAGTTATGGGCAAACACTACTCAGTTGTTGCTCACTTCTCGGGCAGGAAAAAAATACAGAAAGACCACCACTACGAACCCGTTGCCCCTAAACTTCCCAGAAGGGGACCCAGGCGTACTAAGTTTAGCAAGCACGTATCAAGAGAGAATCAATTCTCCTCGGGACCGTTACTCAGAGCTGACCCACACAGAGTAAGGACAGTAGCACAAATTCACATGCCTTGTGGAAAGGGCTCAGATATTCGTGTGCCATCTTTGCCATCGCGTAGATCTGTAGGAAGACATTCCTCTGTAGCATTCAGTGCACGTAAAAATCGAGCCCGAACAAACCGTGTCAAAAAGACGCTGAAAAACGGTCTGTACATCACACCCATAGCAGATGATGCCATAGACAGTCATTTTGTATGTTCACATCTCCATCCACAACTTCCTTGTGACTCTCATGCAAAAGATGCTCGCATCAGCCTTAAGGTACCATATTATTATGCACACAAACATTCTGGAAAATGCAGATCTCGTCCCAAGAATGAACGCATGAATAAGTCCAGATACACCCCATATAATGTTACGCGAAAACGTACCCATACAACGACCACGGAAGAGTGTCGCCAGAAGCGTATGCACGAGGTACAGATATGGCTGAATGTAAACGAAACATACATGTTTACTCGCAACAGAAACAAAGGACAATACGATTCTAACAGTTATGTATGGACAAGCCAGTATAGACGTAATAAGTCTACGAGTGATTGCGTCAACGAATATCTCATTCCATCTAGCAGTATGACCTCTTTTCAGTCGCTCTCAGCTGCATGTGTACCTATGTCAGATGAGGAATGTATTTATGGCAATGACATATGCTTTTATAATACCGAATGACACCGATTCAACACGGTTTCCTGAAGAGGACTATATCTAATTTCTTTTTTTTTTTTTTGTGGGAAAAAAAACAGTGGACATTAACGCTTTATTACCTTTTCAAAACGTGCAGGTGAAATGGACACTGTATGCCTCCCCCCCCCCACCCCCCCCCCACCCCGAATTTGCACTGGCAATTGTCGCTCCATACCCTTTTTCTGAAATCGCAGGGAAATTTACCGTCTTTGCCTTTCCCACCTGAAATTGCCAGTGAAGTTTACACTCTTGTCTTTTTCTGAAGTTGCGGAGGAAAATCGGGCTTCATGCCTTTGTCTGAAATTGTATGTGTGGTGGTGGTGGTGGTGGTGGTGGGGATTAAGGCTTTCTGTTTTTTTTTGTTTTTTTTTGAAATTGCAGGGGACATTAAAATTGTACATTCTGTTGCAAAATTATGTTTCCTGATAAGTATTACTGATGTTGTTTGTCGCTTCTATTGCAATGTTGGTATAAGAAGATAAAAATGTGTCACCAAACTGAAGCGTACTCATGTTGCAATGTGGCAGGAAAACAGCCCCCCCCCCCCCACAAAAAAAATAAAAAAATACTTGATAAGGTAATAATAGAGGGGTTTAGAAGTAGAAAGGATCTAAGTGGTATTTGGCTGATTTTGAGAAAAAAGAGCCAGGAACATCATGTCAGTATAGGCCCATCAAATTTAATATTTTAATGACTTACTCGACGAGTTGGTGTCAGTATAGGTAGAATGCGCATATCCACCATCTTGTCTGTCCGGACCCACTTAAGGCGTAGCGAACCAATCGGCGGCGAGTTTTAAAATAGTTCTCTTCTGTAAACAATGATACGTGTGTATATGCACATGGGAGACGTTCGGTCAATTCTTTCACTTCCTTTCTCTTGTTTACACGGATGGTAGGGAATCTGACCAGCTTGGATCCATCCTTTCCACCCCTGTCACAACAGTCAACTGCAATGCAACCAGCAGGCATTTTAACCGCTTAGACACATCTCGAAGTTACACTAATCAGCTGATCCACCGGCCATCTTGTTTGGCGGAAGTACAAAACAAAATCTCTGTGACGTCATGCGCATTCTACGAATTGAACGCGTTTATTAAATTCGATTAATGCTAAAAGGACTCTTAGATCCCTTCTAAATCTGCCTCCCTCAATTATTGTCCTGTCGCTACATAAAACGACACTAGATCTACACAGACAATTGAATCTCCTGGCAGATTATTTTACTGACTGTCTTGCTCATATAATTGTCAGTAATGCACACCATTTGCTCACCAAAACAAACTGCTCAATGATCAATGCAAGTAGATTTAAATGTTAGTTCTGTATGACAAAGTAAGAAGAGAGTGAATGAAAATACAGAAAATATGGTAACCTTGGGAGTGATTCGGCGAAGAGAACGTGTCTGAGTGGGAAATTTAGGATTAGGGTAGCTGCACAAAGGTCACCGAATTTGGTCACTGAGCCACTAGGCGCTTTAGGTAACAAGAATTGCACTATATAATTTCAACAACTGCACACAGAGCCCACCTAGATTCGGTCCGTTTATGTAGTGCAATTCTTCTCATCTAAAGCGCCTAGTGGCTCGGTGACCGAATTCGGTGGCCTTTGTGTCACTACCCTAAGAGAGGAATAATAATTGTAATATTGCTTTTTAAGTGAGGCTGGTAAATAGGTTGAAAATGATTATACAACGGATGCAAGATAGTGGGGTGCACATTGTTGTACTGTTGAAGTAAAATATTACTCAAGTTCAGCTAGCAGACAGCAAGCACAGTTTTGTATTTATCCTCGTTGTGTACATGTTATAAATGTAATTCATGATGCTGTCTGTCATTATTTGTTGTTGTTGGACTTTGTTTGGAAAAAGAATGGAAAAAGAAACAAAACAAAAACAATATTACAGCAATCGGCTGACAAAAGAATTCGGCAAATACATCAATAGGACTATTGCCAAACCGGGCAATTATTTATTTATTTTTATTTTTGGGGGGTAAGACCTCTGAGCTAGAGAAGAATCTCACAATTAGATAGTTAAAATTGAAAGAAAAATTGGTCGACAAGAAGACAATCAGTGATTTCGGCAAAGGATTTAATAGGTCTATTTCGAAACAGAGCAATCTTTCTGCTTGGAGGCGACTGGGGGTTAGTGATAACACTCCCATAAAACTTAATACACTTTCATACCTTTGCAGTATCTGATAAATATGATCTTCAAAACACACACACACACACACAGAGAGAGAGAGAGAGAGAGAGAGAGAAGTGGGGGGGGGGGGGAGAGAGACGGGGAAGGAGAGAGAGAAATCCGTAATTTATACTTTGGGAGAATAATTACACAATTTAATTTTTCGAAGTCTGACATTTGAAATCTTGTAATGAAATACAAATCCTGTGGACTACAGTGTTTAATGAGTGAACTTACATAATTTTGTCTTTCGAGGTGCTGTTGGAAACACAATTATTTCCACAATTGTGGAAATAGTTACTGTTACAGCAAGACAGCTATTTATTTCTTTTGAATTTTTAAGGAAATAAACAATGGCACTTGGCGTCACAGACAAGCAAATCACAAGGAATCAATCACGTACCATAAAATGCCATGCAAATACCAAGTTTTTTACACAGACTTAGGGGTCATGACCTGAATGTCTGAACAATAGTTTAGGACCGCAGCTGGCGACTCTGGGCTTTATTCCACTACCTTGAATAATTATCTACACAAAGTCATGGCACGAAGTAATGGAAAACATCCCTAACCGTGGGATGGACTCACACATTGCGACTTTCTGACGTGTCTTGGTTTCGTGTTCCTGATGACTCAGCAATGAGCCCGAGTGTTGTTTGTGTGCGCATCTCCACGCCACAGAGCCCCTAAAAAAAGTCGCATTAGTGTGGCTAGATTAAAAGTGTTGGGGACTCAAGACTGACTAATTGCTGCAGTTTGTCCAAACGTTCGATATCTCCAATGATCATGCTTCAGGATCTTGGTGATAAGCAGGCTGCTCTGCAATATCCCATCTATTAAATTGTTTATAGCTTATTATAATAATAGATACAGAAAAACCAGCCAACTTATTGAATAACATTGCTACAATAATTATAAGTTGGGGACTGTTGGAAATGTTTTTATGAATTAGGCTAGTAGCACACTGGGAAAGGCTGTTTTGTCTCATTTTTAGCGTGAGACATGGATTACAGCATAGGTTTAAACGGGGGTCTGGCGCGCTGGGGAGCCCGCAATGAGTCTCACTATTTCGGGCGCGTCAAAAGTGCCAGCTGACAGAAAGAGAGTCAAAACAGGCAAAAAACAACAACAACAACAACAAAAATAAACTTGACACAGTGCACCACCAACATTTGAATTTGCTACATCAAAGATTTAGGGTTGAGGATACGGACGGGATTAGGGATAGGTAGGTGTATTATGTAAGCGCCTCTAGCGCAAGACGCTTGGGCTGCGCGCCGTACTTATAACAGCAGCCCTTGTGAAATGTATCGGGATTCGGTTGGATTTTAGTAGGGTCTTTGGGGGTGGGGTGGAAGGGGTGTTGGGGTATGAAATAAATAAATTTGGAGCCCATGAAAAAAAAAAGCCGGGGATTTTACCCAAAAAAAAAAAAGATAAAAAGAGATTGTGGGTAGTTTTTTTTTTTTATTATTCTTATTAATTTTTTTTTTATTGTTTGTATTTTTTTAAATTCATGTTCTGTTTGTAAGGTTTTCTTCTGTCTGTCTGTCTGTCCACACCCGTAATACTACTTGTTTGTTGTTGGTTTTTTCGCCCAACTTTCTTCTTACCCTTTAGGATTTATATCTGACAATCCACCCAACCGCGTCATCACACAGTCATTCTAGGAATAATGAATTTTTTCCCAGAAATGGCCACCTTCTCAAAAAAATACTACAAAAAAATGACGCGAATGTATCCCTTCCCAGTGCAGTGAAATGATCACACTATTTTCTTTCAGGCCGGATATCCATTTATAACCATAGAAGTTATATATTTTTTTTTATGATTAGAGAAGCTAGTGAAAATAATTATGACTCAATAAACTCCGAACAAAATTCCCGGAGATAACCTTGGTTTCCTTTCCCTCTCACCCTCTCAAGTGCTTCAGACCAGTGGTTCTGAACCTTTTTTTCTTGGGCTCCAAATTTTCTTTCATAGCTCCCGCCTTCCCCCCTCCCCCCCCAAAAAAAACGGCCCCCCCCCCCGAAAATAAAGATCCCTACTCAAATCCAACCGATGCATTTCACAAGAGCTGTTGTTATAAGTACGTACGCACCCCAAGTGCTTTGCGCTAGGGGCCTGTACGTGTACGTACCTATTCCTAACTCCGTCCTTTTCTTCAACCCTAAATATTTATCGAATCCCTAACCTGCCTCTTACCCTTTCAACCGAATAAAAAAAAAAAACGAAAATAAAAAGAAAATCTGAAAGAATAATTAATTAAGGCTGTTGTTAGGAGTATTTCGGGAGGAGCTCTCTAGCCCTGGAGTCACAAAAGGCTTTAAAATACGTACCCCTAGCGCCAAAAAAAAACAACAACACAAAAAACCAACAACTTGGGGGATGTACGCACTTGTTACAACATTCTTCTGTCACACAAAAAAAACAGTCTACACACAAATTATGATGTCAACTTCTTCACAGCTTTATTAATAACAACAAGCATGTTGATCATTCATTATCAGACAGAAAGCATTCTTTATCAAATGCATTATAGAATGCCTTTTCTGTTCACAATCCCCACCTACTCATGCCAATGAACAAGCCAATGATTGTCCTCTTTATTTGCCCCCCCAAAATGATCTTCCATTCATGACTGTGTTCACCCCTCTGTCGCCTCGTTTCATTGTTTTCGCCCCCCCCCCCAAATCAAAATTGCCCCCCCCCCGCCCCAACCCGGGAAGGGGGCGATATCCCCACTTTGAGAACCACTGATTCACAACATTATGATATTCAGTCACGGAAGTGCATGTCGTTGACACAGGATTACACGTTGGGAAAATGGACTATTCAAGCCAATTGAAACATCGCCTTAAAGGGCCATCAGTGCTCGGAGGCGGAACGGGCGGGTGCCCTCAGCGTACAGACAGCGTATCCTAGGGGCAGGGTGAAGGTCGAGGGGGGAAGGGTACGGGGGATCATACCGACACTTTTCAACTATGGTAATCTACACTATCTAAATATAACAAAAACAACAAAAGAACTCGCCCGATTTCTAACAAGATTTACCGCGGTTCACACAGCCTGGATTGGCGTGATATTTTCAAGATGCCTTCCTTTTCATTCGCGGGAGGTTCTGTCTTGGATTTGGAGACTTGAAATGGTGGGGAAGTATTTTTGTTAGTTTGCTTTGTGTCGCTGATTGCCACCCCCCCCCCATCCCCCACCCCCACCCCCGATTCATTTCTTAATTACTTTTATTTTATCACAAACGCACGGGTCCATGATGTCATTTTGAATTATCAGAGGTGTAATCTAGACCATCTAAGGGGTGTATATCATACTAAGCTCGGAATGTCACAGCCAGTTGCTGCCAGCAAAATATAGGCTACACTCAAGAAATGCTGGCAGAAGCTGACTGTGTCTGACTGGGCTTAGTGCGATAAAGTCTTTCTGGATAGAAGAGAATAATTATAGGGAATTATGATGTGCTTGTTGTGTCTGCCCGCAGCTGACAGTGACGTTCCGGGCTTAGTATGTACTCCACTATAGCCGCAGAGATAATGTCTTCTTCGGACACGCGTGGAATCCACAAATACAGTTAATACATGATTCACTGGCAGCTGACATGCACACGCTAGCAGCGAGGGCAGATCAGCTTTATCAAAGAATGTCTCTGAAAGCCAGGCTACCATGTATCAGTTCATGTATGTGGTCTCTGTTTGTCCTTGGCACACAAACTCAAGCCATTGACGGCGACAGCCTTTTTCTAAGACGTGACACACACAGCATAAAGATTAATACGCCGTTGTACACACCGCGGTGTGTGTGTGTATGTGTCTACAATCACACCAGCAGGAAACGTATGCAGCATATTAGAACGGCGAAACGTGTCATACTTATCTACTATCTGTACCTCGTTCTCCCGGCAGACAGCACTCGGGACACACATGCACTTAGATAGATAGATAGATAGATAGATAGATAGATAGATAGATAGATAGATAGATAGATAGATAGATAGATAGATAGATAGATAGATGGGAGGAGGCGGCAGGCGGACGGATAGACAGACAGACACAGATAGATAATACTGGTCTTATTTCTTCTTATTTCGTCCGTAAGAAACTGAAACGAACTGGATGAATTTCTCCGACTTTCGAGGAGAGAGAGAGAGAGGAGAGAGAGTGAGAAAGAGAGAGGAGAGAGAGAGTGAGAAAGAGAGGAGAGAGAGAGAGAAAGAGAGAGGAGAGAGAGAGAGAGAGAGAGAGGAGAGAGAGAGTGAGAAAGAGAGAGAGAATGAGAGAGGAGAGAGAGAGAGGAGAGAGAGAAAGAAAGAGAGTGGAGAGAGAGAGTGAGAAAAAGAGAGAACTATAATACTGCAATTGAAAAACATAAGCCCAGGACAAGCTCTTGCGGGCAGGGGGTGGCTTTTATACCACTTTACTCGCAAGTTCGTGAACCGATGGCAGTGGAATGCAGCAAGTCATACCATAATTGAGCAATTTATTTTTTGGGCAGTCGAATGTGGGGATTTCACATTTCTCCTTCTTCGACATTGGCAGACTGTTTCAGTCGGTAGTTGAAAGGCACGTTATGCATTATATCATGCTCGCCTTGAAGAATTAATGTACAGCAAAGATACAGAAAACTTATAGCAGAAGGTAAAAGTCGCAGCAATGTGAGCACAATACACTATTTTGGGTGAACTCAATATTATAATTACATATTTTGCTGAACATCGTGACATTGTTGCAGTCGGTATTAAAGGTACAAGGAAAATGCAAGGCACCATTTCCAGGCCTTGGATGAAGTTTATACCACGGTGTCGTGAGACAATCACCAGTAACAAAGTGTAAGAAAGTTAAACCTTATGCATCAGTTTTTGCTCTTAACTGAGAACACTGAGGAATAGGGAAAGACGCTGCGCGATGTCCTAGCGTTTCTCTTTAGTTAAGTATATTACATAATATACAACAAAAAAAACAAAAAACAGGGAGAACCCCTAAAGGCAGACTACACGGAGGAATGCACCTCCTGCAACACTGTTGACTCCACGCGTATCGACCATGTCGTTCCAGTGGATCAAATCAACACTGTCGAGAGGGGGAAAGTGCACCATGGGCTAGGCACTTTCTCCATACCCACAGCCCAGGCATGCAGCACAAAAACTATCTAGCTGCTGACCGTCTGCCAGGACGAAAAGAGCCAATTATAAGTATATTACACAAGGGAACACACTCCTCCCTTCAGAAGGAGAAGGAAAAAAAAGGGCGGGTGGTGGGGTCATTAAAAGCTGATAAACTACAAAAAGCAAGAGCGTACGTGCTTCGACCGTGACCCCATGGCTTTACATAATTTAGATTTGGTTGGCGTTATTTGACCAGCCTGGCCAGTCACTTTCTCGAAAACCTTATTGTGGCCACTTCGCATGAAAGATTGAGATTATTCATTTCACCAGCTATAGACCCTTTTCACTTCCGAGTTACGGTTGTTTGCGGGGAGCCGCACGGCTTCGAAAAGCACCGTGTAGGGCAAAAAACTCAATTTGCCTTAGTGATGGCATCTGAATCTGTGCGCATTCTAAGCAAAGATGCATTTTTATGCCAGAACCAGCACGTAACGGGTTTGTACAGTTGGGTGCCCAACAAGAGGATGGCACCGTTCGACTGTTGACCACCGCTTTCTGCCCTACAAGTGGGAGGGGGGGGGGGGGGAGGGGCACGCCGACATTTTGTTTGCAAATCACGTGATATGGAGTTCGGTAGATGAAAAGGGTCTATAGTGCTGCACAAAACTAACTTTAGGGCTACTATCGCACTGAGTCAAGTCTGCTTTGTCTTCTGTTTAGTGCGAGATGTGGGCTATGGGATTTTCGCGCATGAAATCCCGCGCACTAGGGAGACTGAAACAAGAGCCAAAATTGCCTCGAGTCACCAGGCGGTAAGAGAGACTTCGTGCACTGAGTTAAAACAGACACCAGATAATAATCTTGACCCAGTGTGCCACCAGCCTAACGCTGAATCTAACCCTATATTATGTTCCTAGAAAATCCGTAGTGCAAAATTAATAACCAAATCTGGCGACATGGCCGAAATCGCCATCCCGTGTAAATTTTTATTTTGCTTTAAAAAGTAACAATAAACAAAATCTTTCTAAGAAATAATGTGTTGCTTGTTTGACATGCCTAATCCATGCTGGATTCACGGGGTGACTTACTATGCTACACCTGGAAATGTGTAATTTTTAGGGAATACGTTCAGAACTGATTTATTAGCTGTTGGGAAAAAAAAGAAAAAAAGACAGAGGATGCGGAATTTACCAGATGGAGGAGCACCGGACAGGGATTACAACTAGGTTATCTGGACCTTGCAACCAGCATTTGTTTGGGTGGGGATATGATTCATTATAGGAGTTTTGCAGCCAACGTGTGGCCAGCTCCAGAAGGAAAGGTTATTGTGGGCGTGTCGCCAATGACGCGCTTGTTGTGTCCGCTTGGCGAAACCTGCGTCTGTTCATGTGATGAAAGAGGAAATTAATTTGCTCCATTCTCTCTGTGTAGGCCAAATTAAGGATGATTGTGTAATGTAACACAATTACACTGCTGCTCGCGCCGTGCTGGGCGTTGATACGTTATGGAGGAAAAAGGGCAAAATGACTCCTTATTCTATATCTCTTATGAAATCATTTAGATGTCATGCATACTGCTCATTTAGGGGCTTGTTGATTTTAGCGTACCGGATATACGGCCTGGACACTTTCATTGATGTGGAATAGAAGACCCCCATGGGTTATAACTATTACAGCCATTTCTCGAGCTATCACACTTATGTCTCACAAATTGGACAAAGTGCATGCAGAAAAGTTCATCTCCCCCCCCCCCCCTTTTCCCGCTTTTATTCTACCCCCACCACTCCCTACCCCCACCAGCTTGGCACCGCCTTTTTCCAGGAATGAGCTCACGGCAGTGCAGGGAGGCTGTCATGCAACCAAGAGTCGTGATAATCTCCTGCGCGGGTGCATTGCACTGAGAAAAAATGTTAAACATTGCCTAACAATGAATCCTAATCAAGGCGTAACGCATTTACTTCCTTGAGCACTCCCTGTGCCCAAGTCTCATGAGTTTTGTTTTTTTTGTCTTAAAGAAAGTAGAGCAGTGGTTCTCAACCTTGCTCAGGCAATCGCCCCCTTAAGCTTCAAATTTTCTTTCATCGCCCCCCCCCCACTCACTCTTCTCCCCCCCCCACCCCCCCCCACACACACACACCCATCCTTACTCAAATTCCATCTTTCACAACAAGACAGACTACACACAAATTATGATGTTACGTTTTTTAAAGACTTATTTATGTCAAAAGGCGTGTTCATTATCTATTATTATAAAAGTGAACTTTGGAGGCTATGTTAGCCTACTCCTCCGTTAATCCTTAGCCCACACGCTTCAAATTTTACAGACGTCCACATTATCTACATACCCAAGTTTTCGTCACGTAAAACATACGTAAACTCCTGTCCCCGAATTTATCGAAATGGATTTTTTCGGTCATTCTATTTTAATTCACAATTTTGAGTGAACCGGAAGAATGATGCCGTTTTGACACGCCGACTGAACGCGGAAGTTTGGTTCCGCACCAAGAAACGAAACCGTTCGTAGAACGGGTAATTATATAAAATAATTCTGTGTGAAATTGTGGTGTAACAGTAAGTTCTATTAGTCATAGCATGGAATCCAAATGTAGCCTAGATCTAGACATACGGTTGCGCTTAGTACATAGAAAATTTGCAAGATATGTCTTGCGTGGGTCGGCTAGTTCGTCATAAAAACGGAAGCATTCTTTACCAAAGGTACTAATAGAAATAGGCCTTCACTGTTCATAAAACCCATCGTTGTTGAACAAGCCAGTGGCTGCTCAGTATGTGCCCCCGAATCGGCCCCCAATCCTGATTTCGCCCTGCTATCGTCCCTTTTCATCGCCTTCGACCCCTTGTTACCCTTTCCTGCTTTTTTGTCCCCCCTAGATATCAAAATCGCTCTCCAAGGGGGGGGGGCATATCGTCCACGCTGAGAACCGCTGAGGTAGAGCTGTGTTTTCGTGCAGTGTTTTTCTTTCCTCGCGGAATGCTCAGTTTCCTGTCTTGGACATAATTTATTAAACAGCAAATAGGAAATGCAAATTCGCTGATACAGGCGCTATTTTGTTGGGGTTTTTTTTTTTCATTATGTGCACGCATCTCCATCCTTTTTTTTTTTTCTTCTTGTCTCTTTTTTCTTTTGAAGGACATGCAGGCTCTGGGAACTGCCAAGCCGGGGGAATTTCTATAACTTACGTAATAATGTTTATAAGCAATGGGCGCTGGTCTTATTGTTTTCAACGCAATATTAATGTTGATGTAAATGGTCGCAGAGACCTGACTGCTGTAATCTTAGCTCTTATGTTGACCGTATTATATAGGTTTTCCTGGTAATATAAAACATCTCATAATTATCACTAATTAATTTATTCTCTCATTTTAGCAACACATTGTCTGAGTTCCAAATGACATACTGCTCTTAAGACCCGAGTGGTCACCACTGTGAATTGAACACATTATGTGGAATAATTTTATGTTACTTTGAAAATTGTAATAGTTTTATATTATAAACAAGTTCACCAGACTGACTGATTGACTGACTGACTAACTGGCTAGCTGGCAGGCAGGCAGGCAGGCAGGCAGGCAGACAGAAAGACAGACAGACAGACACACAGACAGACAGACAGACACACAGACAGACAGACAGACAGATTGTGTGCTATTCACTTCAGTTTCTTTTTTAAACAAGCACAAACTTACTTCGTTCTATTATCAACACCAACCGGGGGAGAGGGTGGCGGGGAAGGCAAAGTGAACTGGATGAACACGCTATTATACAATCTTGCATGCAATTTGATCTGATAGCATCTCATTCCTACGATAGATCACTCACCATCGACTGCTCAGCCGCCCCTTTGCACGGGTCAACTCAGTCTGTTCGAGATGCCCCCCCCCCAAAAAAATGGTGCCAGAAATTGTGTCCTGTGAAAACTATCAAGAACGCCATCTGGAGATAAAACGCTAGCAATTTGCGTGTCCTTCATTTTCAAAACGTCTTAGCTGACGGATCGTATCTGACCTGTCAACCCGTTTCCCCGAGGACAACAAGAAGGAAATTTATTAGGTTAATGGCTTGTGTTCCTGCTGAAATTCTCAGCCCTATACCTGGACACGGGATTCTAACACAGATCAAAGAATGATAATTAATTTTCTATTTTGGGAAGGCGGCGGTGTTGGCTCTGTTTCGGATATAATCCGACACAAACACCGTCCTCCATTTCCCGTGAATCCAAAATGGCATCTTTGAGTACGAGCTGCCCAGAAATGTGTCCACCACAAAGAATTTTGAAAAATTATCTACAGCACCTCTTGACAACTGCTCTAAACTTAGTCGTTTCCGACTAATAGCGCAGCTCCAAAAAAACGGGAGGCCTTTTCCATGTGGGATGAATCGCAACAGCGAAGTGACCATTTTAATTTGAATCCAAATCTGTTTTAACCATATCCAGTCAACAACACAAATATGTTTTGGATAGGGTGCAAACTCGAGATTAGTTGGGCCAGTAAAATCTATTTCCGTACAGGAATGAAGTACAGGTGCATTGCTACAGCTCATTATTATACAATGTCTCCGTAAACACACTCATATTAATCTTAAAACGAGGGCTGTCACACAAACGCACAAGAAAAAGAACTGGTTATAAGGATGATTTGGATGATGATACCAGTTACTCTGGAATAAAATTACTCGAAAGTTACTCACCTAAATTTCCCTCCTTCGGAGATGTAGATGAAATTCAGTCGACAGCTCTATAGTTTACATGCTGTTGAAACTGGCACATTTATGGTTGCAGGCAAAACGTATCGATTGGACCGAATGTGGACAATACAGAAGTGCTTTAAGAATCCAGGCCTAACTTTGAAGACAGCGAAGTCTCTATGCCCGCGCCTGCTGTTATCATTTTGAGGCATTAAGTAAAAATATAATTTTATGACAAAACCACCGAAGACACAGACTATTATCGTGAGTCTATTGCTTTTAAATTTTACCTGATCAAGATGTAATGCAAAGGTCAAGAAATGGTGCCCATGAATAAAAGAGTGCTCGAACTTCACTTTAATTTTTTTTGAGGAAATTGAATTAATTATTTTTTCTCCTTTTATTTGAAAAGTGGACAAAGGAAAGATACGAAATATCCAGTTTATTTCGTCTCCGAAGAGTTAAATCTTTATTTGATTGCAAGATTGGAAGTTTCTTATATACATTCCCACAAAGGTTATCTCAATTTCTAAGAAAAATGGAATTTGAATGCATTTTTATTCATGGGCACAAAAACGGTATCCATTTAGAGGTAAAGAAGGTAAGGCTTCATGCAGTGCCGATTGAAGCAACTAAAGCCCGATGCCCGCTGACATTTTATTAAGTAATTTATAAAAACACATAGTTGTGTCTTTGGCTGAAACCCAAGCAGCTGGTACGGCTATCGGAACAGCAACGATATACCGGTTCACCAGTGGTGTTCACAAGTTCATCTAGAAAGAAAGCCTCCCCAGATGTGAGAACGAAAGCTGATTGAAGTAAAGCAGACACAAGTAACTGAGCAAGCTCATAGCCACCGGTCTTCACAATAGTTTATCTCCATAAAATAGACATGTTATGCCAACCCCTTGGGTTCTGATACTGGCTCATTTATAACTATTTTAATAATTAAGTTTTTGCTTAATGAAAATTTGGCTCACCCAAACATCCTGCTGATACAAATAGTCCTATATCCAAACAAAATTTTACAAATCAATACATTATTTCAAATGTGACATAATATAGCTGTCACTGTAGAATCCGACTCAAGTGATCGAGAAGGAAACTAACCAAACCTTAGCATTAAACTCTGTTAGTCTCTGACTGTAAGTCGAACAGCTTCACTCCAGCAACAGAAATGACCACTGGGACGTAAGACTACGCTATAAGTAATCAGACCGGCGCTTCCAGGCTTGGAAACCATTCCCTAAGTAGTTACGAGTCCGCATAAACAGCAATACCCACGACCACCGCCTCCCCAAGTATAACATTCAAAGCCTCCCAAACATTTTCATCTCACTCACAGCGAAACATCTCTCGATGTTGGAAAAGCTTCAACAATGAGTATGGGTACAGAAGTTGAGTCTCCAGCCATTCATCACTCTCTTAATTCATTTATATATGTCTGTGCGCAACTCGCGACACAGCTCAACAAAAGGCTTTACATCTGTACCCAGGGAAGCACGCATTCCATCACGGCCAGATTACAGCTCTCGCCAAGATACCCCTTCCTTCAGCTATTTTCAGAACGGACACGTAGATGGCATGAGCTATACAGGACAGTTCTCCATTCGCCATGCAGGCAAATCACAAAAGAACTGAAAGCTTGGTTGCTATTGCTGTGGACGTTCCGTTTTTCCTTTTCTAATTTTGATTCTTCTTCCTTCCATCATTAATGATATGAGGATGTTGAATGTCTTTATTATGAAAGCCCCTCTTTCTCACGTGTTAACACACAGAGGAACAGAACTGACTCAAATTCTGATCATAGTTTCTCTGTCTCTGTCTCTCTGCCCCTCTCTCTCTCTTTCTACCCCCTCCCCCCTCCTCTCTCCTCCCCCTCTCTCCCTAACTTAGTTATTTCATTGGTATCGGGAAAATGATGTTCGTATGGGAACTTAAATGAATATTTCGTTCTTAAAAAAAATAGTCTACTCCATTCTCGTGGATTCAAAATATTAAATTTGCATTGTGGAGTAAAAAAAAAATCTCTAAAAACTCAGTGAGCGTGAAAGAAATCCCTACCGTTTTTCTGCCCTTCTTTGTTTCCGTTCACTTTATATACAAACAGTGGACACCCCTTAATCGCAAGGTCTGTGAAATGAGACCACCCGCCCAATATTTCCCAAGAAAACTTAAACTCACGTTTGTTTTTAATAGTATTGTAATCAGTGATTTATGAAATGATTTATTATAAAGATTTATGTGTAGCCTAAAGAAACTTGCTAGTGCTCTGAATAATGACAGTCCCATGCAATTTTGCTGTACCGTTTTTGTGTGGAGGAAATTAGCAGAAGTGATCATAATTATTGTCTTACCGAAATGAAATCATTTTTACGACAACGATGGGAAATGTTTTACTGGTCTTGTCGTCCATACATTCGTCACCAGTTGTTTTTTTTCCCAAGACGGCTGATCTTCTGGCATCAATATTTGTTGAATATAATATAAAGTTAGAGTTATGGTTAATGCTAGAATCAGGTACTTTTTCAGGCAACACTGCACCAGAAGTCTCTTTATGTAATTTTCGCTCAGTCCGCTTTTCATGCATATAGAATAAGAGTTAAGATGAAGACTAGAATTAGAGTTAGGTTTTCAGGCAACATTGCATTGAAAGTCTCCCTAGGCTTTTTTCACTCAATCCTCTATTCATGTACCTGACCAGAATGATCTCTTGGGATCAGGCCCGGCGTGCACCATAGCCCATTTTGATTGGCCGACAAGTTGGATGGTGACGTCATGACATTGAGTTTCAATGATATCAATAGGTGGCTGGTGCGGGAAGTCTCACTGAAACTCAATGTTTGACGTCACCATCCAGCTAGTTCGCCGATCGATCAAACTCGGCTGGAGTGCACCCGCCAGGCTGTAGAGTAGCCGGAATTTTTTTTTTTTTTCTGTTTTGGTTGCCATGATGGAGTCACTTAGCATCAGCTGATGAATAGGACGGTCGTCCTGACAAGTCATAATAATTATTGATATAATTTCGGTTTTCCCAGTGACGCTCATTGGCAAAGAGTGGGATTATCTCTGTATTACAATAGTACAGCCCATTAACGTAATTGGGGATGAAAGGACCCCGGACGATTACAGAAACAGTGAGCCCTCACTGTAGCGGTCCCCGTTTGTTTGTTGTAAAGTTCATCGATCACGATGACACACCTCCCTCCTCTTCCTCCCCCACCTCCACCCCCATCGCTACCGACTTCGAACCCGTACGCACAAATAATAGACACAAGCGGTCCAAAAAAAAAAAAAAAAATGTCCGATACTTTGGGAAGACTTGAAGGAGACTTTGGTGTGTGTAGCCCCAGGCAAAAGGTCATGTTCGTTTAAAGTCGGCATCGACTCATCGTCTCTGTGACGTCTCAAGAAGACTACCCTATTAAATTGACATACTCCGCTTAGTGGCAATCCCATTGTTCCTATTCTATTGCTATAACCCGGGACCGATTGTCGGCTCATAATAATAATAATAATAATGGTAATAAAAATAACGGAACTCTGTTCTCCCCATCTGTGTTTCAGTTATAGTACATGTGTTTCATTAGTTTAGTCACGTTTAATCACATAGGCTTTGACAAAATAAACTTGTTGCAGTCGTTCATGTCACTGAAACACGAATCAGAATGGGAAGAATAAAACAAGCAACTCGAACGTAACAATTACAGTTCCTTCTGTTGGATTAAACAGTTGTAACAATATAACAACATTCTGCGTCTGAACTCGTTATAAAACAATAAAAATAACGTGAACGTGCGTTGTTATAAATGAATGCCTTCACACAATAATTATGCTCTTTTTGCAAGAGCACGGCAGTACTACTCTGTCTCATCTTCTGATTTCAGAGAATAAGAAACAAAGGGTAAAAATTTCACTATTCCATCTGAAAAACAACCAAACAAACCCCGATGTAATAAACAATAACAAGAAAATGCCGACAGCAAACCGTGTTGAGTAATGTGCAGAGACGGTGGTAAGAAACTCCTCAGGTGGAGCGAGGCAGATGACAATCTTCAGAGGAAGAGCGGATTCTTTTAGTGGGTTTTGGCCTTTAACTTCCTGACATCTTATAGAACCCCGGCCACACCGAGTTCATGACTCTCGGTGTTCGTCACCCACCTGACTCAAACTGTGAACGAAGGACTCTGTTCTAGAGGCCCATGACGACTGCGACACCTCCTAGGACAGGAGAACAACAAGCCACGAATTCCATTATCTAATCTAAAAAGATCGAAAAAAAATCTTCTATTTAAAAAACAAATGCTTACACTTGTTTCAACGAATAAAATGCCCCCTGAAGAATTACAAACTTCTGAGACTGCGTTCCTCGAATTCTCCTCTCCCCCATTATCAATTCCCCACAGTTGTTACCAGAAAGTCCCGTGTCGTTTTTCCCATCCAGAATGTATCCACCACAGGTGGGGACCCACCGTCTACTATAACATTATAATCCCATCTATAAACAACAACTTGAGAGGTCGCTTTGGGAATCATGTAAGGGTAACTACGGATTTGTAGAGACAGGGGGAAAACAAACGTATTAAAAGGTGAGCTCTTTCTGCGATAATTTCTAACATATCGCGACCTTCTTTTTGTTTGTTCTATCTCCATATCTGAAAAAAAATAAAATAAACTGGAGATCTTTTAGTGTGTAGAAGAAATATAACAAATGCACACTTTGTCACTTGTTTAAAATGCATTGTGGCACTTATCAAGCTGTGTCACAGTTCCGATTTAATCTAATGTCTTTTCATAGTACTAATAAAGCCACATACGTTTACCGCCGGATATCTCAGTTACGCACAAAAGTGGCGTTGGAACAAACAAGAACTAAGATGAAGATACTTAGTGCCTTTTCAGTGATTTCACAGTTCAACCAGTCATAATCTAATTTCAATTTTCCGGTTTGTCCACAGAGACTACTAGGCTGCAGTATGAACATAGCTATGATGTCATGTATTGCGTTTCGAGCCGTGTCGATTCCACGGCGCAGAGTTTCAAAAAGTCTGAAGTTCAAGTTCCTTGTAGATTTAACGGCCAATTCAAAACATGCACACGAAAGATGTATTGAACAAAACAACAACAAAAAAAAAGAATTAAAAATGCACTCGGGTATTCACTCTCTCCGGTCCCTGCTGCCTGTGACAATTTATACATTTAGTGACCCTAATATACAAAGAAATGTAACTTGGCTGATAAATGACACCAACAATCATCATTCATCAGTTTCCCCCACATTGGAATGTTAATTTTTTTTTTTTCCGCCACATGTTTTCTGCACGCCGTCACATGCGCCACTGATGGATGCAACCCGCCCATTGACTTCCAAAGAATAGAATTACTTAAATATAATATTATATTATATTATTCTCCATTCGCGGGTGGAAAGAGCCCAGACAAGAGTAGATTTGAATGCAAGTAAAATTATTCAAATATTCAGTTTAGTGACAAGCGCAGGAGGGGATTCCACCACGAGAGATGGAAAAAAGTTAAGCTCACAGGTTTACTTCAAGTTTTCAAATAACAAATGAAATTCCCAAGAAGACTACGAAAAGACCAAATATTTTTAGCTGACAAAGAAAGCATCGCATCACATCATAAAGACAATTATACAGCATTAGGGAATCTTAACATTACATAGTTCCTTTTAATGGAGTTGGGTGGGGGGGGGGAGGGGGGGGGAGGGGGCACATTATTTTGATCAATTTTTTTTTTTTTATGTGTCCCATTCTGCCCCATGAGAGTTCAGTTATTTAGGCAGCTGAAACTAAATCTCATTTTCTGATAGCCGACTGAGTCAAGACGTGATTTGCAAAAGTTGGAATAATTGTAGGTCCTTTGATTCAACTAGCAAGACAGGCTTGTATTGATTTCGTCAATGCGCCAGATCCACTTTAACTGCGGAGTACACATTCCACATAAAGACCGGCGCAAAAACAGACTTGATTTTATTAGCATTGCTGCCCTGAACCAGATGACACTATTTACATCATCACCGTTGCCCAAGACTGTGGTAACTCAAAATAATTAATCAAAAAATCAATTTCCATATATTCAACTACATTTAAAGCCGCACCGAAGGATCTTGGTTATAGATCGAATAGCAAACTTTCAAAAATTCAACATAACTGATCTAGACCAGCTGTGCTAAACTAAAACTGTTGTTGGTATTCCTGAAAAGTAGCCAAAACCGATTGCTACAGTTTTAAAGAACGGTGACAAATTATATTCCAGTCGGTTTATTAAAAGTTATAAAGAAAGCAAAAATAGAAAACCTATTGATTGTTTGTATGCACACTAAACCAGGGTAGCTATCAGTCAACAACAGCTGCGAGTAGAAAACGTACTGCCCGAGGCTCGGAATTAATAATACCCGTGCTTTTTCTCTTTCGTTTGAATACAAACATAAAAATAAGTTTTAATAAAAGCCACGAATGCCTCGCGTGACGACAGATGGCTTGCATAGGAAACGGGGGTGGGGTTGTCCTGAAAATACATTTTTTGCTTGAGATTATCGATTTTGAGTTTTTGCATTTATGTGGAATGTTCAATCCATTCCCTGCATAATATTACACCTCCATTTTCCGAACTTAGTAATAGTTCAAAATGGCTGTCCCAAATTATTGTAATACTTGAATGGGTCACAGAAACTACTTTCCTCCAAATGTCATTTTCGTGACTTTTCTGTTGGTCTACCTGTTTACATCTTGATCTTTAGTGCTAAAACTGAGCATATCGTATGATATTTTGAAACTTAAAACAATTTTTTCACAGACACTTTTAAATGTCAGTCCCTAGGGACTCTGTAAACGGCATTTCCCACGGATCATTTGACTGCTTCAGGAGAAACATAGAATATACTCAAATTTTCATGCAATCCTACAACGTTCTTTTGTTGGAAAAATACAGTATGAACAAAACTAAACTTTTTAACTGAAAAGTCCACATGAAGCTTCCCCAGAATTCTCCTCCCCCCCCCCCTCTCCGTCCATGTTTGCTGTTCATTTTTCATAAGCTGGGGGGGGGGATGGGGGGGGGGGAGGGGGTAAACTCTTCTTTTCGCCCCTCTGAACGTAGGTATCTTACGGATGGCCCCTTAATGAGATCGGGCGTTTCGGACAAAACGATAATGGAGTAGGGCGTTCAGTTTATACATCATGCATTCTGATCTCTTGCCGTGTGAGAAGGCTTGAGATGAGCTGGACACTCGCGATATACGATCTTTTGCTCTGTGACCCCTCTGATCTATCCATCATACGCTAGTCTGCTCTTGCATTTTCACTCATTCTTCTTTCTCGTCTTGTTTCCACAATATCAGACGACCCTGGGGATCTTCATCCACATCGTTCTCCACGTCCCATCGGAGATGCATACATTATTGAATCCAACAGCATTTTATCTTCCCACCACATGGCATCAGATTACATGGGAGAAAGGGGCATAGACAAAAGGACAATGGAGATAGAAAGGTAATTTTTCCTACAAAAATGCCTTCAGGGATCGCCCATAAAACAATTTACTCTTAGAAAAGAATTGGCAGAGGCGGGTTTGAGTCTACGTGTGAAAACGCGAAGCTTAGTTCTTGTTTGCTTCAACTCCACTTTTGACACAACTAAACAATTCGATGTTGAACGTTTGCGGCTTCTTGATAATTAATTATGATAAGAAGTAAGAATAAATCGGAACTGTGAAACAGCTTGATAAATGCTACAACATATTTTAAACGCGTGTCAAAAGTGGGCATTTGTTATTCCTCTTCAACGTTCTCGAAGATCTCCGGTTTTTCAGGAAATGGAGATAGAACAAACAAGAACTAAGGTCATGAAAAGCGTCATTGCAGGTGCGGGTTCTGTGAAGCGTACGCACGTTATTCAGTGAGGGTAATGGCTTGAACATTTTTGTCTTATTTACGCAGTACCACATAAAAATAATCAAATGCAATCTACGTTTCTGATGACACAGTCAGATTAACAGTCCATGCCCAAATGTAATTTTAAATAGAGCTAAAAAAAAATCAAGGGTTTGTCGTAGGCACTCGACGTTTCAATGGCGCAAGCTCGTAAAAAATGGGGGGGTTGGGGGGTTGGGGGGGGGTGGGAGTGCTGAAGCCAAGCATATGAAAAGCGTAAAATAGGGAGGGAGTGTACAAAATCGCCAAGAATTCAGCGTACATGTTTTACGGAAGTATCGAATACGCTCCGACCTGACTGTTTAAATTGAAGAAAAATCAAAACAAACAAACCCGGTATCTAGACTGAGGTTTACGACTTTATGAGAGTTTGAGTTTGAAGAAAGCACATGGTCTCAATGTCGGTCGCATTGTGTTGGGAAATAGCAAGACGAACGGCAGAATATCGTCATGGTGCTAACCTTTTGGCCTAAGTCAGACTTAGGCCCAAAAGGAATGTACCTGTTACGTCATTGCCATATCCATGGTACATCTATTAATGTAACAATCATTCAAAAGTGCCAATCCATTATCCCGGAAATAAAACTTTCTGTAATGGCCTAAGCCTAACTCACTCATAGACGTAGGCCATTTTGGTTCTGGGGGTGTTTCAGCCAACGTGGATGATGGCCACTTTTACCTAGAGTCATTTGGTGTAAGTTTGACTGCATTGCAAAATAATTTAAATAAGTTGTTTGCTATTTTCTCAGAAGTGCAAAAAAAAAAAAAAATGACTTAGGCCAAAAGGTCAGCACCATGACGATATAACAGAACGATAGGACAGAAGGAGACCTTACCGGGGGCCACCAACAACTCGCGAAATAGTGAGAAAGAGAAAAGAGAGAATAATGATAATAAAAAAACAACAAAAACTAACTGGAACCTAAAAATACCAAAACAATTTAGCAAGGGCTATTCCATTTCAAGCCTACGGGCTTATTGTGATTTGGAACATGGCGCAGACAAGCACAAGCTGTACTCTGTTCCATGTTTATGTACGAGCAGGCCGAGCTCAGGAACAACACGGAACGTGACCAGACAACGCCAGTCAAGTCTAAATTGAAAAGTCTCCGTCGTAGAAACCGTGATGCTATCGAAACGTCCGAGCATCCTTCAGATTCTTTTATCTCTCTTTCCTTTTGTGGTGGAGTTAAGCGCGAGGGCTGAGGAAGGGCGGGGGGGGAGGATGTAGGGACGTGAAGAGAGCACAAAATACCAGGATGAGGACGAAGGGTGGGGCGGGCTAAAATGGACTTACAACCCTCGAACAAAAAAAAAAGGGGGGGGGGGGAGCAGCACAGAGAGTTCTTCGTTTGAGAAAATTCAAAACCTCTGAAATCAGCTCTGTGTCCGAAATATCTACTGTCTACTGATACTGGCTCCCTCTCTTAAACCGTGTATGTTTTACACAGATTAAGAGAGAGAGAGAGAGAGAGAGAGAGAGAGAGAGAGAGAGAGAGAGAGAGAGAGAGAGAGAGAGAGAGATGTTACTATTAAATTAATTGTAAAGCTCTTTGGTCCACTTGTGGAGACAGGCGACATAATTATGAATGTACTCAGTTTCGGTGTCGTATATAGATTCGGAAAATTAAGAACAAAAGCAGTTACAAAACAAAAGCATACAATATGAGTAAAAGGTAATAAAATTTCCTGTATTCTAGTTTAACTTAACTCAAATACAGATGTATTTAGTACCCACCGGCCTTTCCTACTCCTTAGGAATTCTGCCCAAAAACTGATTGGAAACACAGCAGGAATAATAACAGATTATGATGAAGTTTAAGAGAGGAAATGAAAAGTTGCCCCATCATGTCTATTAAACAAAACCACATAAGTGAATTTATATTACCCAGTTTGGGATAAAATTCAATAGCTGGAAATTTAATAATCCAGGGCTAATTCTGCATTATTTACAACAAACAACAACAACTGCGACAACAATAACAACAACAACAACAACAAATGCGTGTTTTTCTTATCTTCACGTTACATTATACGACAATAACTGAAGCTCCACGACACATTATGCTCTGTGCACATTTCCGTTATAATCTGAATATACGCCAAGGCTGTTGATTTAATAGCAGGTATGGTTATTAATATAGTGTTTATTATTAGTATTAATTTACTTTGTATCTGAGACACAGGGTACCGAGATGGTTCAACTCGCCAAATTGCATCCGTCGTCTTGCTCTCGTACCATCCATGTCAACAATGCAACAATTCGCACCACATCCCTTCATAATTGAACGAAAACGTCTAGTACCACAGAGCTCTGTGGGTAGTGCTCACCGTGTTTATACGTGCGCAAGTTGTGGACATATAGCGAAAGAAGGAATGGTCCGTATCGGTATTCTGTTTCTCGGATTATACCATAGTTTGTCGAATGGTGTTTCAAACTCACCAAATTCCATTTCACTTAAAAAATTCAAAACCATGTTGATAGACACAGCACCACCAGATATATACAGAAAACAGTCTTGTTGAGCCCACAGCTCACAAATCCTTGTGGTTCCACTGGCTGTAGCAAATAAAACACATACCTCTCAAGAAATGAAGTTGAATACTGGGAGTTGAATAATTGATATGGTGTGCCACAGCTTTCAGCAGACAGAAGTCTCGATTCGAAAATCTACTGCGCTTCGAAGAAGGTTCGCTGTTTGAAGGCCCTGCTGCTATGTGGTAAAATGACCGTTAGTCGAATAGTCAAAATTCGCACAACGCACAGTAATACAAGTGTGAAACTGAATCCCAATTTAAAATACAATTACAGAGAATTGTTTCCTTATTCGGGCTCTATCTATTTCCTTACGCGAGATACATGAATCAAGTATTGCATAATTTGCATACTAACATAAACATTGAACACTAAACCCGGGCACGCATACGTACAAATAGATTTCTTATTCATGCTTCTTTTATAAGTTCAGTAAACATTCATATTGTCACTAACCAGAACAAGGTCTCCGGACTCCATCTGTCAACAGGAATGTCTGAACTCATAGCTCACAGGCAAAGTGCTACGGTTTTCCTCTATGGACCCTCAGGCATCCGAGATGGCTTTTTCTTGTAAACTTTTCACACAATCAACTGGCTGACAAAAACCTAGACCGACCTTTCAGTCATGGCCGTTTAACTCAACCCTCCCAGTGGTACCAGTCCCAGTCTTATTGTCTTCCTGGCTCCAAACCTTGTTCCCTCCATCCATTTTACAAGTTGAGCAAAAGAACTACATTTTTGGGAGGCCTTTTCTATTTCAGAGTATGCGTACCTTAGAGCCACATTGCTGTTTTATGTTGTTAAGGGACAGTGGTATAATAATAATAATAATAGTTCGTCCATCAGGTATGATGATGACCTTAACAACACCAGAGGAATAAACAACAGAAATTGTTGAGAATTTCAACACATGGACAATAAAGAGAACTAAAGGACACAGAGGACAGAATAGAAAGACTGTTCTTTCATGACTTATGGCTTCTCATGTGACTGATAAGTCCTATTTTTGCCCTGCAGACCCTTCCGCATAAATGACAAGAGTGCTCCGTTGGTTCAGTACCACTGGGCCTTTTCTTGCGCCGTTCTCTTTTTTTGATAGCCTGCTGGACTCTGACAGCTTCCCATGCTTTGCTGCCTCTGGTAAGGGCCGCCCTCCAATTTGCACGATCAAGCGAGAGCTTTTCCCACTCACTCACATCAATGGCAAAGGCCTTCAGTGATTGCTTGAGAGTGTCTTTGTAACGTCTCTTTGGGGCCCCAACATTCCTCGTTCCATTGGAGAGCTCAGAGAAGAAGATTTGCTTAGGGAGTCTGGAGTCGGGCATTCTGACAACATGTCCTGCCCAACGTAGCTGAATTTTTTTCAGGTGGCAGAAGATGCTCAATTCCTTGGCACGATTGAGGACCTCAGTGTCTGGAATTTTATCCTGCCATTTGGTCCTTAGGATCTTTCTAAGGCAGGCCAGATGAAAGTGATTTAGCTTTCTGGCATGCGATTGGTACACTGTCCAGGTTTCAGCCCCATAGAGTAGGGTGGGAAGGACCACAGCATTGTACACTTTCAGCTTAGTGTCTGTGCGAATGCCGGCAACATCCCACACTCTCTTTCGAAGCCTGCCAAATGCAGAGCTGGCTTTGCTGATTCTTGAGAGAATTTCAGTATCAACACGAGCCGTGGAAGACAGTGTACTGCCAAGATAGGTGAAGTTCTCCGACACCTTCAGAAGACTGTCATGGACTTTGATATTTGGGGTCACAGGATACTTGTCGTCTGGAGTAGGCTGATGGAGCACTTCTGTCTTCTTTGTGCTTATTGTGAGGCCAAAGTTGTCACAGGCACTAGAGAACTTATCAACACAGTTTTGCATGCTATCCTCATCGTGTGCCAGAAGTGCACAATCATCAGCAAATAGTAGGTCACAGACTTGAGTACTTTTGGTTTTGGTTTTTGCCTGAAGTCTCCTGAGGTTGAATAGACTGCCATCAGTTCGGTACTTGATGCTTACCCCTTGAGGAGGAGAGCTAAAGGCTTCTTGTAGCATTGCAGAGAACATGATGCTGAACAGAGTTGGGGCTAAGACACAACCCTGTTTTACCCCATTTGTGACAGCAAAGGGCTCTGAAACACTGCCGTTGCTTTTGACTGCAGCTTGCATGCCATCATGAAACTGGCGCACTATTGTGATGAATTCGGGTGGACACCCAAACTTCGCCAAGATTTTCCAGAGGCCTTCACGACACACTGTGTCAAATGCTTTTGTGTGGTCAACAAATGTGATATACAGCGCTTTATTTTGTTCCATGCATTTTTCCTGAATCTGTCTGGCAGCAAAAATCATATCCGCCGTTCCCCTCTCTTTACGAAAGCCACATTGGCTCTCGGGAAGCAAGTCATTTGACGAGAGATGATCAAGAAGGCGATTCAGAAGCATTCTTGCCAATATTTTGCCAGCAATTGAAAGTAGAGAGATTCCCCGATGGTTGTCACAGACTTGGCTGTCCCCTTTGTTTTTGTACAGATGGATGATTGAAGCATCTTTGAAGTCCTGTGGCAGCTTCCCTGCTTTCAACATATGATTGAACAACTCGGTCAACCTTTCAATAAGCTTTTCTCCGCCGAAGGCATACACCTCAGCAGGAATTGAATCCACGCCTGGTGATTTGTTAAAGGACATCTGATTTGTGGCAGTTCGGGTCTCATTTGCTGTGAATGGCTTGGCAAGAGCTGCATTAATAGGAATCTGAGGGAGGCGGTCAATGGACTCAGTATTTATATTTGATGGCCGATTTAGCACACCTCCGAAATGTTCTGCCCAACGCTGAATTATGGCATTCAATTCAACAATGCGTGTTGAACCATCTGACGCAAGAAGTGGCGTAGTGCCAGAGCGGGATGGTCCAAACACAGCTCGGAGGCTCTCAAAGAACTTTCTAGTGTTGTTTGTGTCGGCATATTTCTGAGTTTCTCTTACTCGCTCTTCAAGCCAGTCATTTTTCATTTTCCTCAGCTTCTTCTGGAGTACACCCTTACATGCACGCAGTGCATCAGCTTTTGCTGTGGAAGAGGGGTCACTGCAGTGAGCTTGGATGAGACTATTTTTTTCTTTGATGAGCACTTTGATTTCATTTTCATTATCATTGAACCAGTCCTGGTGCTTGCGGACAGGAAAACCAACTGTGCTGCTGGCGCAATAGTGTACAGTCGTATTTAGGTCAGTCCAGCTCTGTTCAATGTTCTCAGGGTCAAAAGTCACGCAATCCAATTTTGAGGAGAGTTCTGATGAGAGCTCGCTCTGTTTCTCAGCTGAGCAGAGTTTTGAAACATTTAGGCGTTTAGGTGGCGCTTTCCCTTGAGGGCGTCTATTGCGCCTCAATGTTAGTCTGAGCTTGCAAACAATGAGTCTGTGGTCAGTTCCACACTCGGCACCACACATCGCCTTTGTTACAAGGACATCCTTTCTGTCAGTCTTCCTCACAATGACATAGTCTATGAGATGCCAATGCTTTGAGCGGGGATGCATCCATGACGTTCTGTTTCTCACGGGGAGACTAAAATTTGTGTTGGTAATGAACAGGCCAAATTCAGCGCACAAAGTAAGTAAGCGCAACCCATTGTTATTGCATGAACCAACTCCATGAGGGCCCAAAACATTTGGCCACGCTGAGATTTCGGAGCCAACCCTAGCATTGAAGTCCCCCAAGAGAATCAGCTTATCAGCTGCCGGGACAGAGCATATGACAGATTCTAGATCAGAATAGAACTTGTCTTTGGCTTCATCTGGGTTTGTCATTGTGGGCGCATATGCGCTAATGAGGGTGGCTGACTGGCTTTTCCCAACTGGGATCCTGAGTGTCATTAGCCTGTCATTTATTTCAATTGGCATGGACTGCAAGTTTCTGACAAGGTCATTTTTAATTGCAAACCCAACACCATGCTGTCTCGGTTCGACTGCACCCTTGCCTTTCCAGAAGAAGGTGTATCCACCACTGAGCTCTTTGAGTTGGCCACTATCAGGGAGTCTGGTCTCACTGAGTGCCACTATGTCCAGGTTGTACCTGTTGAGCTCAATGGCAATAAGTGCAGTGCGTCTTTCCGGGTTGTTTGAGTTGTCCTGTAGTGTGCGTATATTCCAGGCTCCTAGCCTGAGTAAGCTGAATTTCTTTTTGTTTCGACCGCAAAAAGGGATCCCCACTGGTCGCGGTATACCAGTCAGGGTGATGTGAAGTGGGCTTTCTTTAGGGCACCTTTTCTAGCCCCTTCCTCAGTTGAGGTGAGCAGTGCTATCCTTAAATAAGGCTGCTCAGCTACTGTGGGTGCTGCCTCCTCACGCCTCCACTTCAATCGACGATGAAGCGACCATAGCCCACAGCCACCAACGTGTAGGTCTGTGCTAACAGCTTCCAGTCTATCCAAACCTGCTGCCACCGCACTCGCCCATCGCCGTTGGAATTTTGAGAGGAAAGAAGACGAGACAAAGATGAAAGAAGACGAGGTGAGCGTTAAGACTGGCGCAAAGAATTTGTTTTTAGTGAGAAAGAGCTGCGTAAACATCAGACTCACTCTCTCGCCTGGACACAACTTATCCAAGTGGCAAGACAGGGTCAAGACGACTGGAAATGTATCCAGGTGCAGGAGGATGCCAGAGGGACAGTCATATTGCCTGACCGGCTGCCTGTAGGCTACTCCACAGCCTCGCAGTCCCAACTGACTAGGGTGAAAGACCCAAACCAAAGAACACCAATACTGGTGGATGCTCTGTGTCACGATATCCAGGCCAGAGTGACGGTATATTGCCATCTGCCCTATCAATCAACCACTGGCCTGCTGCCGCCAGCTTCGAAGCTGCGTCCGGGAAGTTTGCTCAATTCTTCGTCTGTGATTTAGGCAAACAAGCCTATGACCACACCGCTACCGGGGGCCAATATGAAGGACTCAAGTACTGAGGGTCACGTTGTGCCCTAGCATGTGGCCGTTGGGTTAGATGAAACCTCCTCCGCCCTGGCCGTTTGCACCGACAGGTGCACGCCCACTGATACCATGCTAGCGTACCAGTTCATGAAACAGGTTGTACTGGATTACATGTTACCAGTAGCAGATTTTTCTGACCTGACAGTGGTATAAATACAAAGCGAAATAGACAAAATTCTGATTTGTATTTGTGGTGTCTTGCGCGGGGTTTTTAGAACAATATAGAATAACACAAATCCGTCTGTAATGTACACAGAGTTAATATTTAATACAAAACACACGCATATATATTTATGAATATGACGGCTAATGTCACTGCATAGATATATGTTATACAGGGAAACAGTTTCACACAGTCACTGTACAGATACGCACTGCAGCATCGCACAATTAATGGTCTACTACACCGACTGGCTGAATTCTCAAACATCACACATACATAGTTAAACAAGACAACGAACTCGCTTGCTCACGATGTAGCGTACAGGGACCCTAGGATGGGTGGAAAGGAGACAAAAGACACGTTTAATTAATAAATATGCTAGACTCGCCGTGTCTGTGGTCTTCAAGACGTGAGACCGACACAACAGTATTCATTGCTCATCTATAGATTATAATGTAAAATACCAGGGTTCCCGTAACAACAACCTTGCGTGAATAACTGCAACTTTACTAAGCTGGACCCGCCTTAGTTTACAGACTTATTATTTTTGTTAATAAACAGGATATCTCAAAAGTCTAGGTATGTGGGGGTTTTCCCTCCTATTGAATGCTTTCTTTTTGTGCCAGATCTAAGGTATGGTTTCGAAATTACCAATACAAGGTAACATCGTTCTGTTTTCAAAATGCATGCACAATCGTCCAGACGTCAAAGGCCGACAGTTTCAGCATTTGCTGTAATACATCTCTTAAATACATAGTATTGCCCACGGATCCACACTCTTAGGACACGCTGTATTATATATTTTTTGTTTTTGTCAACTGGGACATGCACATTTTCTGGTCATACGGAGAAACTCTTTATTGCTACTATACAATGCCCATGACAATTGCAGAAAGAAATTTCACTTGAAACAAAATGTGGCATAATCGACATTTAAGGGTAACTTAGGGGTGATAATACAGACATGCTGGTCAGGCTTTGAAGGAAGGTGTTGGATTCAAATTGCAATGCACTTCAAAAAATAGGAATCCACACTGAGTAATATAAGATTAAAATTCACATGATGCCTCCCCATAGAGTGACTTTAATACAAATTCAAGATCTACCGATATGGTGCACTTTTGTATGCCTCGTAAGATTTAGACGTTGCTTTAGAGAGAAATAGAGAACAGAGGGATTGACCTTTTAATGCCTCCCAGAAAGGACACCAAAAGCATGTTTTCTGTCTATTGATGAGAGTTGGTTGGATTCTAAATCACAAATTACGCCACAAACTAAATCACAAATTACGCCATTCATCACAAAACACAAAGAATGAGCTCTCGGTTTAAAATGATTATATTGTTTCAAATTTCGCGGAATCGGAATGTCTCTCTTAATTGGAAATGCCCTGAAAATACCTTACACTTGTTATAATTGCACTTGACATAAAAAAAAATAATGTATTTCGCCTAACCATGTCACACCTGTTGTCGACACAGGCTAAAACAGCCAAACTGCCGCACATAAGTAAAGCAAAATTATTTCATCAGAACCTCAGATGACATAATGATGATTATAAATGCTACAGCGCACATTTCACCACTTTAAATGTTACAGTGTGGTACATGGATGATCAGCAAGAAGGACAAAACGTACACAGGCGTATTAAGACATAGCCAACATTTCGGAGAATATTTGCAGCACAAAAGCCGCCGTAAAAGATCCTCCAATGAAAGAATGGAATTAACAGAAGCTCTACTGGTTGATTATATTAAGGCATCAACTTTTTCTTCAAATTGCTTCTTCTCGAAAGTTTCCCCTGGCTCAAACGAAACCCAAGCTCAATCCATCCACTTTCTATTTTATTTCATTTCATCATCTCTGGATTTCTGGAATCTTTCACGGTGAAACTAAAAACAAACGCGGCATAAAAAAGTTATAATGAATGTAAGGCTTTTCCCCCCTCTTCCTTCCCCAACAATGCTGACCACATTAACGTTGGGAAACAATGGATGATTCCAAAGGGACTTGAATCCATTTATTTTTTGACTTCCCTAATGTCTTTTCCCTCTCTAACGAGTTCCATGACCGCTAGATTAAGTTCTTGTCTCTCTGTTGCACGAAATCGGTATCCAATGTGTCCTTGGTCGACTAGAAGATGAGACGGAAAAACACTCATTATCTCTTTGAATAAAAGGGTATGTCTACTAAATCATTCAGGTGTAAGGCAGACATTCCTCTGCCATAATGAAATATAATTAGTTTGAGAACTATAGTAGTAGTATCATGAGAAAGCGAAAAGTCCAACATAAAGTTATTTTGTGCAGTTCAGTTAACTGCTGAACGGCGTAATCAGTCAGTTATCCTGCCAAAGGCAAGAATGAATGAGGGAGGAAACTTGCAATGAAGCACTAGATTTGTCATGACTGGTGATATTAAAGCAGATTAATTTACATTTATTTCAATATCTTGTCAATGTAATATTTATAATTAATGTACAATGGATTCAACTGGCGAAACGCATGAATGTTATTTCAGTCAAGGAACAGACTTCATGTATCTGTTTCAAAAATCTGTGTCCCTCGGCGGCCTCAGTCTTCAGCTGTTAGCCCGAACTACATCAACATTTGGCATTTCATTTCCTTTATATCACTAGTCAAACAGAAACTATGTAGTGCCAGGAGACCTTTTTGACTACAACTCGACACTGTTTTTCCTGTAACATTTGCGTCATTCCTCCATAATAATGTTTTAATATCTAACCTTATATTATTCTTCCTAAATGTAAATTAGCTATCCCACAACATTATTATCTATTATACAGTAACTCAGTTGCTGCGTGTTCAACGACTAGTGATTGTGGCAGAAAAGCCAGAGCTTGGCCAATTATACTTAATGTACTCTTTATAAAAAACGGCATCAGTATTCATTTTACATGCAAGGAGTCTAGACAGATGTTTCCCCATCTACTTTTGAAACAGTCATTCTTTGCACATGCTCTTCTCTGCATGCAACTAAAGGTGCAGTAAATTATTCTTGTTCTAAAAATAAATACATTATTTAAAAAAAAAAAAATTCATGTTTCGGAGCAGTAGCTTATATATATATTTTTTTTAAACACTAAATTTTAATATTCTCATTTCTTCAAATTTTCTTGGAATTACCATAGTTGAGTATAATAATCGTTTATGGTATTTACAACCAGGACGTGTCTTGCAGCCTAAAGACTCAGGATATCATGCGTGGTGTTGTTTTTTTTTTACCATGGCAATGGTTTCATCCTAGCGGAGCCTAGCTTACAGAGGGGAAGACCTGTAGAGCAAACTAATTGTATTGGGCATCTTCTTCCGCGAAAAAAGTCATGCATGGAGGTAAGAAATCATGCGAAGAATCAATAAGAACGTGCGTTTGTAGACTGGGATTGCGTCCTCATGTAATTGCTCCATTATCGATCCGCTTCTCCTTGTCAGGGCGCCAAGAGAATTCATCCTCTTGTGGACTGTGTCAAACTCAGTCCCAGTAAAGGCCAGCTCCCTTTTATAGAAATCAAGTCGGAACAAAAAAGGAAAAGTATTCGAGAAACTGAGAGGGGAGGAGAAAGCAAATTCAGCAGACATTTCTGCAGTTCTTTTCGGATTGTTCGAGGTTCCGTATCTCCGTATTTTTCGTCTATAGATATGATCAGATGTTACTGAAATGGGATGTTAGTTATTGAAAAATTACTGAAAAGAAATCCCAGCCCATAAAAATTAAATGGATTACTTAGCCTATGCGCCCACTTGCCGATTTAGATCTACCGATTAGTGTGATAGTGGCGCTTTGACATTCAGTTTGTATGCATGAGACCATTGGTACCCAAACGACCAGTTGGAGCTGACTAAAACCAGACAGTATGTATTTATAAAGAGATCTCACTTCCGCTAAATCGCCAAACTAGGTCGCTGCGGTAAACACGAATTGAAAGAGACTGCTTTCACCAAAGACAGTGTGCATATCTCTTTACTGTGGTTTATTCACATTTTGGGGTTGATTAAAACTATTTTGAACCGTTTGTAAGCTCCTACGCCCCGTTGAAATGTACAAACTGGTATTGTCTACCGCAGCGACCTACTTTCCGCTCCATGCTAACAGTGGTTTCGCAGTCTCCCTTGTCTCGCAGTGCAAAGCGGTCGATAGTGAAACCTCTTTATGCTATACATGCTCTCTGCTAGCACCGAACGTCGTGACGTCACCATCCAGCTAGCTGGCCGATAAAACCGGCTTGTGCGCAAATAGCCTCAATTGTGATTCTTAGGTGTCTTCAGCGGACCCGGGCAAGATAAATCTTGTAAATACGTTATACCGAGCCCAACCGTATTATTACCTAACTCTAGGTCACATTAATAACGGCATTTGGATTTGATGCAGAGATTAATACTAGAACTTACCGTCACATCACGATTCCCCAACAGAATACACAGATACAATATGGTTGATTTTCGACCAGCAGTTTGTAAAAGGATCATCATCATCATTGCTACGAAGAACGAAATTCCTGATCACAACTTTCGATTTCAATCGACGCAATGCATTTTTTTTCGTTTGTTTGTTTTGCGGCTCAAAATATTGTAAATGAACAATTATTAAAAAATAAACTTTGTCCAAAATGGACGTGTCCACGAACTTCATGGTAAAAAATCAGGGCAGTAAGACGCGAAGTCCCATAATTTTTGGCCCCATGGGGACCAGGAATGAATTGCTTCAAACAGCCATCTTTGCCAGTTCAGCTGGTTGAGGTGCTGGCCTGTCTGTAATAACTCTTGAGATACAGACCAAATGCTGTCAGAAAATAAAAAGAAATTAAACAAAATAAACGGGGGACACATTGGTCCAGAGGGGAAGTGCTCGCCTCTCATGCCGAAGGTACCGGGTTCGAATCCCTGTCGGCGCAGGCAGGTTGGAATTTTTTTGAGGGGGGGGGGTGGGTTGTCCCTGATCCTATGGTAGGTAGGAGCGACAGAATCGTCTTTTCGGATAAGGACAAAAAACTTAAAGGGCCCTTGTGCACTTTGCGTACGTTTAAGATACATTGACAGTTGGAAATTGAGAAGAGTAGGCCGCTGCCCGGGCAAAATTCTAAAAGACTAATCCCTACCACAACAAGAAAATTAAGAAACAAGAAATGTGAGATGTAAATGCCATTGGAGCGAAGCTCCTAAAACAAAGACCTAAACACAACAAAACAAACAAACTCTCAAAATTTCAAATGGTTAAACCCAAAACAAAGTGACAGTGTTTACTAGACAGGATGTGAACACGATTTATAATGAATTTGCTCAAAAAACAACCAAGCGAAACACACAAACAAATTTACCCAGTCTCTCCACAGATAATTCAGACGTTATTTAGAAGAGGCAGTTTAACGCCAGCCATGGGAACATTCATTTATTTGATTTTACATGCCGGACGCAGTTAATCATATTACACATTTATCGCCATCATCAACCGATGTTTTTATGATAATAACCACCAGAAATATCGATATCAACACGGCAGCGAGAGGTGTTTCCGGAAATCCTGGAACAAGCCGAGTACTCATAATGTGGGTAATTTGATTTAGACAGACTAGGAAATCTAAGCCTTAGCTACACAAAATAATGTGTAACGGAGTTTGAGTTTGTAGAAGGCACGTCGAGACGACACAGGTCATATTGTGCTAGGACGAAGCAAGATGATAGACAGAATATAACAGAACGATAGGGCAGACGGAGATTCAACCAAAGCACCGGCCAACCACCTGCACATGTATAAAGACAGAGTAAGCTCGAAACAAATAGCCCCAGTCTCTCGAGAGTAAAGTAAGTGTACTGGTAACCTGGACTAAATGATTCGTGATTCACGGGCGAAACATTGCTTTTGAAGGAAGGGGAACGGGTTGGGGGGGGGGGGGGGTAGGGTAGGGTGGTAGGGATGGAGTTGGGCTTCCACCAAATGTGCCACTCAAAAATAATGTAGTTCAGATATTGAAACAAAAAGCAAATGGGAAAAAACAACAACAACGACCATAACCGCCGGTCAATAAGGGATGACAATAAAGGAGGACATCGGACTCTTTCCTCAGGACTTTAGATTGATCTTGAGATCAATTCTTGCCCGTGTGACAAGACAGTCCCTCTAGTTACAGCCTTGCCAGTGATGTACTTTTTGTCACATATTATTCGGAATTTGAAGCTATGAATGCTGAAGGCTCGTGTCACAAGTTCTGTCAGGACTGTCTACTTTTTGTTCTTTACTGCTTTCTTACGCTCTTCTATCTCCCACGATTCCTTCATGTAACAAGTTTCATGTTGGGTGACAAAATTACACAATCCATGAAGTCAATTGCAGCCAAGCACGATTCCGGGCCTTTCCCTAACCAGCAAGCCTACGTCAATCCGTTGCAGATTTCTGTCGGACTGGAAGAGTTACAATAGGGGTGAATTCCTACATCAAACCAACTTCGTTGCTATTCGTAGCCAGCGAATTTACATAGGAACGATATCATTCCTACGTGCCAACTTAATGTCAGTCCTTTGCATTGGATTAGGACTGCTAGCTGGGTCATTACTAAATATAAGTGTGACAAAAGCTGTGCTGTATGTAAATTAAATTTTAAAAAAATAAATTGAAGGCTTCACAACACAGACAACAAAAAATCATGTCCAAACTAGTGTTACAAAAGGCAAGTGACTTTGTAAGAAATTGCACTATGTGGCTGTAAATTTAACCCCCTCGGATCATGCACAGTTATAACAGTGTTATGTGTAAACCTACAACGCATCGATGTTCGACCACAGAATAAAAAACATCGTGTGACAATTGGGCCCCTCTTCAAGGCAAGACGAATCCGTTTGTTTCCTTCCACCTTCTGCGTCATTTCCTACCGGGATACCGTAATGGTTGGAAACTCCCAGAACTTGGCAAAGATGATCACAACAGCACGTATCGAAGCAACCCGGCCGATTACTTGCTTTGTTTCGCTGAGTGATCGTGTTTTCCATTTCAATATTTGCTCAGCAGCGAGAGATTTTCTCAGCATTTAACCGGGGACGCATCTGATTCCCCCTGCCTCCTAAATAACACCAGCATTTAACCAGCGGTAGATCTGGTTCCTTTGTGGAGCCAAATCTGTCCCTGGCATTGACTCACAAGCGTGCCTGATTTTTCATCAGCGAAAGAACTGATGCTCAGAGATGAATAGATTCTAAATCATGACGTTCAGAAAGAACTAGGTAGTTATTAAGATGGAAGCTTACAAAATCTTAAAACTGTGTTCGTACGACTCGTTTCAAATAGGCCAAAGAAGTGTCCATATGGAACACTTAAAGGCCATTTTCAGCCAGTTGCAATGTTAGATCCCTGCTTTCGGTAACAAACAATTTATACTTTATCCTTCCGCCCTCCAACGCCCCCGACTCAATGCCTCCCTAGGCCATTTGAAACTACACAAACATCCAGGACAGCGAATAGAAATTGAGTACTTAGACATAGAGATACAAAATGCATAACATACTGAAATCCGAGAAATTCATTCAGTGGACTGGGCTCAACTGTCGGAACAGCCGTTGGAAGAGCCAATAATAGTTTTCATAGATCTATCTTCAAAACAATCGATCGTCTCACTTCAGAAATGCGAAACAAAACTGATTTACGCCAGGCAGACACAGCGTAATAAATATGTCTATGTCTGCCGGCCCCCACAATCTATTTTTGGAGACTTAACATTAATGGAAAATATCTCTCTTTGTAGACAACTACAAGCATTGGTGTTCACTACGAGTAATCGTCATCGTTCCCTAAGACTATTATTTGAAAAGTTTGTAAAAATCAGTTTTTACATATTTTATGTCCAACTACATTCAAAGCCGCATCGAATGATCTTGAGTCTAGACTCCTAAGCCTAAAAATAATCGAAAAGCAAACTTTCAAAAAGTCATCGTCACTAGGCCAGTTGTACTAAATAAAAATAGAGGGTTTTTTTGTTTTTTGTGGTTGTTTTTTTTCTTTTGCTTCTTCTGGCAGCAGTTAAAACCAGTCACTACAGTGTTAGGGAACAGTAACGAAATTATATCACGAGGCATTTGTGTACTATGCTCTTTGGTGTGTACAAATTACGTCACAGGCAGGCTCCTGCAAAGCTAGTGGCAGACCCAGGCCAGATAGGAAATTGACGAAATGTCATAAACACCACAGAAAAACTGTGGGGTCTCAGCAAGACTATAAATGTAAACTCAAAATTTCGCAAAAAGAAAAAGTTGTATGTAATGTTTGGGTATTTATTTCTTACGCGAGGCCTTGCTACATACAACATTTTCCTTTGTCAGATGGGAAATGTAGGTCTCATTTCAAACTGCCCAATGAGCAATCCTGCTTTATTTTAATGAGGAAATACGTAACAAAATAATGGATTTGGAACAGAATATTAAGTTGGTTTCAGTTACTGTATCTGTATTCATTTATTACCTTAAAACAAATCTGTTTAGACCTTTATGAATCTTCTTTAAAATAATATTTTACGCTGAAGGATCCTACTGACTTTCTTCAACACATCATATTCGTTATCAAAGGGCCCACTTCCCTTTGCCTCTGCCGGAAGTAACTGGCCCCCTCAAAATAGTCGGCCCAAGCCAAAATGGCCCACTTGACCCTTTCTGTGGTAATAGGCATTGTGAATTTTCTCAGCCCAGACAGTGATAACGTTCATGATGTTTCACGTACACCAAAGTAATAACATCAATATTGTAGCCAGCCCAGTTCCAAATCAAAATATTGTTTGTGTCTTGTGCACTGAACGCTCCGTTTAATTTATGGATATACATTGAGGCTATTCCCAATAGACTCTTAAAAACAACCACGACAACGAGAAACGAAAGCCTCGACATTAAACTTGCTTTAAGCTGTCAGGATTAATGCATATATAAATATCTCTGGCCGGTTTTGGACATTAGCCTTTAATGTATCCGCCCAGACTGTAGCGAAGATAAAGTGCGTATATTCATTTTCGAACTTCCAAAATAAAATGGTGAAGAGCCCATCCTTGTTTCGTAAGAAGTCCTAAACCATCACAAAAAGTTTGAAAAATAAAACTGAAATTTCGTGCTCTACAACTTTGGTCTCATTTAAATCTTATCATGGTTTTGTGGGAAGAATCTCTTTATGTATTTCTCACGTTTTATAGGAATAGATGGAAAAGATGTCATTTTATAGCCATAGATGGAAAAGACGTTATTTTTATAGCGATAGATGGAAAGATGTCATTTTACAATCATAGATGGAAAAGACGCCAGTGGCAAATGATATTTCTGAATGAAAATTTAGAAACAATGTTTCTAAGACACCGCTCTGTCTCGCAATAATACCACAATATTTCACGAGATAAACGTTTCATTTTACAGGAATATTGACTAATACAGCTAGAAATTTAAAGGTTTGAAAACTTGTCTTTGTAGACATATTTTCCCCGTGTTTGCTGCACCAACTTGAAATATAAAGCAATGACATCTGAATTTCAGGTATCTAATGTAAAACACTGAAGTTTGAGTTCTGAATTTGGATTTAACGACTCGTCGGCACAGTAACGGCCATCTGGCACCTTCCAGGGTTTTTCGGGTATCTTATTGTTACCTGATTCTCAGAGTTCGATCAATTAACATTTAACAAATAAAAATCCAAGGGAAAAGGCTTGTATAAAATAATTTATCTGTATATAGTTAAAAAATATGTGTGTAATGAATGGCTCTTGCAAATATATTAAAGATCTTCAGATCAGCCTGTAGATATCAGCTACCCTCAAGACAACCAAGATAATATATTGTGGGTCTATAAAACAATTCTTTCATGGGTCCGCGGGCATACTGTTCTCTCCGCAAATGTGTGAAATTCACACGTTCAGTTCAGATATGACTCATCGGTGGTTAGTGATTATAAGCTGTACCTTCCCCCTTTTTAAAAACAGCGTGTGAGATTGGTATGACCCAGACGGAGTCTACAAAGACAAGTTCATCTCGAAAACACTAAAGTAATGCATTAGCCTCGTGTAAGAAATAATACAGAAACGATACAATAGAACCCGAAGGAAAGGGAAAGACATATTTATCAAACATTCCGTATACTACCCTCCTTCAGAAAAAAAAAAAAAAATAAGTGGACAGAAAATTAAACAAATAAAATCAAACAAAGAAAAAAATGTCCAACTTTTAACAAAAGCGGGTATTTAACGAGTGCGGGTCGTGGGACTTTTTGCCACAGTCTGGGTGCTACAAGCCTTGCTGTGGTCCTACAGGTTTTCTATGTTGTTTTTTTATTTTATATATATATATAATACGAAGTAATGCAATGTGTAACTGCATTTTACAGAATGGATGTAATTTATGACAAATTGTACAGGGCAAACTTCCCTCACTAGCTCTTCACAATCACTCAAAAATTATCGTGAGTCTTGAGTCAGTTTTAATCTTTACTCCAGGGAGCTGGTAATTCTGTAGTTTAGTTAATTCAGCACAGTAATGATGAAAGTATTGTCATTTTTGAACCCTCTTCTGTTCTTATCTAGGTATTTCGCACAATACAGAGGACACGTCGTCTTGAAAGAAACCCTCTCATTATGTTGACACTTCACAGCCGTATTTCTTCTTTGTTGTAACTCCACTTTTTGCACAACTGAGAAGTTCGACGTTAAACGTTAGAAGCATTAGTATTCTGATAAGGGGTTAAAATAAATCAGAACTGTGAAACAGCTTGACAAGCACCACGATGCAATTTAAATGAATGTCAAAGTATGTAAGCTTATTTGCTATACCTCTTGTGCAAAACTTAAAGATCTCCAGTTGTTTTTTTTTTTTTTCAGAAAATGGAAAAAGAACAAACAAGAACAAAAGTCGCCATTTGTCAAGAGGTTACAAAAGAGGAAGGACCAAAGAATTATGAAGAGTTATGACAGTTCAGATATGCAAAAGAATGCCAAACAAACAGATCGTCACCAGTGGCGGAGCTAGCAGGAGAGCACATTCTTCAAAAGTGGCATCGTTTTAGTAATGTCTGAACTATAATGTGCTTTCTTTAAAACTGTATATTATCATCCTTATATTTTGATTTTAAATACAAAATGCAAATTATAGGATTATACAATTTGGTACGTGTTCCAGCGCCTTCTTTTTTTCGGATGTCCTCCCTCAGCTAACGTCAGAATCTATCCCCCCAAGGCTAACTTTAGAATCTATCCTCCCTCAACTAACTTTAGAATCTATCCTCCCTCAACTAACTTTAGAAACGGTCCTCCCTCAGATAACTTTAGAATCTGTCCTCCCAAAGATAACTTTAGAATCTGTCCTCCCTCAGTTAACTTTATAATCTGTCCTCCCTCAGCTAACTTTAAAATATGTCCTCCCTCAGTTAACTTTAGAATCTGTCCTCCCTCAGCTAACTTTAGAAACTGTCCTCCCTCAGCTAACTTTAGAATCTGTCCTCCCTCAGTTAACTTTATAATCTGCCCTCCCTCAGCTAACTTTAGAATCTGTCCTCCCTCAGATAACTTTAGAATCTGTCCTCCCAAAGCTAACTTTAGAAACTGTCCTCCTTCAGCTAACTTTAGAATCTGTCCTCCTTCAGCTAACTTTAGAATCTGTCCTCCCTCAGCTAACTTTAGAATCTTTGATCTCTCAGCTAACTTTAGAAACTCTCCTCCCTCAGATAACTTTAGAATCTGACCTCCCTCAACTAACTTTAGAATCTGTCCCCTTTGTGTTAACTTTATAATCTGCCCCCCCCCCCCCCTCAGCTAACTTTAGAATATGTCCTCCTTCAGTTAACTTTATAATCTGCCCTCCCTCAGCTAACTTTAGAACATGTCCTCCCAAGGCTGAGTTTAGAATCTGGCTTTGCCTCTGGCTGGGTAATATATACATTCATTGTCATAGGACACTTCTCTTGAGATTAGATGGTTATATTTGTATTTACTGCACTACTTCAGTTGTTTGGAGGATGATCTTTCTCCCAGCATTTTCTACGGAATAATTTTCTCATTCACCCGTCTCAGGGGCCAGATTATATAACTATGATATTGTATATCAAAATCTTGCAGACAGACACAGAAGAGAGAGAGAGAGAGAGAGAGAGAGAGAGAGAGAGAGAGAGAGAGAGAGAGAGAGAGAGAGAGAGAGAGGTGGGATGGACAGAGCGTGAGAGAAAGAGAGACAGACAGACGGACAGACACAGATAAATATCTGTAGCAGCATGCTACTTCCGTCTTGTATTCCATTTTTATATCTGACCACCTGAAGAGATATTGTTTCTAATATTTGATTTATTATTGAATAATAGCCTACGCTGTTGATGAATGGATCAAAGCTTCAGCCAGACAGGCATAAACTGGATAGGCTTAGAAACTTAATTTAATCGTTCAAGCTTCCCGGTGCTCCAAATATTTAAATTGAATAACACATGGAAATTCAGCTGGAAGAGACAGATATCTGTGAAATGCAATGGCTTTATGCATTCTAGTCGAGTTTATGTTGTGATGAAATTCATATAATATTGTCCCTTTTGGCTGCTGATTCTGTGACAACATAATGCGTTAGCTGTGGGTTAAAGACAACTCTGAACCTATGGTGCACAGTTGATAAAAGACTGTCTACCAATACATCTTTTATGTCTTTGAGATTGGCCCTAAGAGAAAGAGAGAGAGAGAGAGAGAGAGAGAGAGAGAGAGAGAGAGAGAGAGAGAGAGAGAGAGAGGAGAGGAGAGGAGAGAGAGAGGGGGAGAGAGAGAGAGGGGGGGGGGTGGGGAGAGAGAGGGAGATAGTGAAAAAGAAAGAGAGAATGGAAGAAAAAGATAATGGAAGAAAGAGAGAAGAGAGAGACAGGGAGAGAGAGAATGAGGAAGAGAGAGAGAACGGGATAGAGTGAAAGAGGAAGAGAGAGAGGGGGAGTAAGAGAAAGAGACAGAAATAAAGAGAAAGAGAGAAGGGAGAAGAGACAGAGAGGGGGAGAGAAAGAGCGACAGCGAAAAAGAAAGAGAGAAAAATAAGAGAAAGAAAGAAAGAGAGAGAAAGAGCAGTAGTAAAAGAAAGAGAAAGAGAGAGAGAGAGAGAGAGAAGAGGAAGAGGGATAGAAAGAAAGTAGGGAGGAGAGAGAAAGAGAGAGAGAGAGAAGAGAGAGTGAGAGAGAGACAGAGAGAAAGAATAGTTCTCGAGTGGTTTGTATTAAGAAAAAAAAAAATCCACCAGTGGGACATCTTCTAAGGAAAAGCAAAACCGACAACATCATGGTCTTGAACAACCAGAGATGAAAACGAGCAGCTTTTAGTGGACTTTAGCCCAAGTGAGTTTTCGGTTTCTCCTCTGGGTGATAATTTCCGTTGAGCTCAATATGTGTGTACTGTGTTCAGGAAGTGCCAACACAAGGTAATAATATGCAGAATTGTTTTGGCATTCACGCGTGTGTAGTTCATTTAAAGTTGCACAAAATCGCAAAAATAGTTTACTTTTGCTTACCTCCTTAATCATATTTTTCCAATTTTCACCTACGAAATACAATGGAACTACCACAATCCCCACTGTATGTAGACCAACAGCAACGATTGCAACCATTACTAACACACCTTGAAAACATAAGCAAATGTTTTGGCGTATCAAAGATACATCCAGACATGCAGGGCCGGATTTACATAAAGAGAAGCCTTAGGCTTTTCCAGCTGTGCGACCCCTCCCAATCCCCTACCTTCACGCCTACAGGAAGATGGACGTGTTTAAGATAATTTGAGTGATACCAATGATGATGATTCCGCACTGAGCAATTCTTTCTCAAAACGATATAAGCTCGGAAAGTTAGCAAAGATGTTTTCAGAAACTACAGCGCATTGTGACATCAAATGTAGGAAAAGGCCACGCGTGTTACAAAATTATTATGCACATTGGCCTGAGCTGGCTAGCGCCCCCCCCCCCCCCCCAGATTTTGAGGCCCTAGGCTTCAGTCTACACATCTCAATGGTAAATCCGGCACTGCAGACAAGAAACTTTTATTTTCACAATTAAAGACAGAAGAAAGTTTTTTTAAAGTGCCAATGCATGGATATTATTATCTTTGTTGTTTGCTTTTTTTTTCTGAAAAACGTTAACTTACTAGTGTTGTTTAATTTGTTTATCCTGAAAGAACAATTTATTAGTGCTCATAGTAGGAAAGCTGCCACAAAATCATTCTAAACAGTTGCAAAGAGTCAACGTCAAACGACAAGTGCACGTGAAATAGATTCTCGATGACGAAGTTCGCTACTTGTTCTCAAGCTTGGTTACGCCTAGAAGGAGATAAATCTGGAAAGTACTTTACGGTTCTATTTTCACTGATTATGTCCCTTAGCTTAGACTGCAATCATTCTTTCCCTTCGCTTCGACTATAATCTCAAACTTTTATTTGCGCTTTTTAGTTCTCCCGAAGTACGGGACAATGCACGTTTTCAGGAAATGATTGATTCCGGTAATACAAAAATCGATACAGGGTGTCTGTAGCCTACCATTTAATATACGGTCAGCCTTGAAGAATAAAACATTAACGCATTGCGAAATTATAGGGCATTTGGACATTTCTTCTGCGGTTTTATTTACTTGTTTATTTTTATTTCTTCCATATTTATTTATTTATTTATTCATTTATTTATTTATCTATTTTGCTCTGCTCGAACTTCAGTCTTAAAGGCATTGATAATATTGTAAATGCCGGGGAGGAGGGGGATGGGGGGGGGGGGACTGTTACGATGAAATAATGAGGCCAATTTGTTTTTATTTATTATTATTATTTTTTTGACAATACGAATCCACACGAAATGTTATTATAAAAAAAAATCGGTGAGCTCAATTTCCCTACCAGAAATGAGTGCGTAGTGTTCTGGTGCGCATGTAAGCCTGTAGAATATGGGGAGCTTTCTAGACCAAAAAGAGAGAGAGAGAAAGATGGGTTCACAGGTTTATCCCGGATAATGCCGGGAACTTCATCTAGTTATAAAAAAAAACAGAGGCGGGAGTAATGCATTGTCTTGCAATTTCGCCCCTTTTTTTTGCTCAGCTCTACAGCCTAAGTGACAGTTTCAAAAATTACAAAACTAATTTTCTTAAGTGTCAAGTAATCCAGTCCAATCGCTTTTGTATCGACCGATTGTGTTGATTCAAGTTTCAGGTATTTTTAAATAAAAAGTAGTAAGCCCATCGCACCGGCCACGTTGTATTAATACGCGTTCAATTCGGTGCACGCTATTTCCCTATCAGAAATGAGTGCGTAGTGCTCTGGTGCGCCTGAAATCTGTAGTAAGGCTATAGAATATGGGAAGCTTTCTAGACCACACACACACACACAAAAAAAAGACAGAGAGACAATGGTGGGTTCACAGGTTTATCCCGGATAATGCCGGGAACTTCATCTAGTCTAATTAAAAAAAAAAAAAAAAAGAATCTTTTTTCCAAACTAGTGTCGGAATGGAAGTCCCAATTTTGTTCACCAAGTAATTTCGAATTTACACAAAAAAAAAAAGAAAAAAAGTTTATTATCAAACTGAGGAAGTTTCTTTGCAAGATTGGCTGTCCCAAGAATTTTTAGAAAAACAATTTTGTCGATAATTTTGTGTTTCAATGGTCCAAGTTTAAAAAAACAAATCAAATTACGGGCTTGTGGGATTTTATCTGACACAGTAATGTTCAATGTGGTGCTATTTCCTTGCAAGAAATTATGAGGGGAAATCTGGGCAGATCTGGCTGAAAGAATCTATCTGAGAGAAAAAGAGAATAGATAGTGGAAGAGGAGAGAGAATACGAGGAATTAGAAGGGGGACCGGAGTGAGTCAGGGTTGGGGGGGGGGGGGGGAGGGGTGATAGTGGCGGGAGTAATTCACTTTGGTGCAATTTTGAGCCTTTTTTGCTCGACGCTACAACCTAATGACAGTTTCAAAAATTATAGAATTAATTTTTTTTTTAAAGTGTCAACTAATCCAGCCCAATCGCTTTTGTATCGACTGATTGTGTTGATTCAAGTTTCGGGAATTTTTAAATAAAAAGTTGCTAAATGCAAAATACAATGATCTTTGTATCGGCTCCCTGTAGTAAGCCTACTGCTGCGGAAACGATATAAATACACGTTCAGTTCTGCGCGCCCAGTTGCCCTACAAGAAATGATTGCATAGTGATCTGGTGCGCATAAAATCTGTAGTGAGACTGTAGAATATAGGAAGGCTTTCTAGACCAAAGAGTGAGAGAGAGAGAGAGAGACAGAGAGAGACACAGAGAGAGAGAGAGAAAGAGAGAGAGAGAGAGAGAGACAGAGAGAGAGAGAGAGAGAGAGGGAGAGAGAGAGAGAGAGAGAGAGAGAGAGAGAGAGAGAGAGAGAGAGAGAGACGGGGAGTTTACAGGTTTAACCCGGATAGTGCTGGGTACTTCATCTAGTAACACGAATATAAAAACAATTTGCACACGAAAAGACAAGAGGCAGAATACTTATAACGATTCTACATGTTTACCCGATCATGCACTACTTTTCATGCACGTTCTTGCTCTCCAAAAAACCCTTGAAAAGTGCAAAGTGGCCGTCATCGAAAGGGCGCTAAAACCCAAAATTCAAACTCAAAACTCAAGCTTGCACTCGAAATGGAGAAGGAACACTATGTGTTGTCTCGTTGACTATGAGTGCATAGGCTACTTGGCGTGAATAGCGGGCATGGGTATGGCTTTTGATTGGTTCCATAATCCATCCAATGGCTTTGTCCTCATCGAACTGGCAATGAGGGCCTGCAGGGGGTTTGCATGTCTCACGCTTCATTGACCACTGAGCTCCTCAGACAGCCAAGCAAGCACGCGTGGCATAATAATAAAGCCCTCATGAATTCCACTCATTCTACAATGAAAGTCCCGCCTACCCCCTCTTCTTTTGTTATTTTCGTGTCTCCATTTAACACTTCGAGAAGCTTGTTCCATAATCTGATAATTGTTTGATCAATAAAAGGCGTAAGAGATCTTATAGTTCAAAGGTTCATCTCAAGTTCACTGACTCACCAACTAACAATTTGGAGACTGCTCACACTATTGAGACAGTGCTTATGAATAAGACAGGCTTTATGCTAATAAGCTGGAGCCTGCATCGTGTCACAAAATATAAACCGAAGCAATCTTTATACATATCAAAGCAAACAGAGAAAGGTACAGAAGATCGTTTTTGCACTCCTCAATTCGTTTGAATAAGACGTTATAGCTCGATGTGTGCCAGATTTTTTACCAAAGTTAAATGCAGTGTTACTCCATGTAATGCGCCTGTTTTTTTTTTTGGTGTTTTTTTTTAGTTATGGCAAGTTTATGATGTGCACCATATTATGTATTCTTAAAATAATGCTTTGTGAAATGAATTTCTCTCATGGGATAATTAAGTGATCCTTATCTTATCTTCCCTTAAGATCTGAAACGTTTGTCTTGTGTAAAGAAAGAATATGGGCTATAGCCAGCCAGCCAGCTAGAGGGAGAGACAGACAAATTACAGCGGCAATAAGAAACAACGATATCATTCGTACAGCTTTACCAGGAACATTGGATCATGAATAAAAAGTGACGTTGATCAGAGCAAGTCACTAACTTAGCTTGGGCTCTGAGCTGTACAACAAGGTGGCCCCGGTTCTATTAACCTTCGCCGTGTGTCGCTAAAAACTCTGCATGCCGTACGTCATCGTGTCTATTCGACACCACGCTCCTAAAGAACAATTTTATTTATTAGGATTCCTTCTTTAAAAGTATGGTATCTGTCAGACCCCAGAACGTAAGAGCAATAAAATCTTCCCCAACAGTGTGGCGTACCTGAGACACCAGGGCATGCAATTGAGGGTGTGACAATAAAATCCCACTAATAAAATCCTATGTAAAAAGTATGGTGCCCGTGAGACCCCAGGACATATGGGTAGGAACAGCACAAATGCCTGCGCGTTGGCGAGCACGCCATGCATATCTTTTTTTTTCAGCTATGGGAAGATTGGTAATGTCGTCATTGAGGAATCCCTAGAATCTCAAGAAACAATTCCCAGGATAATTAAAAACGTTTTTAATTGCTTCTGGGCTCATCAGACCCACAAAGTACCGCGTGAGCATGATATATCTAAACAGTTAATGGGGTTTGGAAGAGCATAGCGTTCCCTTTACAGTAGAGTCTTTGACCGAAATTAATGTCTTCTCGTTTTAACAGCCAAACGTAAAATTTGCTCCGTGTTTTCTTCACATGTTTGTAAACCCCTGAGGGAGGGGGAGGGGTCGACCTGACCTTGAACAGGACCTGTCAGCAATTTAAATGCCGAAACAGCTTCCGTTTATTGGAAGTGTTACTAGTTCGTAATGTTTGTGGATAAATATCGGCTGTCAGTGATTGGAAACACTTCAAAAATGTAGACGATTTAGGGAATAAATGTAGTATAGACACACTGTCTCCTATTCCAGTTAGGTGGATTGCAAACTTTCTAGAAAGGATTTGTCAATACTAAACTCTTGGTGATAACACTTATTTTAATAGAATTTGTACTGTAGGAACTCATAGGGTAAAGAGTGCTGAGAGATCGAAGAAATAGTTGCATTAAACTTCGTGTGTGTTTAGTAATTAACGACATAATGACATTACACATGACAGCGCCATCTCTAGAGCATGTCAAGAATCTGTCTACGGTATCCAGGTGAAGAGCTGCTGTCTTAGATGAGTGTCTCCTTTGCAGCGTACGTGCCAGGAACGTTACATAAAACCAGCAAAGAGAAATTGCTACAGAAATGGGGACCACTCATGTAGACAGATAACTCCAACAAATGACGTACAAAGGGAACGTCTAAAATAACGTAGAAAGATGTTGGATTGACGAATGTTATACATGGACGTGTTGATTCCTCGCAATAGGATGGTATACTTTGGGTTTATTATTAAATATATTATGACGGAAATGATTCATCACCTGGTATGGCAAAGCTGCAATACAATGGGTAGATACTGATGCAATTCGAAGCATATAACCCGCTCTTACTGAGCAAATAATTACAGACAGGTCTATGTAATGAAATAAGGCGTGTCTAAAAAAAAATGCATACAGTATCGATATTAACTGTCTTGAACTGCGTTGCCATCGGTGTCTGGCCCAGGACGGCCATCACTTTGAGCACTTGCGGTAACTCAAATGACTGCACATCTGTCCTTTAATTTGAATGATGCATCTTAATTGATACTGTATTAAATCATTCCCTACGGTAACTTTTGTGCATGTGGGAGGGAACTCTCAAAACTATACATTTGAAATTTAGGGATGATCCAAAGATGTTTTTTCTTTCACTCAGTAGAAACACAAGTTATGATATCTAATACATCAAAATAATGGAAAATGAATGAACTAGGAGAACATTCGATATTTCGAAAACTTGGCTCAGATATTAGTGTTGGAAAATCGGTGTCTGTTAAAGCCGTAGAGAAGCGAAAAGCCGCGAGCCAAATATTCGGCTTACAGTAGTGAATGAATGAATAAATATTCAAAGTATTTATAATAATGCATTTTTTTCTATGACACCCTGTACTTGTTCAATCTTCATTGTGACAGTTTTGTACCAACATCGCCTATGAAATTCCATAAGTAGGAAAATAAACTTTTACCAAATTCCATCTCTTGGACTCTGTAAAGGTACTCGTGTCTTCCAGACCGCAGTATTTTCCATAAACTCACACTTGCATTCATTGGTACCAAAGCTCGATACCACAGCAAAGCAGGAAGGAAGTCAGACCATCTCAGGGCAATAACACAACAGACAAAAGAGGGATTAATTTATTCAGAAGCTTTCACCGGTGAAAGACCAAATCCGGACGATTTCAGCCCCACCGGACATATTACAGCATCTTAAGAATATTAATAATATTAGGTTCAGTCGCCTGAGGGGAAACTCATTCACTAACATTAACAGGGTAAGGTAAAAGCTATGCTCTAAGCTATCTTCATATTAAGTTGTGCAATAATTATATATATTATCGTTAAGTACACCCCAAAACAAACACAGCGCGACCTTAATTCTTGTTAGTTCTAACTTTACTTCTTAAACAATTTGAGAAAGGCGATGTTATGCCATTGCGGCTGTATTATTATGATAAGGACTTGATTGAATACATCGGAAATGTGAAGCAGCTTAATAAGTGCAACAGCGCATTTTAACCCTTTGAATACTGACGTCATGAAAGCTAGATTTTCCCGAGTCCAGTTTACATTAAGATTCACGTACTTCAGTTATTCTCAATGGTAAATAATGAATCTTAATCAGGTTATTGATTTATATTTAAACGCTAGAAATGGAGGGACAAAATCGGTAATTGATGCGACAGTAACGAGTTAGCATCAATGTTGTTTCAGTACTGAGAGGGTTAAGCAAGGTGTGCATTTATCATACCTCTTCTACGTATTAAAAGATTTCCAATTGTTTTTTTGTTTTTTTTTCAGAAAACGGAGACAGAGCAAACCAGAACTAAAGTAAAGATAATCACCCTTTACCGTAGTGAACACGCACCAGCTCGCACACAAACTTACTAAACGATGTTTTTAAGTTGCAGAATACACCCCAAAAACAAACCAAAGTCACGTAATATGATATCGTAACATGCACCACCTGGCAAACAAACTCATATTGTGAACATTATCTACAATATTTATTTAGCTCTCCAACTCCCCAATCTAATGATCTTCACACAAACATGTTAGTGGTTCTGACGAAATCGGGCTTGGGGTGAAAGACCAGATTCCTGACCAAACACTTCCAAAGGGCGAACAGTTTTCTATGGAAACTGAGATTTGCTTATAATTCGAAAGATTAGCCAATTTTCTGCATTCACTTAAAGTATTCTGCTTAAAAT
>OZ007568.1:54934683-55124683 GCA_963931925.1 Onchidella celtica | reverse complement strand
CGACAGATCATGACCACAAGCTTTGTCATGTGTAGGACGTGAGGAAATTCATTATGTCCAAAGATGGGCTTGGTTCATACATGCGGTGTGATTCAGTATTGTCTGGGAAAGAGAGACGGCTTCTATCACCTAACGAGCAGCTTTTCATTTGCCCTCTTTGGGGGAATCTGGAGGGAATGAGTAATTGAGTTTTACGACACAATTCGCTGGCAAATTTGAATATATTGATGTTGATAATGGGGCTCAAATGCGATCTGGTCAAGTAATCTTTCACTGATGACAACGAAAGATGTACCAGTTTCACTGTATTGCAGAAAGCAGGACAAAACTGTGCAAATATTATTCCACTGTAATTACGATTTCTTTATAACTTTTCGTAGATTAATGGACAATTCATATGCTGTAGTTCTAATATGATTTATAACCTCATGGTTCTAGTCTCTTCCTGATGTTGATTTAATGAAGCCTGTATGCGCTCTGGTCTTGTAATCTTTCACTGAAGACAGCTGTATCAAAGATATATCAGTTTCATTGCACTGCAGCAAGCAGAACAATATTGTGCAAATGTTATTTCACTGCAGTTACGATGCCCTAATTTTCTTTTAAAGCATTTCGTAAGTTAATTCACACTTCGAAAGGTATTTGACATGTCGTTGTATATGACATTTTGCCGATTTTGAAGTTTTGTGATGAAAGTGGTTCTCTCACTCGTAATTTCATTATGGAGAGTGACACCCAGTCGGTTAAAAACTTTTCGACGTAGATGTTTGTGACGTAATGTTTTATGTATTTTAGCCCTTTTGACGACCAAACTTCAATCATCATTTTCTCGAGAAGGCAAAAATGCACATACAACAATATTCCAAATACCCTATTAATTTATAAACTGTAGTTCCAACACGATAATATATGACCACATCGTTCTAGTCTCTTCCTAATGTTGATAATGAATCTTGCATGCGAGTCTGCTCCAGTAAGATTTCACTGATGGCAGTTGTATCAAAGATGTATCAGTTTCACTGCATTGCAGAAAGTAGGACAATATTGTACGAGTGCAAATGTTATTTCACTGCAATTACGGTGTCCTAATTTTCTCCCATAACTTTTTGTAGGTTAATTGACTAGTTATATACTGTACTTCTAGCAGGATATAACATCATGGTTCTAGTCTCCTCCTGATCAGCAGGTGCGAAGTGGTCTGTATACAGCAGTGGTTCTCAAGGTGGGGCATGGCAATGCTTCAGAACGGGAAGTAGGGATTTTTCATACAAATCTTAAATTTATAGTATATTTTCAACTTAACTGTGTAGAGAAACTTTTGTGCACTTTTTATAATGTACATTGTCTTTGTCCGATCTCGGTGGTGAGCACGTCTTGGGCATTGGACAAAAAAAAAGGTTGATAAACACTGGCATACAGTCTTAGCTGTTGAGTGGCAATATTCTGTACACACGCCTGGAATGTGTTACTGTCTACGACATCAATAATTGGTTGATTGACAGTGAATGAGCTTATAATTATTGCAGGAACGCTAGGTATTTGACATGCCCAGAAATATCGATTGATACGATATTCTGTCTGATCGTTTCCTTCAGGGCTTACACACAGGGCAGGGATGGCTGTCTTTAAAATACAGTACTTCTGATGGAATCAACAATGGTTCATTGCAATAGTAATACAGGGTATCTCAAAAAATGTGTACACACTTTGAACTGATACATTACAAATAAAGACACACCCAAGTTTTGTGATACAAATTAGAGAGGGCAGATGTATATTCAAACAGATGGTCATTCTGGGGCAGACACTGATGACAACGCAGTTCAAAATTGCAAACAAGATTAAGCAGTCCTTTCGTACACATTTTTTTGTTTTTCGTTGAGCTACCTCGTACTGACGCTTCCGCAGCACACAGCTTTGTAACAGTAAATTATTTGCCCTAAACTTCTGCGGTCCTTCTCCCGAGACCTTCTGCAATTAAAGTAAACGAACCAATTTGAAAGTAATAAACTTACTAAACAAGAGAAAAACATATTGTAATGTCGCGAAATTACTTCTTGTTTCTTGTATCTCCATTTTCTGAAAAAAAAACTGGAGATGTTATAGTATGTAGAAAAGGCATAACTAATGCATACTTTGACAATTATTTAAATGTGCTGTGACATTTATCAAGCCATACAACACCGATTTACATTAACTATTATCGTAATAAGTAAAAAGCAGCAAACATTTCATGTCGAATTCCTCGCTTGTGCAAAAGGTGAAGTTGGAACAAACAAGGACTGAGGCCGCGAAATATTTTGTGTTATGGATGTCAGGGCTACTTATTATCTCAATTCCAGTTCGTAAACTAACAGGCATAAAATAGACATCTAGGCTTCCTTACCTCTGGCGCGTATCTGTAATAGTTCGGGAGTATGATTTAAAGCATCGGGGGCTTTGAGTGATACTTGGGAGAAAAATTAAAAGACCTGCCAAACTACAACATGGACATTGACTATATTGAAAACATGAATCCTGATGGCACGGGGAATCAGTTTCATTGCGAATTCAGTGTTTTTCAGTCTTCGATATACTTACACAAATGAAAAAATTACTGAGGGGAAGAAAGAGGATATTCTTCTATGATTTAATTTATATATTACATGGTTTTAATATATTAGATACTTAACTGAACTAATATGAAACATTTAGCTCAAAGCCTTTGAACAAGACTACTTAAACTGGATGTTCACAATTGTCTTTATTAGTTGCCCTGTTAGTACGAAAAGGTTAGCTTGCCTATGTGAACAAAAAGGAGACTGTTATTTTAGAGGATGGGTGGGAAATTACCACCAATTGTGTGTATTTGCCCAGTCAGTAGGATCTAAGTTCACTTGTGCTATGCTTGCTGCATTCCCGTAAGTAGGTATTATGACTTGTCAAATTCCCCTACAGGAATCAATCAAGTGTTTTCCTATTGCAGCATAACTTATCTCCAAGCTGCGCTTCACTGGAATAGAATATTTGAAGTTACATCAGCCTCCGTAACGGACTAGAACACTTATTCTGGCCCACCGAGCACTTTTACCAGTATTATACAAATCGGATTAGCAATTTCACCAGAAAAGGGCAGAGGAATTCCTATGGCGAGAACTGAAATGCGTAACGGATGAAAACAAAAAAGCTAATTTCACTAAGGAAATCAGCTTTCACGGTCTATGCTAAGCTGCCAGGGCTTTTCTTGTTTATTTGCAGAGAATGGAATTGCATTGGCTGAACAAGGCTAAAATTTAAAACGAAAAAACGATTCTCCATGTAATTTGAAAGATATGAATCTGTAAGCCACTTCTAATGCACCAGATTGGGCAGCTCTGTATAGGAGTGCTTGCTCATAGTCCAACCAGCACTGACAAATCTGCCAAGGTGTAAATTCCTCTGCGTAAAGCCTTTTTTTTTTTTTTGGTTGTTGTTTTTTATTTTTCGTTCAATATTTCGTTCTGGCCATTCGTCAATATACAATAGAATTTGGTCTGGTCTGTAATCCTATTTCCCATAATTGGGTCTTCAATATTTAAAAAGCGTTGTTCGAGATGTGTGAAGTAATGGGGACGATGCAGATGAGGCGGACAGAACAGGGGATAGGCCAGTCAAGTATATGAGAAAACGGGTGAGACAATTGAGCAACTGAAGAAGGGCGATAGACAGACAAATTGAGTGCCAAGAAAACTGCAGAGTGGACGTGAAATAAGAAAGAGCGATCCCACGACAATACACACGAGTAGATACATTAAAATGCCGCAAAGTATCACATCTGATTAGAGATAAATGGTCGGCGATACAATTTTGACGCCGGTAAAAGAGAAAACTGCCGTGCTGACAGTTAAGAAAATTCAGCTTTATTGATTACAATAATGAGGCTGGACTAGAAACAGAACATGTTATTATGCTGCCTGCAGGCAAGGAAAAAGCTTAAAATAGCAACTGAGTGGGTGGGCGGAGGCACATCATTATCGTACACAGGCGCATTCAAACAAACTGGCACAAGGCACCTGACCATCTGGCATCTATGAAAAGCATTGTGTGTTGTGCGGAGGTCAACCAAACGAATAATAATATTAATCAAAATAAAAGGCGTCTGATATTAGTCGTTGGTCCGCTGACTCGGGGAAGACACAGATGTGATTTTTAAATTTGAGTTTCGATCGCCGGTGTGTAAATTGAGGCACAGAACGAAACTCCCTTCATGCTTTTTAATTCTACTCAAAGAAAATGCGTCTTTTTTTCCGGCTTAAAATGTAGGTGCACTTTCGTCTGTTTAACGCAGTTGTGGCCCAAAATCAAAGAAAATACTGAAAATATAGCAAACTTCAATTTAAAAACAAAAATATGCCCATGCACACCTTCACGTCTTTCTGTGATATTTCGTAGAATTTAAGGCTCAGCGATTAAAAAGCCTGCCATGATTACATTGGAGGCCTTGCTTCCTTTAGAATATGATGATGCCTTGAAATAGTGCGGATTGAATCTGGACCCGTAAAAATTTCGCTGTGTAACTGTGTCAACCACTATTCTCGTAATTTGTTTTTCCGTTTGGCGGATCTCATTCTCATGTCATGATGATGTCTGACAGCAGTTTCTTGCCTGACTGGAGGCAGCAAATTGCTCTTAAGATGTTCATTCTGATGCTTGAGTATGATATTTACTACAAGCTTAAAAGCCCTCACTTTCTACCCTCTCAACATCTGTCTCGGCAAACCCAAATGATTCCCAAAGCAAGTGGCACGGTATTCCCCGTGTTCTAATTTTAATAGCGAGTACGACGAACAGATCAGCCGATAGCAGTGACCTACATGCGACAGGAAGTGTTCACGTCATGGGTCATGTGCTCATGTAAAAAGGGGATCAAGGCGAGCAGACAGCGACACAAAGCAAACTGAAAAAAAAATTAAAAACAAAACCTATAAAAAAGACAGCCAAATTTCGGTGCACCTTCCACGATATTTAAAACCTACCTGCAAAATTTGGTTACTGAGATGGCCTAATAAAAAGCCTTTTGTATTCAAAGGTTGAGAATTTGGGAATTATACACATAGATTACATTTTCTATACAATTGGGTGCGGGAAGAGCAAGTTTGGTTTAACTGCTCTTTAATTCCCCTACGACCGTATTGTGTATAATGCGTTTTCCCCCGATGAATGTTTGACCCAGTTCTTACTGGTCAATGACCAAGGCATCGGTTTCCGCCAAAGTAAACACTTGCAGAATCTGATGAGCAGTTAGAGCATGAACAGTTGCTTCAGGCATTTCAAACTCGCCCGCCTTTTCAGATATGAGCTATTTTGAAAAGCGTTTTAATCCCGTTGCTCATTGCTCGCGTGCTTTCAGTTGAGAATCAGTCTCTTTAGTATCGATTTATAACCTTACAGACCGTTCTCTTTAATCATCGATATATGACCATAGTATGGATCACATAATTATTGTACAGTGCCTTTCCATGAGTCAACCCACTCTCAGCCTATCAGTCTTTTACTGTCATGTTTTGCCCACCGTCCATCTCACAGTCTATCCACATTCTGTCTGTCTCTGGGTGGTGGCTCACTGACACAAGTCTGTTTTGCGCCTGTTTTGGAGACCTTGCTTCCTGTCACAGCTGAGGTTTATTTCAGTAGGTTATAGTAGGGAGAATTAGATGATTTAAACTGCTACCTTTAAGAAACGAAACTGTTACAGCTGTAGTAAAATTAAACACGAAATCCGTCAAACACTAAATAAAACTGAAGTTTAATAACTATATGATGAAAAATATAATCCTAGGAAGGCACCACAGAACACCTAAACAAATGCATATCCTGGCCCACGCGAGGAAAAACACAATCCCGAATCGCCCTAACCTCTGCACTCACCCGAGACACACAAACTGACCAATCACGTAACACTACGTCATTAGGTTACATCACCTCAAGGCCAAATCTGGCGTAAAGATCTGTATCTACGATGTTATCGAATATTCAGGAATGTCCTATTGTTAACGAAACCGGTCAAATCACGCAACAACAGGAAAAAAACTACTTACAAGAAAAGGAAGGTTAGGTCGTCGAGTGCAAACACGGGGGGGGGGGGGGCGATAGCCTGCGGACGCTACACTTCCTTTAGAATCTCGTCATGGTGCTAATCTCTTGGTCTAAGTCAGACTTGGGCCAAAACAGAATGTACCTGTTACACCATTGCCCTATCCATGGTGCACCTTTTAATGTAAAAATCATTCAAAAGTGCCAAGCCATAATCCTGAAAATAAAACGTTCTGTAATGGCCTAACTCGTTCATAGACGTAGGCCGTTTTGGTTATGGGGTTGTTTCAGCCCAACCTAGAGTCATTTTGGCCTAAGTCTGACTGCATTGCAAAGAATAAATACGTGTTGTTGTTTTTTTTTGCGATTTTCTCAGAAGTACACAAAATGACTTAGGCCAAAAGGTCAGCACCATGGCGATATGATGATGCCTTGAAATAGTACAGACTGAATCTGGATCCGTAAAACTTTTCACGGTGTAACTGTGTCAACCACTTCTCTTGTTTTGACTCAGTGCACGATGTCTCTCTTCCCGTCACGTAAACCAAGACAAGACCTGATTGCGCTCGAACTGGGAAGACAAGCTTGTTTCAGTCTCGCTAGTGTCTCCCAGGTCCTGTTTAATTCCATAGTTCACATCTCACACCAAAACCGAGACGAAACAGCCTTTGAATCAAATTGTCTCACCAGCCTTACTGTCCACTCTACTAATTTGTCTTCGCATTTTTACACTCTCACTGCAATGTGCACTCTGAACTTAACCTAAAATGTCCCTCCTGTTTTCAAGAAAATGCAGCAGAGAACAGATCATGAGGTGATGCGCACGACAGTTTTTTTTTGTTTGTTTTTTGTTTTTCCTGGACATCAAGCTTGACTTCCTCCGTTTTCGCTCTACGCAAGTGGTTGAGCTGGAATAACACAGGGGGGGGGGGGGGTAAAGAGACGGACGATCGAGTGAAGGCTGAGATTTCCCGATAATGTGGCGGCTGTTCGATGATGACCCTGATGTCGGTTAGGAATACAATTACAGATCTGTTTTCCCAAGCTTTCTATTTTATCAGCCTACAGCGTAAGGTCTAGAAGTCTCACGGACAAAAAAACCATCTGGCTTTTTGTTCTGACATATTAGAGTATTATATTATTTGGTTCAAAAGCTGAAAAGTGTTTTGAAAGGTGAAAAAAAGCAGTTAAAAAAACAAGTCGTTTAATTGCTGTTATTATAGTAAAGTGACGCTCTATGTTGATATTCGCTCAAAATTTGGCTAATTACAATCGAACGTCATTATGCAGTGATTCGATTAGAATTCTACTCGAATAGAATTATTAAATTGGATTTTCTGTGGTCGTTTTTGACACAGATGAAAATTGAATGATTCTTTTCGTTTCTGTCACCCGAAATCTATTAACGGAATTTTGTCACGAAAGCACAACTTCAGCTTCATCTGCAACAACCGAACAAACGCACAAAATACACCAGAAGTAATTAGAGAGATATAGATAAGACAGACAGACAGATAGAGGGATAGATAGAGTGATAGATGCAGATAATGTGCCGAACAGCATACTAGCCTCTTGAGATATGATAATAATTTGCTAACTTCTCCCTCTTTGATGACTCGAAACAGAAATAATATGGTAATTATATATGATATATAGAACTTCCTGGAAGATAATAATTGCTGCAACAATAAGAACAAAACAAGGAACAACATCAATATGATGAGCAAAAAAGTCCTCCTTGGCCGACGTCATCGGTAATAAAAGCTTGAGCGTCAGAGACGTGATGAGCACATCATTTTGTCTCCACTTTCATCTACACTGGAACCTCAGGAAAATAGAACCCACAGTGGAGTTGTTATCCATCTCCTAATTCTTTGGCTGGTGGCCCCCAGAGGCCGACAGGGTCAGTCCTCTGTCTGGGGTCATGAATAAATGACGACTCTCCAGTTGTCCGAGACGTCTCCTCACGCGGCGCGAGTGACCCCACGGCTACTAGCTCTCTGGGGCCGGTTCGGTCGAAAAACCTAGTCCCAGAGGCTTACACTCCTACCCTGTTTTATATCGAGGTGTTAGCGCCGGTACAGGACGAAGCCAGAGTACCAGGATGCATATAATCTATTTAACTGACTCTCCACCCGAACTCCCGCATTTGCTGCGTTTCAAAAGTGTCTCCAGTAACGTCATTATATTCCGTTTAAAATAAATACCACGTAGGCTGCCATTGGTGTAAATGGTGTAAATTCTTGTAACCGACATGAAAACCAGCCATATGCACAATAAAAATTTTGTTAAAAAATGTAGAATGTTGTTGCTATTTCGTTATTTATTATTTTTATGGAACAAACCAATTCAACCAAACCTACAAATTTTATGTCATGGCAACAAGTCGAAGGGCACAAGCCCAGAAGACTGCTGGATCGGAAAAGTAAGATCAGGTTACTTTTTTATTGGTACGTGGCACTTTATCATTTTTTCAGTCATTTAATCTACCGATTATCTAAACTGCTGTATTGGGTTTGAGTTTGGGTTTAACGGCGAGTCGACACGATAACAGCCACTCTGCATTTTTTTTTGTTTGTTATCTTACTTTGGGCTCGCTTTCAGTCTCAGTATTCCTATAAATAAAATCAAATAAAAGTGAAGCTAAAAATCTAACGGGAGAAAGGTCCATAAATGTAAAATAAGTCTGTATGAATCTTGTAAATATTTCTGTAACAGAAATTAATACCAAAAGGTGTGTTCCTTTTGTGATTTTTAAAAAAAAATACATTAATTTTGCATATAAGCCAGGAAACTGACAAGAATATCCGAAAAGAATTTTATTGTTTGTTTTACTCCCTTATTCATGCCCCATCTACATTTCATAGTAAAGTCAATCGCCCCCCCCCTCATTTTTTTCGACACACACACATACACAGACATACACACACACACACACATACGCACACACAAACACATCCAAACAGCCACTGATTAACAAGAACTACGATTATCTCTGGATCAAATATGATCGACGCTTTCAGTGTCTGTTTCTTACCAACCTTCCATTCTAAATCCTAGCACAGATCACATAATCCTTTTCTTCGTCTAGAGAATTGCCCCATTACCCGCATAATTTGGAGCTGAGTGAAAAAAAAAAAAGATATGTACATTTCTATATTCCAGCATTCTTGGCAAGGAGCACTTGACGAATTCCATAATCTCAGAAAACATAACAGGTTTGCGCTGTTATGAATGATTCAAAGCGAGTGATATGATTGTTCTGAAATAGATACTTTTCTGCTTTCTGCATACCCAGTAATCGATCATAAGTACGGTTGCCCCGAGCAACTTCTAGAAGAAGATGAATTTAAAATAAAAAAGTCAAGTTCTCTATTACGAGTGTATTATATCTGCAGGCCAAATAAATTTGGCTTAATATTTTGTAAAAGCTATGAAAAATCAGCAGAGTAGTAGCAAGGCTTGGCACGAAGTTTTAAAACAAAGTATTTGGTGTGTTGTTTTTTGTTTTTTTGGTCAGTCACGGTTTTTATACCTATTGTTTTTAAACTGGTGAAGGTCTCTGTTGACCTAAAGCCTTCCCCCTCTTTCATATGGAATTTTTTTTTTGGAGATTTATTGTACAGTTGCTTCATTTCTATCTTTTTCTTTTTTGTAACCGGAGGGGCGGGAGGGGGGGGGGGGTTGGGCTTGGCAAACATAAAATGTTGCCTTTCCTGTTTTTGGCCACATTTGAGTAGTAAAGAAGTTGGCACTTGCACGATGCCAAATGTAACTGTGAAAAACAATCCAGAAACACAATCACAACACGTAGAAAATAGGTTAAGATACAAGAAAAAAAAAAAGAAAAACATCACTGCGCAGAATGAAGTGTAACTGACTTCTTTTCTTTTCATTTAGCTCCATACATGAAAACGGGGCAATTTTCAGCACAGGAACACGAGAAGTGGCCTGTTTCACATGCATTATTTCTGCCATCAGTTTCTCCATATCTCTTCCTTTCCAACACTTTTGCTGTCTCCTTGAAGCCCTAAATTCCCCAGACGGTCTTGAAGTCCCTTCCTTATCAGCTGAGCGCGACTGATGATACCCGGAAGTCATTTGTGCAGAAAGTACTTTTACGTTGTCATTACAGAGAATTATGTTAAAGTCGTTCTCGAGCTCATTGCCATTCTTTTGTATTATACGAATGAACCACAGGAGAATTTAGCGAAGAAAAATGAAATTAGCTCGGCAAGATCACTTGTAAGAGTCTTTTATAGATGAAGAATAATCTGGAATAGCCAGTGTAAGGCCATTAAGTCAAGGCCCAAATTTCGGAAGATTTAAGAAGTACCATATAAAAGCAAAACAAGACTATGACCTCAATATAAGATACAGCTGAAGTTAAAATAGCTAAAATAAATCTTTCAAGATATCTTTAAAAAAATACACACACCAAAACCCCACGTTTTCACTTTTGAAATTCTTCGACTTCCACCTAACATTAGATTATGTTACCCTATTTCTAGTTCAGCATCCCAGACGGCAGCAAAATAGACGACAGACACGTTTACCTGATGCAGACTTAGTAATAAAGAGCCACCAAAGATATGAAACACTCATGAATATGCATGAAATACGCCAGTTTGGGAATCGTTTAAGTGGCTGTTCTTTCCCTGTCCCATAAACCTCTTGAATAATATTCTGGGCCGTGTCTATAAATATCCATTACAAAATATTCCAAAACAGGACTGATTTTGTCCATACTTCCGCCTCTACTGTTATTAAATTTCAAAATCGTGCCCAAAGATCCTGCTTAAAGTTTTTCTTGGATTGGTTTCATTCAGACTCCAAAGATCCAGCAAACCAAAACCAGCCATTCGGAATTCAGGGTTAGGAATATGCGAGGATTCCAAATAAGCAAGTCATAACAATAATGTATCTATCGCTCAACAGACATAATTATTATTTGCACTGGCCACACTGAGCAAGAATAAGACTGGTCAGTTGTTTTTCTAAAAAAAAAAAAAAGTTCAGTTCAGTTCAGCTCAAGTTTATTGTAGACCTTAACGGCCAATTCGAAATGTACACAAGAATCATGCTGACAAGATAATTGTGAAGAAACATTAACTACAGAACTCGCAGTCATTCACTCTCTCTGCTCCTTGCTGCTTACTACAATTTATGCGTTTACTTACAATAGTATACAATAAAATATGACTTGACTGATAACTGCCAGCAACAGTCATCATTCTTCAACCCGCCCCCCTTCCCTAAGAAAGAGACACTGAGCAGTGGTGATCTTTATTAGCTGTCAATTTACAGTTTTCCACTGGTTCAGAATTAAATAGCACTGGTTGGTGATTGCATGTCGGTTATTATAACACGCTCAAAATGAAAATTTGTCACGTTCCCCGACTTTTAGACAAAAATAAAATATCAATAATAATGTTTCAGTCTTTTTTTTTTGGGGGGGGGGGGCTGTTTACATTACAAGCGTTCGATTTCGTTTCCGAGGAGACTGCCGCACGCCGTGCTTTTGAATTTGTTTATTTCTCAATTTTTCTGTGTAACTTTGAAGTTGTTCAAGCCAAACACTTTGAAACTGTGCACAGGAGAAAGAAAGAAGAATTTCCTAACGAGGAAAGAGGCATCACCAAGCTCCTGGGGCAATTACCGAAGGGCCAGGCGGCCGCAAGAGAGGCAAAACAGCTGCCAAGAAATAAACGGGATCATAATAACATACATAATATATATATGTAGCCACTTGACTTTCTTTCGACTTGCTGAAGTGACCCAAATCACTTCCGTGAACAGGCAACAATGTGCAACAATTTACTTCATCTTGATAATCAATAAATGCAATATTGTCATGAAACCTCCATGTTGCAGGCCTTTAAATAGGAGATGACATTGTAAGAGAATATCTGAGCGTCTGGGAAATGCTCCCCAACAATGAATATTTCCAAAAATAATACATTTATTATCTATTATATATTTCAATAACTTGCAACCTTTGGCGTGACTAACTGACCAAACTATACACTCTTCAGGCCTTAAATTTGGCAGGAGGATGGCAATTGAGATAAGGAAGATGATGGCTATAATTAAAAGTTGTTTACTTCAAGCATGTATTTTTTTTAAAATAACAATGTTTATTGGCGTCCTTGTGGAACATTGTAAACAGTAAGAAGACGTAGATATTGGCGGAACTAACGGATGGGCCTGTGATAAAAAGTGTAATCTCAAGGCAACAAATATTCCCAAATAAGAACGCGGATGTGTGTGCATATGGATTTTTTTTTTCTAATGTTTTTTTTTCCTGCATGTTATTGATGTATTACACTGAATCAGGACGCCTAATGATGTAAACTCAAGAGCTTGTAAATGTTTACCTACTCACATCGCCCGAAGTTTTATTATTTGACTGCACTGAAGAAATATTTAGCTGTGAACTCCCCCTCGGACGATTTCTCAAATTCATCCATTAGTTTTCATTCACAGGTAAATATAAATCCTTGTTGAGAAAAAAAAAATCGCCCTTCTCAAATATCCATGGAAAGGATTAATGAAAGATTACGTTCCAAGCACTGAATCAGCAGTGTTCACATATCGTCCCTTTAGAATGACAAGGTTCCATCTCCACTTTTTGGCTGAACTGAGTTACACACAACGCACTAATTCTACAGGCCTTCTCCATTGTGTGTCAAAGTATTAAGCAGATTCGGTGTGTAATTTGTAAGTATTACTATAAAGAAGAAAATTCTTTGCTCTAAAAGCTATGATCACATCATGAAACTTCAATCCTCGATTTCTCAACGGTTGTCGGAAAGGAGTTAGAGCCTTGTCATCCTAAGGGGATGATATGTCTTCGGTTGGTTCTCTTTGTAACCAAAGTGTAGATGTCCTCAGAAGATCAAGACGGTGCTAATGTATCCCAACAGACACAGCTCAATCCATTTTAATGTTAACAAAGTAAAAGCAGTTTTCCGCCCACCTTTTTTTTTTTTTTTAGCGTGGACTTGCGACTTTGACAGCAGGCAGTACCTAAATGTGCACTTATACATTGGGGAGGGTGGGGGTGGTATATTATACGAAGCCCGGAACGTCATAGCCAGTTGCTGCCAGCAAAATTTACATCCAAGAAATAGTGCCAGAAGCTGACTGTGTCTGGCCCGGCTTAGTATGAATGATAGGATCTTCCCGGATTTACTAAGAAAATATAGAAAATTATGGTGTGCAATTCTTGTCAGCCAGCAGCTGGCTGTGCAGTTATGAGCTTAGTATGATAACTTCCTTATGGTGGCCAGGCGTTCGGCTTTTGAGCACCCTGTCCTCTTTTCGATGCCACCTCGAGCCGGACATTAGTTTGTCATCTGGTGTCCTTAAAACAATGAGGACTAAAATCTATAACAACCGTTAATGTATTTTTAAGCAGTTGCCATCCTGGTCATGAGAAAACATCAGTTTCTGGAGATGGCAAACGAGAAAAAACAAAATAGACATCCGTCTCTACCAAGATCATGGCAGGCCCAAGTACGCTGCTTTCCTTAGCTTAATATGAAGTAAGGTAATTTGGTTAGCATGTTCTTAGCATATCGGTTCTTTACTTAAACTGTATGAATGCATGTATGTAGTTTTATGCAGAATGATAGATCACTGAATATGAGGAAGGGCTCGGGCAGGACATTGTTTCATACAGAAATAGCCACGGCGGTTGGTAGATTTACTTAGGCGAAGGAAAGTCTCATTTAAAGATTCATGGATGATGTTCTATTTACCAAAATAAGTGAAGTTTGCATTTGTTGTTTTTGCAATATGCATTAAATTTTATTTAATAAAACAAAATTAACGCACTGTGGACCTTGTATAATTATCATGGTAACCTATCACCATGTCCTCCCTTTACAAATTTGGAAGTGGCCACCCCATACACTAGAAAATTATTTCACAGGGCCAAAGCAGCCCGTTCTGCTCAACACCGGCGTGCAACACTTCTTTAAATCACAGACATAGTGATTTACCTTCCCACCAGAGACTGTGTCACAGACACCAAGGTAAACCTCGTATAAAACATTTCTCTTACAAATCATTGGAGGTAAATCGCTCCACTTTCTCATTCTTTACACATTGGATTTCAATATTGTTAAAGGATACTTCAGCGATTGTTTAACGCGTGCTTTTGTCCTATCATTCTCTAATTTGTCTCATGCACCACATTTGGTTGGTCACAATCCAATTCGAGGAGAATATTCTTTACCAATAGGTCCTCCTGGCCTGTGCTTTATTCGCATTTCAAGCAGCTGGGGACTTCGCAGTATTATGGTAATCGACAACAGTGAAATTACACTGCCACAAACATTGAACTTTCGATTCCATTGTCCTTGGCCTCTTTAGCACAAACATCATGGATTCGATCTACTTATTTGTGAATGTCGAAGCATTTCTTTAGAGTCTCAGAAATATAATATGTTGATTAATTATATGTTGGTTTTTTTGTTGGTTTGTTGTTTTGTTTTTTTTTGTGGAAAATTTACCAATAATACTAACGATCAACCCGCTTTGATTTGTCCTTCCCTCTCCTGCAAGTCGGCCAATCAATGATTTACTTCTTCATTCCCTATTCAAGTTCTATCAAGATTAAAGTGGTCCTTTTCTGTTGTTTGAAGTATGTCCGGGGAGTTTAATAATAAGAGACAAGGTTGGTGGAGGTTAATAACGTATGGGCAAAAAATGTATCACTGTAAACATGGCAAGAGATGGATGTGTCTCATTAACCTATTAAAAAGCAAAATTGTTATGCCTTTTTTCCTACCCAGCCTGGGCGATTTAAAAGTTGCGATTTGGCTGCAAATTCTCAATTAATTGCGGTTAACCCCTTCCCCCGCCCTCAAAAACAGGATTCTTGGCTGATGGTGGGTAGTTCATTTATAATTCTATTTCATCTGCCCTCTGTCTTCTGTCAAGTTTCATTGCTGTACTGTTTTATTCAGCCTGCTTCACAATTATCTACATTATAATACTTAATTGTTCGTGTGAAATGTGAAGGCGTCTTTAGACCATTGCGCAACACGATTAAAAAAAACAACAAGAGAAAATAACAATGACCTGCGGGTAGAAGAGACGCTCTCTGGCTTCATTTCTGAAAAAGCTACACCAGTGATTCTCAGCCTGATTTTCATTTCCAAGGGGGCGAAAACATGAATGGAAGCTGATTTGGGGGGCAAATACAGAGCAGCTACTGAACAGCACGCGTAAATGGGGTTTAATGAACAGAAAAGGCCTATTCTTTTAGTGAAATGATAAAGAATGCTTTCTGTTTTATAATGAATACTCAATACAACTGTTGTCACTACTAAGACTTTGGAAAACTTAACATCATAACTTGTGTGTAGACTGTCTTCTTGTGAAAGGTATACATTGGGTTTGAGTGGGTATTTAGGGGAGGGGAAGCGAGACCCGAGCAGGAGAAAAAAAAGGGGGGGGGGGTGGTGTGATGTAAAAAACAACAACCCCAAACAAATTGGCCCCTAAAGAGGTGATTGCCTGACAAAGATTGAGACCCACTGCGCTACACAATGCCCACCAGGTATGATGTGGTCAAAGAACATCCGTGTTTTATATATATATATGATACCATACTTTTTTTTTGCATTGTCAAATGTCATCCAATAATGGAACTCACAAGCTCCTTAAGCACCTAGTCTTTCATCTACAGTGCGTGTTTGCGCGGTTCAGTTAACTCTTCTTGAATATCTTTTAACATATCAAGTGCCGCACATAATTTAAGGTTGGTTGCTCACAGTGCCACTGCCTATCTAGATCCTCACAGCTGTTTTTATCCCAACTGCTGAAAGGTCTACTTTTCTGCTTCTAAATGTTGTGGAATTTACACAAATCTTTGGGATTCAGAACAATACTATGGCAAGAAAAAATCTCATGTAACCGGTCTGGTGAGCAGCACTTGAAAGATATATTCAAAGACAATTCACTGATATCGACCTCCAATCTCTCTCTGCTGATTTTTCAATAACCGAAGTGGCTGTCTCACTGACACTAACAAAATCACACAAAAATGGTTACATGAATAACGCCGGTCTTTTTTGTCCATAATTACACCATTATGTTCTACTGCGGCCAACAAAATTAATTTCTGGGTTCGTTACTTTTATCATAAACGTTTGGCTTCCTTGGTTTACTGGGTAACGGGTAAATATGATATGGACTACAATTTATTTAAGGAGCTCTTGAAGTGCGCGAAAGAACACCCGGAAAAAGCAACGACACACAAATAATAAATTTAAGGAGTTATAGATGTTTACAAAACGACAACCACAAGAAACATGAATAATATTTTAGGAACTCTAGATATGTACAAAATAACGCCCAACAGAAACATAAATAAAAAGGAATTCTAGATCTGTACAAAACGACGACCCCCCTCCTCCAAAAAAAAAAATATATATATGTAAAGAGCGCCAGGTGCGTATGAAAACAACTAATGTTTAAAAAGCTCTAAATGTGTACAGGACTACGCCCAACAGAACTATAAATAATAAGGAGATCTAGGTGTGTACAAAAAGATATCCAGAAGATTCTACCCTCTTGGACAATGGTAAAAAGATGACTGCAAGCGGCAGGAACAATGTCTGGACAATTTCTGACAGCCCAGGGCCAGGAGCTCACAGATCGAACCATCAGCCACATTAAAATTTAAAATGCCGTCGCTGATGAAACAGTCCGAGGACAAAACAGCTCGGTGTTTGATCTCAGCGGAACAGAATAAGCCCAAATAAGCTGAAGGGGATATAACTGGTGAAGACAGAGTTGAACGTTAGAAGAGGACTAACTTTAATGATGTGTGGCTTTTAAAGAGAGGGGGTGTCTTGGAAGGGGTTTTGAGAGCTTCTGGGACGTGACTGTCACACATGGCTACCCGCATCAGCAAGAGACATAAAACGAAAGAAAACAAAACAAAACAAAGGCCCAGAAAAATGACACGGAGATAAGAAAAACGATAAAAGCTGAGCAAGCTAGTCATTGGCTGAACAAAGATCTTCTCAGAAGACAATCTTGCTCAGCAGAGATACAGTGAATAAGTGGGAGAGACAGAAAGGAGGTGGAGCAGGAGGAGAAAAAAAGACACAAACCGATATGTGGAGATGTAAAGGATTCTCAAAGGAAGATGGACAATGATTAATTCATGGAGAGTGCCAGACTTGAAAAGCCATCTGAGAGAAAAGTTTTACCCTTCATGGAGAGCTCATGAAAATGTTGGGGCTCACAAGGGCAGGGCGGTTCAATTTGATCAGATAAGGCAAAATTCAAATTAGTTCTTTACTGTGACCCTCCCCGGTCTTACAGTCCAGTCTTCTATTTATCGAGGTCCACAGTGCCCTTGCAGTGCCGTTACTATTTTGGGGTCTCAAGGTTTCTCCACCCGTGACGTAACAGCTGGAATGTTGAAAGTCCTGAATCAAGGTTTCTCCACCCTACTACCGATATACCGTGTTGGTTGATACTCGATTATACTCGATTATATTTCTCCTTTTCGACATAAGTGAACACCGTATTCGTGTCAACACGTGAAACAAACATTTTACGGTAAACGCTGTGTAAAGGGGTTAGGGTTAGGGGAAAACGGTTTGTATTCATTCACATTCACTTACTCATTCTTGAGATATTATAAATATTCGATACGATGGTTTGGGTGGAGAAACCTTACAGTATTTTTGATGACGCAACCGAGAACAGTGGAGAAACCTGATGCACCCACTATTTTCCCTTTTTTGTTTGTTTTTTGTTTCCGTGCCTGTAAACTTGAGTATATAATTACTAAACTAAACAGAGAAAATACTGAGTTGTGTCCGACTGTTCAGTAACAGCTTATAACGTAAAATGGATGTTGTTAGGGGGCGTAGTATAATTACAAAACCAAGTAGAGCAAATCCCGAGTCGTGTTGAATTTTCAGCAAAAGCTTTCTGTATGTAAAACAGTATGTCCCCCAAACAATAGCCAGGCAAAATACCACAGCAGCTTGTGTTTCCTGCCCTGTACTGCACATCTGATTAACCTTCTTTCTTTATCTTATCAAAATGCAATCCTCCTCTCGCCCGCAGAGGAAGTTAAATGTCCGCTCACTTAATCCTGGAACTTTACCAAAATTGCCCAAAGCACGTACACACGTTTTTTTTTTTTCTTCAGTGCCGCCACCGGTTGTGCGTGCGCGCGTGGGGTGAGGGGATGGGTGGGGGGGGGGGGGTCGAACATTTGATTTTCTTAAATGTCGAAGCAGCGAGACGACCGGAAGACGATGCTGGCACTCGACATTTAAATTTGTAACAGTTGTGGGATTCAGCTAACATTTCTTATTAAAATGAAGAAAATGAAAATGACGGTTATTAATTTGGCATTTACCTCCATTACTCGCTCAGCCTGCCATTTGCTGCAGCTGCCACCAGCCAGTCAGCTGAGACTTGCCATCTGAACACATCCAGGCCCGCACGTCCCCACATGTAATGCATTTCCACTCCTCAGAGCCACTAAAATGGATGAAATGGCCCATCCACCGCCTTTCCCGGACTTGGCATCACGCCATTATTTCTCTTAAACATGTCTTTACGGTAATAAAAGATTAACAATTATCATGACCAGTACGCTGCACCATGATACAAGCGATCTCCCATGACCTTTGTGTTGGCACCTTTGTCTATCAGACCGCGGAAAATTACCTCTCATGAGAATTGCATTTTCTGTAACGTTCCAGTGGGTAAAGTTGAGGATATAATCTTGGCCCAGCCTCCAGGTGTTTGTGGAAGAGCAGTACTTAAATGGTTGACAGCTGAGTGAGCCTACAGCTGATACCGTCCTACGGACATTTCCCCTGATTAAAACTGCTCGATCTGCAGCCACTCGGGCCCGCATGTAACAAATGTCCAGTGGTCAGATTGTATCATAAATCGGTTTACTGTGGTTGTTTGGTCGTATCGTGACGTAATCCAATTTTTTAATATATTTTTTTAATGTCTTGTAAACTAAAGAACTCAGATCACTGTGCCTCAGTGACCATAAGATAAGCTAAGCTAAGATAAGATAAGATAAGATAAGAATCACTTTATCATCCCATGAGGGAAATTCTCTTTCACAGGACGCTTTAACAGCACATACATGGTATACACATCTTACGCATCATTACATAAACATAATATCACAACTCAATAAATCAATAACAGGCATACATGAAGTGACATGGTAAAGAACTTATGTAGGGCTACAAATTACCGGTAATGCATTTTATACCCTGCCCAATTTTTCCTCGACATTCACTAATTGCAAGACAGGAAGCGACCGAACTCCTCAGTAAATCTTATCTTGTGACAGGAAAAGACCTCACCAAAAGTTATACAACAACAACAAAAAAAGTTTTCATGTCAGGTTTTTGGGTCTTTTTATTGTTTCAATTTCCATTTCATGATGAGCAACAGAAACTGTTGGCTGCACGAAACTGTAACCTGGATAAAGAGAGAGGGAGAGAAAAAGCACATTTCTTTCTATAATTATGGTGGTTAAAAGTAAATTGGACCTAGATTGGCGTATAAGTTCCTTGCCCATAACATTGAAGAATTATCCTATCATTATTTTTTTGTGTGATCAGGTTACTTGTAATTTCAATTCATCTTACTAACGTGTATATTTTCAAATAATACCGCTGTTCTGTTATGGAAATAGCGCTACTTTCCTGACTTTAGTGTTATATTATGTAGCTTATTCACTGCAACTTAACCTCACACGATTTTATTTCCTTTCGTTATTCTTCACATCTCGCCCCTTGCAAAGACTAGTATGCGTTCAAGCAAATGCGGTGATAGAAAATGCGACAGTTCAACGAGGAGCGCGCAAGGAATTTTCGGTGTCCAAAGCCATGAAAAAACGTCAATATTTGTTTTCTTCACAGAGGACCATCATAAAAACAAGAAGGCTTAACCAGAAACACGAATTCCTGACTTCCCATGGCACATACTCTGGCAAATACAGGACAGGCATTAATAAGAAACCCTCTAGAATTGATTATAAGCCACGCTTGCGCGTCAAAGCCATATTTTACATCGCATTGTAACGATCTCTCCCATCCCATTTAACTCATTCGTTTTTCTCCCAGTCGGCGGTGTAATATCCCTTATCACTGGATGGCACTTCAGACACCTGCTCTTTGAGTATACAACGAAAGAGTGGACGAGGTTACAGAGACAGAAATAGCTGGAAGCTGACCAGTGTACGTCAGATGCCCAGTTTGACCGATACCGAATCTTCGTCTGACCTGAGGTTCAAACACACAGTGATAATTTACTAGAAAGGGATCCCTAGTCTCTCAGCGTTTACACTTGTGCCCAATCGATAGAAGCAACACTGTATGTCCCCCCGATGACACGGAGGCGAATCCGGTCCCATTGGGGGCTAAATCAACTGTATATTCGGTCCTTGATGGCCGGATAAAGCGATGCCAAGAATATTATATGATCGTCTTCTTCCTTTCCGTGGTGTTTGATTGGGCCCGTACAGGCCCAGAGACTAATAAAAAGCTCACATCAAACTGCTCTTGCGCAAATTCCATTTTCTAGTTACGAGAATCCGCAAATACAAAAAAAAACAACAAAACTACAAAAACATCAATAAGGAGGGCATCAATGATTTACATGTTTTTTCTTGTTTGCCGGCGATACAGTCAGAAATACTAGGCGACTTCCAAACAAAGACAGAAACATACTTTTTCTATCGCTTTACACAGTATGAGCGGCGATTTTCGACCAACAAATCCTGTTGTATGATATAATACACTAATCTTCAAACTTTCTGTCCACAATGATATATTTTCATTTCAGATCGTAGTATTTCCGTGGATACTTTTGGTACTGCAAAATCCAGATGATGGGATAAGAAAAATAGCCAAGGAGAGAAGGAAAAAATAATAGCCACAAAAGATTGTGCAAGGCCATTATTTAATTAATATTGTTCTATTTATATTTATAAACATTTCAGCAAGCAGCTTCACACCGTCGGGATAAAGTTGGTTATCTCAGCTGCAACCATTTTCGTTCAAAATATCAGTTAAGTAATTCAGACGAGAAACTTGAACGTGTAAATATAAGAGAAAACTTACGTAATTGTTAAACTTCCGACATAAACCAAATCGCATGACATTTTCAGTTCTTGTTTCTTAATCACCTAAGTCGGTTTCTTTTTGGAGTTTCAGTTCGGGGTTTAGATTTGGACCTTCCAGGATTATATTTATATTATATAGCTTGGAAAATTCAAACCTTAAACATGGCACATGGTCCAAAAAGCCACTGGTGTCTGTTATCACATGTCTGGGCCAATTTTCATTGGTGCCCAACATACAAGAACAAGAGTGTTTTTTTTTTTTTCTTTTTAAAAATGTTTGATGAAGAAAGGGTCGGGAAAGTGTTGGCCCTCCAGACAACCGCAGCCTGACATCAAACGTAATGTAAAATGCGGTGATAAAAAACACCGGTTATTGATTTTGGCGCCAGTCGTGTTTTGGCTTAGTAGTTCCAAAATTAAAAGAATACAATCCAGCTTTCACTCAGGGAAACACCAAAGATCACTGCTAAAAAGTAACACACTGTATTGCTCAAGTTTCAAATAACTATACAGGTCCGAAATTGCTTTTCGGCGTATGTTATATCAAAATCTGTTGTGAACATATGTGGTATATTTCTTCATTTTGGTCGACCAGACGGTTTAAAGGGTGCAGATAATTTACTGTTCTGCAAGTGTCGGGTTTCATAGTAATGACACTTAGAAAAACAAATTAGTTATCCATATCATAAAACAGCACCATTCTGGGGTTTCCAGACTGGTGAATTTCCAAAATTGAATTCCCAGCTTGATGTGAATGAAATTGAGAATGTCACATCAGAAATTTAATAGACAAAGTTCTTGACAAATCTTGATCCAGCTTGACAGACATCTTTTCTCCCAAATTTTGACGTATTTGTTAAGTGGATTTCTGAAAAAAAAAATCTTGATTAAAGCTCTAGACAAACTGAGTTATTGTCAGATTGAACCTCTAATTGTTTATAACCTGAGATGCTTATTATTTGTGCATAAAACATATCAGAAAATGTGGCAAGTACATTCGTTTTCAGTGCTGCACATCCCCTTAAGAAACATCAAATTTGCCATCCCATCCCGCGTACTAGCCAATGTCACTTAACATATTTTTTGTCTCCACCGTAAACGAACATGAGATGGAAGTGCACTTGGTGTACAATGAATGTTTCATTATGAGGCGACGCCAACTCCTTGCTAGTCCCATGCCATCCCACTCCAGGAAATAGGGTGTGCGGACTGAACGTTCAGCTAGTACCATTCTCCACAACCGAGGTGCAAACCCAGTCTGGCTTCATTAAATTAATTCACACGAAGAGACAGGCGCCGCTAACTGGTAACTGGGGGAAAAAACAAAAGGGCAGACTGAGGTTAACTTGCATTAATGTTGCAGCGTGACCGAGTTGTGAGTAAAGACCTTTTTCCATGAAGCGAATTTTTTTTTTTTTTACGAATGTACACCATTTCACGCATGCATCTTGCAGAAGTCGTGCGTACCTTTCATTTCCATGGTGCATTTTTCTACATGTCCTATAGAAATGCCCGCAAACGAAATAGGAAAATGCGTACTTCAAAACTAAAGGGACTTTAACTCAGAGCTAACACTGATTACTTTTGACAATGGAAGAAGAATCGGCGCTGGTGGGAGAGCGAGATTACAGGAAATCGAAAAAGGACCAGAATCTCTTTCAGGCAAGTGCATTTGGGGATCTACAACTTGATTTAAAAACCTTTTACACACATTTACAAAATTATTTCAAATCAATACAAAACAATTTCTGAAAGTTTTACCAATGTAATAATGTTGTAACGGAACTATTTACTTCTTCTTGTGAACGCTGATGAAGCTCTGAATATCAAACATAAATAGGGTATTCAAGAAAGAGCGTGATAGGCGGAAAGTGGCGGTAAATCCCGCACTCAAACTCAGTTCTCTCAAAGAAATACCGACAATAAACAATAAAGAATAAGACAAAAATACTACAGTGACAAAGGGTCGGTACAGCACACTGCCAAGAGAGCACGTTCATTACATTTGCCGATAACGTTCACAAGCAACCGACATTTCATATCAATAGTTTTACACGATCTGGATGCTAGGCCTGTACGGTAAATGTCATGAACATTTACATGAACAAGAACAGTCGTTATGGAAATTATTGGAAGATCTGCAGTCATAATTGGTTAACTTGCCGTTTCTCCCGAGAGATGGCTCCCTCTCCGTGTATTTACAAATACGCGTTATCTATCTTTCAGCTTAAAAAATGCACTAGTCGGTTTTGATGGGCCAACTAGTTGGATGGTGACGACACGACAATTAGTTTCAATGAGGCTCCGCGCACCAGCCAACTGGTTTGATCTCACTGAAACCATCCAGTGCGAGCCTAGGCTTAAGCCAAGAGCATGCTTGCGACTTACTACCCTGCTACTATCGTATCTAAGTTTCATGTTCAATTGACTCTGTGATGAGTCCGTGTCTTGCATGTTTGCGCATCTCCATTCAGTCGCTTAGATTTGAAAAAAAAAAAAAAAAACGAAACATCCCGACTACGATGCGACAACGACACAGCAAGTCGCATGTGTGTGCTTAGGCATGGAGTGTATTTGTCGGTCTCAGTCGGACGCACGTATGCCGATGCATGTCTGAATGCTTCAGAAATACAGTAGTTCCTTGAATGGAAATAGCAACATGTGACTGTGGACAGGCCCACAGACAGGCTGAACAACCATCATGTTCTTTATTTAATGCGATGAAACAGCCCCCATTCTGACAATTTTGCTATCCACGTTTTATTAATTAAACACCAGTATAGAAAACTCTTCAAGCTAGTGTCTCTCTAATGCAAACGAGCGAATCCTAAAAAAAAAGCCCACGATTGAATCCTCGGTTTGACATGATCAAAGAAACGTTTTATTTATTTCACGCTGAAATTTTTAGTGTGGTAAAAATTCAATTATTCAGAAGGGCGATGTAATTATGATCTGTGGAATGTCCACCAATTTTTAAGATGGCAATTGATCTGAGTACCGTGAGAAGGGGTGTAAACAAACGCATGCGTAATTTCTCTGAAGGGTCAATGGCAACAAGTCAAGAAGCCTAACCCAATTTGCAATTCCATCACGTAATCAGCAAACCGTAATTAAAAACACGAGGATGGTAAGTTCATGCGCTGTATTCCTGTCTCTGATCCTATGGTGGGTAGGATAGAGTAGCTAGTCTTCTTGAATAAGGACGAAAAAATCGAAGGGCCCATGTGCACGTTGCGCACGTAAAGATACCTCGGCAGTTAAAAGTGAAGAAGAGCATGGCGAACAAGGCCGCTGCATGTGCAAATTTTGGAAAAAACTAATCCCCACCACGAAAACACACAGCAACAAGAACAAGAAAATTGAGGTGTAAATGCCAAGAGCAGAGAAGCTCCTAAGATAAAGACCTAAAACACAGTTAATGCGTTGTCCACCTTTAATTTCATGAATAGATAATGATATTCCCAACAATTCCCATACCTGTAGAATGGTATTTGTATTAGTATATCATGGCTCACAGCTGACACATGGCACACCTAGCCTGGGTATCAACGACCCTTAAGGGCGTGTGGATTCTCCTTGGTGTACTGGAATTCAGAGTCCACACAGTCCAGCAGGCTATAAAAAAAAGAGAACGGCGCAAGAAAAGGCCGAGTGGTACTGAACCAACGGAGCACTCTTGTCATTTATGTGGAAGGGTCTACAGGGCAAAAATAGGACTTATCAGTCACATGAGAAGCCATAAGTCATGAAAGAACAGTCTTTCCATTCTGTCCTCTGTGTCCTTTAGTTCTCTTTATTGTCCATCTACCTGAAAAAAATTCAGCTACGTTGGACAGGACATGTTGTCAGAATGCCCGACTCCAGACTCCCTAAGCAAATCTTCTTCTCTGAGCTCTCCAATGGAACGAGGAATGTTGGGGCCCCAAAGAGACGTTACAGAGACACTCTCAAGCAATCACTGAAGGCCTTTGCCATTGATGTGAGTGAGTGGGAAAAGCTCTCGCTTGATCGTGCAAATTGGAGGGCGGCCCTTACCAGAGGCAGCAAAGCATGGGAAGCTGACAGAGTCCAGCAGGCTATCAAAAAAACGGAACGGCGCAAGAAAAGGCCCAGTGGTACTGAACCAACGGAGCACTCTTGTCATTTATGCGGAAGGGTCTGCAGGGCAAAAATAGGACTTATCAGTCACATGAGAAGCCATAAGTCATGAAAGAACAGTCTTTCCATTCTGTCCTCTGTGTCCTTTAGTTCTCTTTATTGTCCATGTGTTGAAATTCTCAACAATTTCTGTTCTTTATTCCTCTGGTGTTGTTAAGGTCATCATCATACCTGATGGACGAACTATTACATTATTATTATTACTGGAATTCTATTATAATCATGCAATCCATAACAGCTACGGTTGATGACCCCAAATAATATATTCCATGTGGCTTCATCGATTCTATAATGATATCATTGTGTGCGCCAGCATTGTGTAATTTATTAAGGTACACAGGCAGCCAAAAGGATGGAAACATACACACACACACATGCAGTAGGAGAGGAAGGGGGAGGGAGAGAGAGAGAGAGGAATTCTGGATGACTGAAAGAACGCATACTTCATTTGAGTGAGAGAGAGAGGGGGGGGGGAGAGGAAGAGAGAGAGAGAGAGAGAGACAGAGAGAGAAAGAGAGAGAGAGAGACAGATAGAGAGAGAGAGAGAGAGGGAGAGAGAGAGACAGAGAGAGAGAGAGCGAACCAGCAATAGATTTCATAGGAAAGATCAGCAATAGGAAAAAAAATGTGAAGAACTACCCCATAACTGAAACAGGGTGTTCCTGTATTCTGTGTATCTACAGAAAATGCTTAGGTTATCTCTTTGCTAACTTGGTTCCGTTTCGCAGACAAGAAACCGATTATCTCAGCCTTTATCATTATTCTTTCGCATCCTAGGGACGCAGGGATTCATCAAACTGCACCCTGTCTCCAGTTATGCAAATGTTTAGAATTGGCATGAAATCTGGTAATGTACACTCGAAATGACTGGGGTGTATGAAAGAACGTTCATCAAAATGGAGTAAGAGTGGGTTTGAGAGGGAGGAGGTCGGGGAGTGGTGGGGGTGGGAGGGGGGAGACAGAGAAAGAAAGAGAGAGAGAGAGAGAGAGAGAGAGAGAGATTCCGGATGCCTGAAAGAACGCATACTTCATAATACATTTTCTACTTGATGACCTCGCCTCCTTTACATTACGTGACACAACTATCGGGGGAGTAGGGTACCCTTGCGTCTTCAAACCAGGGAGATTATATGCGGTCATGCGCGAGGACAAAGATGGCATCATTATTAATTTGGTATGAGGTTTAGGACCTTCGCAATCTATAATCATCTTGTGGCTAGACCGCGGCCGCACAACAGGCACGATCGGAGATCAGAGCAGAACATTAATTTGTTTTAGGGCAAAAATGGGAGCCCACGACCTTCGTTGAATCTAGTGAACTGCTCTTCGGTGCTGCCTGCAACATCTACATTGACCTGGCTGCTATGGAGTTTGAGTCTGAGTTTGGGTTTAACGGTGTATCGCCACGATAACGGCCACATTGCGCATTCCACGATTTTTTCGCATCTGACCTTGGGCTAGCTTTCAGCCCTCAGATTCCTACAAATATTATGATCAATTAAAAGTGAAGTTAAAAATCTAACGGAAAAATCTCATAAGGGCTGTATGTCTATATGAGCCATGTAAAAATGATAAAAATCTATTAAATCAACTTGTAGACTTTGGCCTTCTTCCGAAACAACAAGAAGCGCTGTGAGCCCACGTCAGAAAATCATTCATTCATGGATCCGCAGGCATATTGAATTGTGCGGTCTGTCGCTGTAGGTCAGTGGTTCTCAACCTTTTTCGGGCAATCGCCCCCCTTAGGCTCCAAATTTTCTATCATCGACTCCTCCTCCTCTCCCTTCCCCTGAAAAAAAAACCTTACCCAATCCCAGCATATTAAACACATTTTAAAGACAAGCTACACACCAAACTATGACGTTAAGGTATTCAAAGCATCGTTCATGACAATAGGCGTGTTGGTTATTCACTATAGAAACAGAAAGCATTCTTTATCAAAAGCACTAAAAAAAATAAAAAAATTGGCCTTTTCTGTTCATAAAACCAATCTACACGTGCTATTGAACATGAACAAGTCAGTGGCTATCCTATATTTGCCCCCCCCCCTCCGATTCCCCATTCCCGTTTCTACCCCAAATACCCCCCCCCCTCTCCGTTTTCGCCCCGTTGTTGCCACTTTCTTCAAGTTCGCCCCATTGGAAATCAAAATCACCCCCTCCCCTCCGGGGCCTGATATCACCCACGTTGAAAACCACTGCTGTAGGTAAACTATCATTATAACCATTTTTTCCCTTGTACTTCTATGTATCGCTGTTTTCGGATCCAAGTGGATCATTCGTTAGCACTCTGGTTTTCTTGCTGCTACAGTCCTTTGCATTACGCTACTGTTTGTTTTATTTGAGTTCAATTATAACGGCGCCTACCGGACACTTTGCACCCTTCACGTTTTCCATGCCAACCATACACAACTGTATCACAACATTGTTACTGGGCCATCGCAGTGAATTTCCGCATTTCTTTCTAGAGGACACAGAAATACGCCGATCTCTTAAGGACAACATTAAGCGCGTCTCGAGAGAATTTACTCAGGCCAGTACACGCAACGCTCCACTGGAAGCTAGAGAACTGCTTCCATCTTTTCCATGTCTTCCAAGAACCGAATAATGCTGGCTGATGATATTTTGAGTGTTTTTAATCACAAAAATGTACAGCGACAGATTCTTTCAAACAAAATAATTATGTTTATTTTTTAGTTTTGCCTATGGCACGATTAAGGATGTGAACTGAATCTCTTGAAAACGAAGACGGACATTTTACACACTTGAGACACTAGGTCATTGATGAGCATGCAAAATGCCAGAATGCGTGTGACACATGGAAATCAATAATCTCCAGCACTTGGGACAGAAATAGCTCACACGTTGTTAAAGAAATTAAAAAATAAAACAAAACAAAAAAAGCTCTAACGCTTCAATAAAGGAAGGGCGACACTGTTCTTATGAACGTAAGCTGGCATTTAGACAGCTCGGAGCAGGAACTACCGGTGCTTAAGCCAGCTTGCCAGACTGTCTGTCTGTTCGACAAAGGGTGAAATGTTTAATGCAGAAGAAAGACGATTCCCCAAAATTGCACAACTGAACGATCATTCTTCGATTTCCTTGAATGAAGTATTCGAAGTGATTATACGTTTCACTTAATTCAAACAAATACTCACTTTAATCAAACACATTTCAAAGTTTCTTCCCCGGGAAGTAAATCATTCTTTTTGCCACCCAAGTGACCAGTATTAACTGATAAAAAGGTGCTGTAGTTGCCTCAACGTCTTTATTTTTCTCTTGTGCACAGTTAGAGAAAATCTGGAAAGAAAAGATTCGCAAATTGTAATGACCAGTTTTTACGGGTGATAGTGGAATGGTAAGAAGGAAACACGTTTCAGTGACCAATATTTACTTAAAGTCTGTCCCTCGACAACCCTCAGATTTACTTCACACCTCCAGTGGACAACTGACTTATCCTTTTGATTGCTCCACCTAATCGTTATGTACTCTCCATGGCCACAGAAGTTTATTCAACAGAGCATTGTTATGAATTTAGAATGACAGATGAAATTGAAATCAAGAAACAAGATGTAGCCTGGGTTCTTCTCTTGATTATTTCGGATATATTATAGTTTTCGCAAGAATAAACAAACATTTGATGCCATTGTTTTTATTCACAAACAGGAAAATGCCGCATTGGGTCATCAACATGCCCAGCGATGTCTTGAACTATACCAATATTCAAGTTCATTTCCAAAGAATGTCGGCATGGTTGTTTGCTGTTGACGAGTTCCATTTACATCATTAATCTTGTCATACAGGCCGTTGTTCTTTGTTGTTTTTTCCAATGCTTGCAGCAATGCGTTCACACGCTAGGAAGTTCCACTTTTCGGAGAAATGCAAGTTCTGAGATGACAAGTGAAATCAAAATATTATAAAAACCACAGAAAAACTGGGGGGCAGCAGTTGAAGCAAAGTCAAAAATTGGCAAATAAAAAAAAAAATGCATGTAGCGAAGCCTCGCCTAAGAAATAATATCGGTATTTTCTGTCTCCTCCTTTTCTTTAGGCTTTAAAAGGTATCGTTTGGGTATTATTTCTTTCTGAAGGCTTTGCCACATACAAGGTTTTTCTTTTTGCCAATTTTTGACAAGTTAAATCAAAGCTTACCCACCACAACAAACAACAGACTCCAGACAATCCCAAATCTCAAGGAAACACTGCCTTTGTAGATATCAAGACATGCTTCCTTAAGTTTAAACAACGAGGTTAAATCAGCACATATTTTTCACTTCTTGCACAAACAAATACATGAGCTGGTGAGAGAGGGGTAATAATATATTCTAATAGATGAAACGTTCTCACAGATTTCTCATTAAATTGCTATTTCTGCCTTCATGCCAGTGTCCATTCTTTTCCCTGTTTGCGGGCTTTTGTGAAGATAATGTGTCAAGAGCACATTCACAGAATTTTTTTAAAAAGTTTGGTTTACATTTAATACCTACATTGGCATCAGCTTTTCCAGTATTATGAAACTTTGAACGGCAGTCGTGGCTTCAATGAGCGACATGGAATTTTGGAGTAGCCAACGCGTGGGGATCACATAATTCCGAAGTTGCAGTCGATCAACTTTTCATTTCTCAGGCCCTGTTGACTGATCTCTCGCTCCATCATGGCCACTATTGTAACCACTTATGATACGATAAGGATATTGAAAAAGATTTGTTTTAAAGAATCACCTCTTGACTCTGATCAATTCAGTCTCTTTGTCTTTTTACAATATGGCAGCGATGATGATGATGGTGCACAGAGGCTTGAAATGAACAGCCTTTTTCAGAGCTAAGAAAAAGAAGATGGACGAGCAAGAAGCAACAGCAAGAACAAATACCAGGACAATAAAGAAGACAGAGCATAAACAACAACAAGCCAAAGGCTGCTACGCTTTCTAAACAAAGATCCTTACGCTGTTTTAAACGAATTATGAATAAGTAGCTGAGTACCCGTTCGATGAACAGGTTTATGACAACTTAAGACGCCGGTGAACTAAGAAAGGCATTAATGCTGCATAGATAGCTTATAAGAGGAGATGCAACAACAAAAGACACCACTTCAGACTGAAAGGAATAAGAACAAAAGCCGAGATGCGTAGGGTCATCCCCAAAACTCAGCGATAGGACAGTACACAGTGTGCAGTGGTGTGCACCGAAAATTTTCAGGAAGCGATGATGTCATAAAAACCTACAGCATGTCAATGAGCCTAGTGAAAATTCGGGAAACAATAAATATCCAATTAGCAAAACTATACCGATTTGAGACTTCTATTAAAAACTGTGCACCCTTACATCCATTCTGATGCACCATATAAAATTTGAAGTCTGAGTGTTGAGTGGTTCAGAAGCCTTTGGCAACGGAAAATCTCGTCCACAAATATGTATTGTTATCTTCTAGAGGGTGGTAGTGGAAAGGTGGGTTGGTTGGGGGGGGGGGTGGGGGGAGGTGAATTAATGTACATACAGTATATCTGGCCCAGGACGGCCACTCACCACTTCGAACACAAGTCTTGCAAATATTCAAGTAATTACACATCAGTTTGTCCTCTCCATTTTTTTTTTAAAATTGTAAATCTCGAATGTCTTTTAATGGACGCTGCATTAAAATATTCAAATTGTATAGACATTTCGTTTTTAAACACCATGTATGTAAATACGCTTCTACTGCCTGGTCATTTTCCAGTGGCGTGAATTGCCAGTTCAGTACAATGAATCAATATTAAGAATTTGGGGCAAGATGTGAATTGGTGTGGTTTACCAGAGGTATCGGTGGGCAAAAACAACAACAACAACAAAACAACAACAACAACAACGACAACAACAAAAAACGTCCATTTTTAGGAGGATTTAGGGATCAAAGCCATCTCGACTGCCGTTCATTGATCGATTTGATTTAAGCTTGAGTTGCAGACCGCCTCAACCAGTAAAAGCCGATAAGCGTTAAACGTCTCATAGATTTTTTGAATCCTTCTTCACGGCACAAGTAACTACTTCAAAACAAGTTAACACCATGAGACAAAGAGGAAAGTATTCAAGGAAAGAGACGATGAAAAAAAAAACAAAAAAACAGGAACCAAAACAAGGACTCCGAAGAAAGAATGCTTATTAATATGCTTTTCTCATCTACATTTTCCCCACATAGTTGACCACCTATCTATGCGTGCTGTTTACCAAGACAGTGGTTGCCCAGCTGTATCTGCCACCATATCGTCCTCCATTCATGAGTCTTTTCAACCCCCCCCCCCCCAGCCCCTTCCCCCAATCGCCCCATTTCATCGTTTTCGCCCCCAACCCCGCCCCCTTTAAAATCAGAATCACCCACGTTGAGAATCACTGCTCAAGGTCTTGTTTTAATCATGACTGTCTACGATACAGCTGGACCTAATCATGCCCTCTCTTCTGGGGCCTCTTGCAGCACATTTTGCCTTTTTACTTCCCAAGTTTTGAAATGTAAATGAAATTTACCAAAAAAAAAAAAAAAAGCAACAAGAAAAAAAAAAATACCAGCTCCAATTATTTTTTCCTCATTTCTTGCATTTTTTTCCTCCAATCTAAATAAAATGAGCCAGCATACTGAGGTAAAATTTGCATTAAGGAAGCTGCCGGTCTTCATCGACAAACCCCATAATATATTGCCAAACGACAAAAGATGGAAAGCCATAAATAAAGCAGGGTATGGGTACAAACATGAACAATACAGCATGGAATGCAGATGAGGAGAGAAAAAAAAATCACTTTACGGTTACATCACTTCATTTTTTTTGTATTCTTCGGGAGAAAGAGACGCTTTATACATTTTCGCTTGCTTGCTTTGAATTTCAAATGAAGGAGAAGGAATGAAGCTGCTGGAGGCTTAATATTGAATCAATTATAATAATTCTACGAATGAAACATTATTTTACCAACTGTAGATTTGATGTCTGAACTGGAAAAGTAACATTGTCAGTTGTAAATTTGTTGATTTAAGTGCAAAAGTAACATTACCAGCAGTAAATTTGTTAATTTAATTGCAAAATTAACATTATCACTTCTGTACAGTTATGGACAATTATCAACTGTACTATCTACATTATTCACGAACTATTTTGATACAGATCAGAAGGTTCAGCCGCGTTTACTGACGACATTACTTGTTGAAATGTCTGATATCATTTGCAGTGGCGTGCAGAGGTTTGGTGATACCAGGGGACAACGCCTTGATTATGTGCCCCGAGATTCAAGTACAGAGCACAGCATTACTCAGGGTATTTAGCCTACATATGACAGGCTCTGTACTCTGATTTCGCTTAGTAAAACATGGATCCACATTTACACCAGCTTTGTGGAACTATAGGGGAGCTTGCAAAACGAAGTTAACGACCATTATTTCAAATTAAAAAAGAAGAAAAAAAAATTAATTTTCATTTCACTCTGACTGGATGCCTGGGACCGTCGCCCCCCCCCCGCCTCCCTTTCTGCACACTACTGATCAATTGTTTTTTTTTTCGTACTTAACAATGAAATGTCATGTCCTGAAACTCCAGACATTGTCTATCCCTAGGCCCTGAAGGCTTACTCCTAAAGAAACACAGATAGTCGGTGAAAGCCCCCGTTTAGGACCACGAGGGCTTTGGTCGATCGCTGCTTCGTGCTAACCACGTTAGCACTTGATCACATGAATATCCATTTTGGTGCGTAAAAAAAACGGTGCAGATAAAAACCGAAGGACTGTGGGGCATTATCAAGATTGAGCAATCAATAGTCTACTGTTATGCGCAACACATTGTTTCGATGGGATTTACTTTTAAGATTACAGTTCACGTTTAGGCCCAAATGCTGTAGCAAAAGCTCCTTATGATTTAGAATTTCTCCCTCTCTCTCTCCCTCTCCCTGCCCCTCTCTGTCTCTCCCTCTCTCTCTCTCTGCTGAAAAATTTAAATTACTCATCTATAAAATTGCTACCCTCATAATCAAAATTAAAAACCGCTGCGGGCTAGATTTCTGCGAGTGATGTTCTTTTCGTTACTGGGAACATTTTTTTGGGCCGATCTGACTAACCAAACAAGGCAGATAATTTGGAAGGGGAGTTCCTTGATGAAGGAGTGGGGGGTCATTCAAGTGACTATGGGATGGGGGTATGGGTGGGGAGCAGAACGAAATATCCTGGACCCTAGGGTCTAAAATAAGTTTTCATAGAGGAAAATCACACATCCAACCATGCACCATTATGTGAGATTTGGCATATTGTACAAAAACGATGTACAAAAATGCACCAACTTATTGAAATGATCGGTTGACTCCCAGTCCCAGTGTACCATCGCGGCATCTTAGATCATTTGCAGACAATAAAAAGGTTTAAAATTCCTAAGATATGCCTTACGACCATGGGTGAACAAATTTTTCTTTTCAAGGGCCTCAGATTTGGAATTCTCTGCCTCTGTCTTCGAGAGAGACTAAAAATTGTATGACTTTTAAACATCAGCTGAAGTCATTTTTTTACACTCTGAATGTCCTTTTTTTTTTTTTTCCTGGGTATGCCTGTGTAGTGTGTGTGATTATATGATATAAATGTTGTAAAGGGCCCACAAGCTGATTGTTAACAGGATGAAGCCCTATACAAATGTTGTGTATTATTATTATTATTATATTCACAAACTTGAGAACTTTGTAAAACAATGCTGACGAGATCCCCGGGTTAACTCACGATTTCACTCAAAACTCAGTTTACATTTTTGTTTGTTTATTTCACCATCTGTACGCTCTTTCCTTTGCTCCCTCTCCTAATCATGATGAAAATGATCTTTTCAGGAACTGGAAAATCAGGTTTGAGAAATTTTTGCTCTCCATTGGTAAAAATTTAAAAACCAACAAACAAATAAAATAAACGTCTGGAAGCTTTCCAGAACTTAATGTGCTGAGCCTACGAAATTGGTGATTTCCAAAATAATGACCTATATTAATCACATTTTATAGTGGCATTCTTAAGTTTTTCGAGTTCATGCACACAGTAGGGAATTACACATATTGACTATAAAAAAAATATAGAAAGACAAAGGGGAGTACAGCGCTGTTACGAAATTGTAAAATTACGTGTATTATTAATGTTTTGTATGTAAATTTACACTCCATTAAGACAGCCAAGTCGCAAAAGTTTTCTCCAGGGACAAGTAATTATATATACTTGTATAATTATGCTCTATATCAGGACAAAAATGTCCGATAAAATTACAATAACCATAGACATTTAAGTTAAAAGAAACAATGATAGTCTCTGTGCAAGGGGCGCTGCTACAATGGTCAATCAGCCCAACATGAACGTATATTTAAAACTAAAACTGAAAACACGTACAGTTGTACGAAAACGAAAAGCTGACAATATTTAAGAACGCTGATTGACTCTCACAGCTATATTACGTGTCGTGGATGTTTTTCCTCAAAACTGCGCGCGTATGCCAGCACATATGCGTTTTGCCATCAACGAACAACAGAAACTAATGTGCACAACAGAGGGGTGAAAAATACTACAACAACATAACAACTGAAAAAAAATGGTTCAAAGCTTAAAGTAAAATCTTAACTAAATATATTACTTCGTAAATATTATGTTTTCTAGTACAGTTTTACCAGCTGAGAGATAGGCTGTGCCCTAATTATCTTGACGCAGATTTCAAGCTTACACTTTGCACAGACATTCAGTACACACATACTTTTGTCACAGGAAAAAAAACAACAACAACTGCACAACATACGATTTCTGGGCACTCTGACTACTAAAAACTAGAAGGAACTCTGCTCTTAGAAGACTGTCTTGCACACTAGACAAGTTTCCCAGAAAACCTTACAAAAACCGGGAAGTAAAAAAATGCTTTCCCTCCCAGCTATGATAATTCTGTTGGCCTCAAGATGATTGAGTTTTGAATCTTGGTACCGCTCTCTCCCCTAGTCTTCTGAATAAACAGCCGTACGTGCTGGATAAAAAATGTCTTGGTGCCAAATTCTCTTGACCAATTCATTTCTATTTTTCTTCTTTTCTTTTCTATGGACAGTGCCAGGAGAAGGATTGAAGAAGAAAATAATTATAAAGAGGGAACAGCAGTGCCAAATATTCACGCCACCCTCTCAATCTATTTCTATTTTTTGTTCTTTTCATTCCAGCAGCTATAATTTATAATACGAATTTGATGGTCTGTTAACTGGGATAATACTTGGTTGTGATATATTCAACGTTGATATTTTTTCGTCGAGCAATTTGCAGAGGTGAAGACCGAAACTTCCGGTCATGCTTTTCGTCGAGAATGCGACTCCTCTTTCGCAGCTCAAAAGAATCGTAAATAAATAAACTCAGCACAATAAGTCAAGGAACAAAATTTCAAAGAATGACAACTCCAAAACGGTTGAACACAATTTATTCATTTTTTCTACATTTTTTCTACATTTTTTCTTTGAGACCATAGATTACATATGTGTAATTTGAATTCTAAACGAGGTCGCGATTTTGTTTTAAAAGAGTTCATTACAGAGTGGTCGATTTTCGTTTGACCTGTGAAAATGTAGTTGTTCCTTGACTTATTGTGGTGAGTTTAGTATGAAAGACTTGATTTTGTCCAAAATGGATGTCTCCACATAATTTGTCGCCAAAACTTGTGGCAATACTGTACTACAATGTTTTCATAATTTTTGGTCGCCCAGTCACGGAGTTTAAACTGCTGACATGTTCACTCTCTGGTTCCACTGTTGTATGATCATGGTTAGAAGAAAGGAAAAGAATATTAAAATATAATGTTCTTTTCAACCAATGCCGCCCCACACCCTCCCCAAGGGTTGGTCTGTTTCAGATAGTATTATTAGTTTTCGTATCTGCCGCTCTTCGCACTAAACATAATTATTATCTCCTTAGTCCATTATTGTAACCCCTCCCTCTCTTCTTTCTCTCTTGGGACGTTTTTCTTAATTACATTTGTCACAAAGGGATGGCGTTGGGAAAAAAAAAAGACCTTTTGTGCAAGGCCAATTTCCTGTCCATCACCAAAGAGCGTGTCAATCCTTTCTCTCTCTGTCCTCCATTGCGAGACTCAAAAGAAATAACGTGTGATTAAGTTAGGATCAATGAAACGTGAAGACGAAAGAAATGTGTGATGAAGTATTTTTCCCACTCTTTACTTAATAAATGCATTGACTTTCATCAATCCAAGGCGCTAATAATGCTATATCTCATTATCCATCGAGTATTTCAGATTCAATTACCTGAAAGACGACAGATAATAAAGTGGGAAAGCTTAATTATTTTTACATAATGATCGGAAAATAAAAAAGGTCGGCAAATAATTCAATCAAATCCCAGGCACAGCTTAATAAATACATGCGTGTTGAACTATAACTAAATACGAACAAAACGACACTCAATCCATGCCAAACACTCTTGGGCCGATTCATGATGGAATTATTCCAATTACAAACTCTCGAAACCAATTTTTAGGTTTGCAGTGGTCTCAAGACGGAGCCCACATCGTGCATTGATTGAGGAACGTGAGTTGAAGAGGAGAAAACGCTCTCTTCAAGATGCTCTCGTGGATCTGGCCCAGGGCGTTTTAGAGCAAGCGGAGAAAGAACAAACCTCAAATTGTGGGTGTCAGATTTAGTCTGATGTGTTAGAGATGGATGATTGAGACACTTTGATGATCTTTTTTGCCTTCCCTAAATGTCAGAGCTTCACGGGGAGGAAAAATCTATTCTATCTCAATAAATCTTGCGTCGAAATGTCCAAACGGCCTCAGCAAAGCGTATTTTAAATTTATTTTTTTTTTGACATCCAGATCTAGAATTCTCCAATACTTCATGACTTATTAAATCCATCGTATTGGAACTGCCCAAGCGAGATTACATGGCATGTGGGTACCCACCTAGCGTGTCCTTCAAGGCTTCTGACAATCGATAGTTATGTAATTCTGTATTTGTAATGTGTAACTGTTAAACATCTAGGGCACAGCACACCAACCCCTTCCCGAATTCCCTAGCCATTGTTCAGGTATTTGTCTAATTCCAGAAAGCCACAAGAGCTTCGTATATTCCACAACTCACTTTTAAAAGCCTGTTACCATAAAGCATGTTTTGTTTTGTTTTTTCTGGGCGTGTTTTTGACCGGCATGTTTTGTTTCGAGAAGAACTCTGCCTCAAAAAGACGCTTCCATGGGAACACCAACAATGAAACTAGAAGGAACGATTTTTAGAAAACACGCGTGTTCATTGAGTGAAAAAGACGTTTGATTTGAATTTGATTTGATTTGGGTTTAACGGCACGTCGGCACGGTAACGACCTCTTTGCGCCTTTCACGGTTGTATCGTCGTCTGACTTTGGGCTAGTAGAAAAAGCCATGAAAACATACTTCGCGGAAACAGGATTTGTTAACTCTACAAAGTCTCGGGTTTTTGTACAACCAACATCTGGGCGGAAACCTACTGTCTTAACGCAATTTTACACTCGGTTGGGTGATATTATAAAGAAAAGAATGAGATTAAAGGGTCTGTCAGACCCTGAATGTAAAATAGGGTTAAACGGAGATACAGAATACATATTTTATTATTTTATTCACAAAAGGTCGGACAAACAAAGGAACTGATCAGCGGCAGGGCCAGTGCAAGAAACCTGCAACTGATAAAATGATTAGGAGACATATCTCGGATTCTAAACATGGGGGGCCTAGAGGCAAGGTGCTCGCCTCTCATGCCGGAGGGCCCGGATTCAAATTCCGGCCGGTGCAGGCATGTTGGAAGTTTGGGACTTTTCTCATATTTTCCTTTTCCTGACCCTTTGGAGGTAGGATCAAGCACCTAGTCTTCTTGGATAAGGATGAAAAAATTCGGAGGGCCGGTATGCACGTTGCGCACGTTAAAGGTACCTTGGCAGTTGGCAATCGAGAAGAGCCGGCCGAACAAGGCCGCTGCCCCGGCTAAATTCTAAAAAAACGAATCACCACCACAACAAGAAAATTAAAAAGAAGAAAAGTGAGGTGTAAATACCAACCGCAGCGAAACCTCTTAAAATAAAGACCTAATCACTCACTCTCGGATTTTAAAATAAGCCAGAGTGAATTCCTAATTTCCATGGCCTTGGAAAACCGCTGAAAAATCTTAACTATGTGAAAATAATATGTATAACGTTTTATAAAATTAATATTGTTATCACTTTTTTAGTTTTATGATTTCATCATTTCAATTACATTTGCGTATCTATTCTAGAGTACCTTCATGTTTACCTCCCACTTGCGCAAACTAAAGAGCATCTACTGAGACTACAGATTAATGGACGCAATCCATCGTCTCAAAGTGCAATAGCGATAGGTTTTTTTTTGGTCCGCCATTTCAGTTACAATCATGGTTCTACTCTAAACTACCTTAAAGTCCACTCCCACTCGCTCAGCTGCAGAACATCTTCAGGAACGAGGGAATCATGGACGCAATCCATCGTCTAAAAGTAGGATAGCATCAGGTTTTTGTCCCCCCCAACATTAAAGTGGGCAAAATCTTAGTGATTGTGATGATTCTGCTTTTTATTCATGAATCTGGCACGGTCTAAGTGGTAACGTCATATACCAGCCAAACAGTTTTTTCATTCAGTCTCGCCAAGAGCTTGAATAATGATCAGTTCCGCAGGTAGCACTTTTTTTTCTTCTTTCCTTGGGAGTGGATGATGTGAAATGCTTGTGAGTTATATTGGATTATGTGTCAGTGCGAATGATGAACTCGGAGAGAAATACTCTGTTTATTGCCATATTCAGGAAACGGTTACAGGGTTTCTGTGTTAACGAGCTCGTTTCTCAAGATAATAAATTATTCTGGATGACAAATCTGCTGTTGGGTTTGGAGTTTTTGCGTTGGTCATTTCTGTTCTAAATCATGGCCAACTCCCACTCTGCTACGACATCCCTTTTCAGTGGCAGCAAACAGATTTGTGAATGTTCGTATCAAATAATTGTACATAGGCAGTCCAGACGGTCTAATCTGGCTCTTGGGCATACTGTTCGTTGATGTTAATCTGTCCTCCATTTGGGAGTCAAACTTTAAAAAAAAACCTATATCGATTATCTCTGAAAGTCTAAAACATTGGGGACTGAAATAAAATTATAGCAACAGTTAACGTATTTTTACAAAATATAGTTGTCGTTGTCAACATCGTTCTGTTTGTTTGTTTCAATAAGGCATAATTTACTTCAAACAAAAACAAATAAATACATTTAAAAACAAAGGCATCGCATATAATGGTAAGCTATGACCATACCCTCCTTTTTTGAAATTTAGAAATAGCCGCCCTAAATACACATTCTCAAACAGCCCAAGTAACAAAAATTATCTTTTCTAGCATTTACATTCATACGTCCCTCTCTCTCTCTCTTTCTGTCTGTCTGTCTGTCTCGTTCTCTCTCTTTCTCTCTCCCCTCTCTCTCTCTCCCCCTCCTCTCTCTCTCTCTCTCTCTCTCTCTCTCTTTCTCTCTCTCTCTCTCTCTCTCTCTCTCTCTCTCTCTCTCTCTCTCTCTCCGGAAGACTGGTTGGGACGTGACCAATGAAATCAAAACGACGGTCAGTCTAGCAAGGAATCAGACACACTTATTCATTATGAAAGACGCTAAATTGACGTATTATTTGTTCTTTTCATTTTATCATTATTATTATTATTTTAAGCATGGGAAACAGCTCCAGCATTGTCCTGTGACCGAAAAAGCCATGAGTGAATTTTCTCGATAATAAAACATGAGATAACAACACCAACGACAACAAAAATGTGTAATCATAAAGCCTTTTTACATAGACCTGGCACATTCGAATACTGAGCAGCAGTACCTTGGCATCAGATATTTTTGCTTCCCTGCTTAATTTATCTTCCGATTATTATTGATCTCCGATTATCGCGGAAGATCGATCTGTTGCTCGGATGTTATGTGGTGCAGTTTACGTCCTGTAACTCTTTCTGGGCCAGGAAAGGGAACGAAAAGAAAAGGTAGATTGACACGCTGAACATTGATTTTGATTGGCCCTTACACGATTGAAAACACGTAACACCTTTTCCCTGTCAGCATGACAGCATCAAATGAGGACAAAAACACAAGCAAAACGTCTTTCACAATGCCAAACGGTGAAAGTAAACGGAAACTGGCAAATGCAACAATTGAAAAAGGTTATACTTCTTCACTATACCGAAACCTTAGTTCTTGTTCGTTCCAACTCCACTGTTTCCACAACCGAGAAATTAAACATTTGCGGCTTTAGTATTATGAGTTATAGCAGTGAGAATAAACTGGAACTGTGAAACAGCTTGGGAAGTGACACAGCGCATTTTAACAAGTGTCAAGATGTGTCGTTGCTACACCCCGTCTACATACTAAAAGATCTCCAGTTTCACAGAAAATCTAGGTAGAACACGTGTTACACGACCATCGAAACTTTACGTGTAAAATATGCGCTGTTTGGGGTGTGTGTGTTTTACTCATGTTTTACATCTTTTGGCAGAGTGATGTCATATCAGATAACAGATATTTGATCCCGCGTCAGGCTGGCACAAAAAAAACGAGTGTCGTAAAGACACAAAGGCTCGGCAAATAACGAAAACAAAAAAGGCCCTATTGTGGGCTCCAGGAGGAAGAAAGGGGAAACAAGAGGAAGAACACTAAATAAACAAAAAACAGCAACAATAAGAAGAAAACAAAGTGTATAAACCAAGGACAGAGACATCTGTGTCACCAAGACCTCAAAACTGGCAAGGTTGAAACTCCGCCCCTCATGGTATTTGAACCTTGTTATAAAACCCCGAAACTATTACGGAGGCAGTACTGAAATTTTAGGTATAGTTAGCACCAATACGGAACGGGCCAACTGCAGTGCTTATCTCTCTATTATGGCATTCGGTAAATTATTTCGGTAAAGTGTGGATCTACAGGCATTTTTCCTTACATGAAAACGGAACATTTTCCTGTTTCTTTCAAAGCCAGAATGGCTTCGAAACTACCAAAAGAAGATAGCATCGTTCTTATATTCAGCGTATACACAGACGACGCCAAATTCAAGGCCTTTAAGTTGAACATTTACTGTAAAGGAGAAACATATATTGCAAGTCTAAATACATTCTGCATACGGATCCAGATTTCTGGGCGCCCCGAAATACATTGTATATGCATACAAATCTGACCAAAAAAAAAAAAGTCCTTCTGAATGGCTCGGGGACGAAGAATAAGCCATGAGAAAATTACTTAAAACAGATTTAATGAGATGTAAATGATAGAGAGAGGAAAACTATATGCGGTAAATAAGCGGGTGGTTGGAGGGTGCTTGTGGTAGGGTATCCTTCTGTCATATAGTTCTTATATAGTTATTATTCTATCGCCTTACCTCCTCCTAGCACAATATAATAATACAATAATAACAATGGATGGCATTTATACAACGCATATCCATTAAAAATGCTCTATGCGCTTTACAGAAGCAACATATTCAAATACATGGGTAAAACAAATACAAACAATGAAACATGGTAGTCTTAATTGAAATAGAAGGGGCATACAGAAACGCCCTTATAAAAGCTCACACACACAATCCCCATTGATACACACATAATAATAATAATAATAATAAGAGGTAGCTTTTACAAAGGGCATATCACAATCACTCTACGGTTTTCTCTATGTGCTTTACAGTCACTCAACTAGATCTAGATCCAGATCTAGAATCTTTCATACAAATGTCCGTTCTTCCGTCAACGTGCTTTCCCCGGTAAATAAAGACATCAAACGCGCCATGACCTGGCGATATTATTTGATAATAAAAACTACACCAAGTGAGTCATGCAACACAACGTTCGACATAAAATAGAGAAACGGACACGAGGAAATAATGAATGACGGTCCAGGGACAGAACAGGCTGGTATTATTTTGTCAAGCGTTGTGCACGCAATGAATTATGACAGTCCAAAGTAATAATTAATGCATCAAATGTGCAAAGCACGCACTGAAATATTGAATGCATCGTGCGGGTAAAGCACCCACCCAAATGTTGCAGAGGTGCTTTGAATCATACTATGACAACACTAGAAACACTCTGGAAGTGCAAAGTGAAAGAAAATAATGAACAGTTTCCGGAATTTTCTGTTGGGAGGCAGAGAGAAAAAAAACAACAACGCACCACTAATCTTATTATACGAAACATGAAATATTTCGGCCTAAACATTTCCCAAAAGTCTCATTCCAAAAATGGGTCAAAGATAATTCTCGAGAAGAATTACTGGCATAGTGATATACATCATAAATGCAATTATACTGTCTAAATGTGAGTACTTCGATCGATACTCTACCAGAAAAATGTGTTAAGAACGTTTATGATATGAGGAAACAAAACGTGGATATGTTATCTTGGCGGTGCACAATCTCCCCATCGCCCTCCCGGCCTCCCACAAAGACAATAAACAAAACAAAAACAAACAAATAAACAAAAGAAACAGAAAGAAAAAAAAACATACAAGAACAATAACAACAAACGCCTCATGATTTTAAGACCGGTGCTGGGGACAAAGAGCACAAGACAGTTTGATCTAATCAGACTTCATTTAGGCGGACTGAAACCTAATGTGATAACTGTTTTGAGATATTAAAAAATAATATGAGTTAGCAGGAAATATCGTGTGCGTGGATTTTGATAAAAACGAAACACTTCATGATTATATTATTCATACTTTTTTTCTTAATGCCAAAGACAATTATTAACAGGGCTCAGTTTCAAAACAAAACTGCGCGTGATGGATCACTTCATCCATTCCTCCTTTCCTCCCCACCACCTCCCCTACCCCAAAGAGGAGAGATTTATTATACTTTATGGCCCCAAGAGAAAATCCCTCGCTTTTGTATTCATTGCCAGGGCATAGCTCACGTGACAGCGTTGTCCTCGGTTTAGGACATTTACAAAGAAAAAAAAAATCAAATAAGCAAAAAGTATCAGAAGGATAGATAAATCTTCTTTCGCCTCAAAATAAGACCTTTCAAGTTTGCCTGAACTGCAGAACGTACCCTTAGTGATCTTGTCCACAGCATCAGCTCAGTTATTTTTTTAGGGAAAATGAGGTGTGAAAAACTCCCTTTGCCTCCATTGCAGTGAGGAGCGGAGCGGAACGGATGCTGTGACGAAATATACAAAAGCAAAGAGTGTATTACTTTTTCATATGTCATCTTCCGTAAAATAGCGGAGAGGACGGATGCTGTGGATAAGTCCACTAAGAATGATACGGCATCAACTTTTCAGAAATCGATGTTTGAAGTTTCAATGTACTGACAGTTTTCAGAGTTACGACTTTTTTTTTTCCATTTCCGTATTACTTACAAATTACGCACCGAATCCGCGCGATACTTTGATACACATTGGAGAAAGCCTGTAGAAGTAGTGTGTGGTGTGTAATTCAGTTCCGCCAAACTATGGACATAAAACCCTTGTCATTTTAAGGGGACCATAGACGTGCGCTTAAATATTAATAGATTGCATGAATAAAACACACGAGCTCATTTCTGGCTCATCAGCAGAATAAAAAAACATGATTCTGAGACACGCATGGTTAACCAGCACTGGGCACTAGTACTACGTCTTCTTATCGTTCCTTTTCCTTGTTTCCTCTTCTTCTGTTTTCCCAAACCGGAGTAAACAGAAACGTGTGGACAGTTCCATTAATTGGCATTGGATTAATTACTGATAATTTGGCGCACATCTTGGTTTATCGATAACTGAACTGGGACAAATGGCAAAGAAAAATCGATGGAATTTCAGAACGAAAATGGGCATGAGAAATTCGAATGTCTCCGTTGTACATCGTAAATATAATTACACTGTATAATTTAATATGGGCACATCGATAGATACACTAGGAGAAAAAATGTGTTCAGAACGTGTATGACATGAGAGAACAAAACGTAGACATATCAGGGTGGAAGTATTCAGGCCCATTCCCTCCCAGAAGAATAAAAAACTAACAAAAACCCCCAAGATTTTAAGACCAGTGCTGGGGTACACACACAAAATACAGAGTTGAGATCTGCTGCTTTGTTCATAATATGACAGTACAGACTGTTGGTATTAAAAGTGGCCCCCTGATCAACCTTATATAATTTATAGAGACTGCCAAACGTCTTACCTGCCCCCCCCCACCCCCCCCCCCCAAAAAAAAACTTTCTCAACCTCACTCCTTTGAACTGAGGGGCTGCTGCCTGAGGTCATTTTCTGCAAATTACCGGTGCGTCACTTATTTTGAAAGCCCGCAAGAAACCCATCCTTCACAATGCTATAGTATAATAATTATGTCTGGTATGTATATATCTCTCTCATAATGGGTGACGATGTATATATTTATTTATACTTTGTTCATTTCTCGCTTCGACAGTATTTTTTTGTTCATGTCCCCCTTGACTGAAATTTCTTCGTTGGAGTTTCCAGGCGACGGGAACGTTTTGAGTATTATAAGCGCGAAAGTTGAAAGTAACTGGATGAACCGCATGACTGAAAATGAGTCAGATCTTCCGTAATTTAGATAAAATTGCTCAGTCAGTGTGATGTTGCATGGAGGCTATGCCTTGAGACAGGGAACACACGGAAATGCCCATTCGGAAATGGAATAAAATAAAAGAAGCAAAAACATTTAACAAACAAAAAATTGCACAGCGTGAAAATTCAAAATGCCTCATCTTCAACTCCATTTCACTATGGCTCTTACCCCTCCCTATCTTTTCACACACAAGGAGAATAAGAACGGCCGCTACACACGAAGGTTAACATATCATTTTCTGTAGAAAACGTTATTTAGCGTTATTCACTACGATCTGACTAGAAGAGGACATATTTTCCACACTTGCGAACAGCATCAAAAAATCTCTCTCTCTCTCTCTCTCTCTCTCTCTCTCTCTCTCTCTCTCTCTCTCTCTCTCTCTCTCTCCCTCTCTCTCTCTCTCTCTCTCTCTCTTTTTCTCTCTCTCTCTCTCTTTCTCGATCTCATTTGCCAGCTCTTACCGAGAAAGTAACACTTACCGTTTCGTGTATTATTACTCCAATTCCCTATGAGGCTTGCTAATCAAAACGGTCGTTGGCTCCTCGCGCTCTGCCTGCTTGTCGCACGTGTAAGCGGCTGACTGGTCACTTGGCGAGACCTTCTCTCAGCATTGTTGCCTCTCCCCTCTCTCAAATGTCGAGATACCAGTGGAAGCTCTTCAAGCCAAACGTCACCAAGCCCTCCGACTAGAAATTATTCCACGTCTTCACGAACAACTGAAAATGTCCGTCTGTCTTCATGTGCTTCAAGGTGAACAACGATTTCAAATTACATACAAGACAGGGCAGAAATGAGGACAGCAGTATTGGACCATGCTTTATTGGTCGATAATCCCCTCGTAGGATCTATCAGCCCTCTCTTATGTTTTTTCATGGAGTGCCGAGTTCTCTCATGCTAGTCGATAATCTTCTTGCACGGACAGAAGTTTCGCTGTAGGACCTGGTTCTTTTTAAGATACTCGAATTCACAGCAAGAAATGCAATAATGATTGTCTGCCATCTTGTTTTGCACAGGAACTCTGGCCCGAACTTTCCACACTCACAAAGAAATGGGTGTTATGGAAATCGGGTCGTAACTCGATGTTCATTTAGGATCACAATACATGTATTATCATTTCTGTTTGGCACCATGCTAGAAGTAGCATTTCACTATTCATTTCTCCGGAGGCAAATATTTCACAAGTGCCTAAGTCAGAAACAAAAATTAACAGAAAGGATTACTTTTATGCTCAATACAAGTGTGTTCTTAACTTTGTAAGACGTCTTTCCCTCCAATATCCATGTCTCACGGTCTCTCTTATTTCCCTCGTAACAGCCGACCTGGGTCAGCTCATTTGGAGGGGGTGAGGGAGGACGATTTTGTCTCAACGAGAATAAGAAAGTATAAAAAGAAAAAAATCTGTTTGATTTCATATAGTATGTAATAATAGTAAATCAAAAACTGCAGAATGGAAATCGCTGCTGAAAAAAAAAAGGTAGACACCTGCCAAGCAAAACTCAGGCATCGAAGGCAAAAGGCACGAAAAAAGAGACAAGAGAACACGATGCAGCAGTTAGGCGGCGGGAGTAGCATATGAGTTACACAATTTCAGCCTTTCCATCTCTTTCATGTTCTTTGTGTTAATCGCCGAGTCCAGCATTTAATATAAAAACGTCCACTTGGAGGACTAACCCCCGCGCCCTTGTAATATCCCTCCTGTGTAACTCAAATGGAACTCCTCCCAGTTGGGCAAACTCTTTGTACACAGAAATATGAACGTCCCTGAACACGCCCAGGGGCAAGTATATAAACATGAGCGCCACGGAAATCTTTACTCCGTGTTACAAAAATAAAGTGTCACATAAACGAAACTGCAGTGAACAGAAAGAAACTTTTGCACATCCTTCAAGGCAATGAGATCCCCCTTGACTTGCATATTATAACAATAGGTGTGCCTCCAAAAACATGGCATTGCACACAGCCAACTCAGCACCGTATTTCTGATAAATTAATGCACCACAGCACTAAGCGAACAACAGTGATATAACTGCAGGAAGGACTTCCGAATGCGTTCCATAGCTTTGATAAAATCTAAACTTATTTATTGCTCACCGAAGGTGCCAAGCATCACTGGGATAAATATAATCCAATATTTGAGAAAGTCAGCACTAGAAATGAGAAATGCCTATTTCTCAACTACATTATCTCAGACGAATTGAAGACCGGTGAACGCGACTCACTGTGTAGTTGGGTAGGCCTGATCATGCAGACAGACTGGAGAAGAAAATAAGTGTATGATAACACTGTCGTTATTTCACAAAAAATCAAGCGTGCGTATTGTGTTGTAAAAGCGAGGTTTAGGCTCGGCGCATATGCGACCTGTTGTCGTGTTGCAGGCCATCCGCCAGGCCTATCTTGGTTTCATGTTCCTGTTGACCCAGCAATGTGTTCGTGTCTCGCATGTGTAGCAAAGCAACAAAGTCGCATTATTATGCGAGACTAAGCTAAATTGCTAAATTTACCTATTCTGTCAACATTCTATGGTAACTTTATTTCTTCATATCTGTATTACCATTAGTTTAGTCTCATCATTCGCCGCCGTGGCATAAACGGATTTTCTACTCAAGACGAAATAAAGTTAATGACAGCACAGGGATGCCATTTCCACGAACCATTCTATACTTCATTAATTATTTGTCAGGCTCCCATCCATCTGGAACCAAGCAGATATCGATAAACTCTTAGATGGACAATGTGATGAAAATTTAAGCCTATTTTACTCAAATGTCACAGATGTGACAGGATTCCCCAGGGAATCAGAAAAGGGGGCATGTCATTCTTTTTTATTTCTGTATTTTTTGCACTTTTTCATTCTTTTACTTTAACAATTCTTTTATTGGAACCCGTGTGGCAGTGACAACGAACGGCTCTGCTCATGGAGTTTTGGAGTGTTTTGTGATTCTGTATCTCATCCATCCACCCCTTTACATACTGAAAGCACAGAGCGAGAGCGGGAGAGAGAGAGGGGGAGAGAGAGAGAGAAAGAGAGAGAGAGAGAGACAGAGAAAGATAAAGAGAGAGAGAGAGAGAGAAAGAGAAAGAGAGAGATCATGACAAGCGAGGAACGTCTTGAAAAAAAGTGGTTTATTTTGCGGATCTCCTGGTTTATGACATGATACAAGTAGACTAGACAACCCAGTGACCGATGTGTCACCCTCTGTGAGACATTTCGTTAAATTAGACCCAAAGTTTGTTTTAGTTTCGCACCTACTTTTTCTATCTTTTCGATGTTCCTGTTCGCCATTACGATTCTTTCCCGTGCCCTATGCGTACCTTTCATGCCTCGGCTGTACAGTTTGGCGACCTTTACCTGGTGTCTCAAAAATCTAACAAGCCGTTCGATTCCTATTGCCATATCAATGCACTGATCGAAACGACACTGAAATTGGCGTAAGAAGACTGTCATGTAGTTTTGAAAACTCGAAGCAGAACTGTTTATCAGAGGGATCTGGCAAAGTGCCCGTCAACGTGTGTCCTTGACAGCAAAGAGGTGTTGTTGTGAACCCGCGACCAGCGTGTGAAGATCTGACCCACGACCCTGTCATCTCATAAATTTATTAAGAACTTCGCCTTTTATCTTATCTGTTCAAGTCGTGTCTCTTATCCGATACCGCCTAATCATCATTAATTATTTGACCTGCTCCATACCACCCCCCCTCCCCCACACACACACTAAAAATATCAGGAAAAAAATGAGTTAATTACATGTAGAATTAATACAAAAATCCGGATATATCTCTCCTTTTTTTTGTTTTGTTTTGTTAAGTGCCTGAAATTTGAAAACACACAATTGGTGGATGCAGAAGCGACTGCGTTGGATTGGTTGACGCTTGAGAAAATTAATTTTTAATTTTTTAGAAACTTTTATTTAGGTTGTCGCGTTGAGCAAAGCAAAGGGCTAAAGTTGCACCAGAATGAAATGCTCCCGACACTTATTTTTTATTTTTTTAACGATAAAAAGATGTTAGAAGATTATTCAAAATGAAATACCTTAGCAAAGGGGCCAGTCAAGCAACAAGCCAAACTGTTGTTATTTTGTTAAAGTTGTGCGATACTTAAAACAAGTTGTCAATGTATCAACAATAGACGGTAGCAGAGGATCTTCACGCTTAAGTGTATAATGGAGGGTGAGATGAGAGTGTCCCCTACCAGAGACAGCAAATCACAAACTCATCTCATCACTCCAGTGGTGGCGAATCCTAGCCAGGGTGCTAAGTAACCTGAAACGGAGTGCAGTTCTGGTTGTTGGTCATTTCATCATGCCTGCCATGGTAGATTCAATCAAGTTGTTAATGCAAGATGAGCCTTTGGAGCTGCAGGTTTCTCATCACGCTCTAGTCAGTGTTTTATGCCCCGCATGCTGTGGACCAGCGAGGTCTGAGTTTTCTCAGTTCACGAGATGAACTTAGGAGAAATTAGATCCATTCAAAGGGACGAAAACAAATCAAGCAAAAGAAAAGCGAGCGGAGTACCATTGAGAGAGCTTTGGTTTTTATTTGGCTGTGAACCCGAAATGAAGGCTGGCGTTCAGTGACTGAAGAAATAATACTAATTGTACGCATCCACCAATGAGATCTTTTGGTTACTCCATTCATTATAATTTGTGAGTGGATGGGACGAAATCGGGCTTTATTTGAAGGACTAAATTCATGAGAAAACCCCTCCAATGGAGAAAAAAAGTCTTTTTCTATGGAAGTTGAGAGTTGCTTAAATAATATGAAAGATGAGCCAGTTGTCTGCCTTCAACTAAAATATTTTGTTTGAAATCGTCTTAGGCATAATTTTTTGTATTTTGATTTTTTAAAGACGAGTTTTTAAAGCCCGGTTTTGTCAGATCCGGTCACATTTATTTGTTTGAAGACGAAGCGGATGTGTCTTCACTTTTACAAGGGACGGCTCATTAGTATTTCAAATAAGAGTTATATTTTCTAGGCAGTATGAATGGAGATCGAGACATTAAATTTTTCAGCAGTGAAATGGTAATGACCCTCCTGGATGAGATTTTCCTAGAGTATCGACGAGAATCAGTGTTCCACTTGGAATTTAAATACTTGAGAATCAGAACAAGTCGAAACAAAAATTTGTGCCCAAAGGTGATAACACTTTCCCGCACCCTACGTAGTGAATAATTAGTGAGCATAATCTTTTGTGCAGATTATGACAACATATTCAAAGAACATTTATTTGCCAGACGGTGTGCGACATTTTCATTGGGGAATTCCTGGGAATACAATGTTCTAGAACAGAGCCCGATTCACCTGCAAACAGCTAAGTCATTACACATTTGAAGGGTAACATACTCCACCAGGAACGTAAACGTGGGACCATTCGATAGTTATTGAGAATTAGGGTATTTCAGTGTCGTCGAGTCTAAGTCTGAAGTGTAAAGACTTATTACACGTTATCTAATTACACATTCTGTGATGTTGTTTTCTTTAAGACATTTTTCTGGACTGGTCCTAGGAGAGCAATGGCCCGCCAGCTAATCTGGTTTTCATTGTTCAGGCATGCATCGGGAAGGTAGAATAAGCACCTATTTGGTAAATCATGTTCAACGTGATAATGTTCTCGACCCACGTATTGGAAACCTCTGAACTGGTTAAACGATACATAGATCATCTCGTTATTGTAACAAAATCTACAGATCTCTTTGTCGCAATGGATGTCACCGATAGTTCCCTCTATAAATATGCTGCCTTTGTGTCAGATCCGCAGTTCTGTATTTGGCACGGGCCTTTGTGTCAGATCCGCAGTTCTGTTTTTGGCACGGGCCTTTGTGTCAGATCCGCAGTTCTGTATTTGGCACGGGCCTTTGTGTCAGATCCGCAGTTCTGTATTTGGCACGGGCCTTTTTGTCAGATCCGCAGTTCTGTATTTGGCACGGGCCTTTGTGTCAGATCCGCAGTTCTGTATTTGGCACGGGCCTTTGTGTCAGATCCACAATTCTGTATTTGGCACGGAAGCAACTGAATACATAAATTGCATCATCTTTGGTGTTGCAGCTCATGTGTAACGCAATCATGCCAAAATAGACCAGTTTATCTTTCCCCATCTTATCCATTAAATTTCGTTTGTCTCAAAATGGAGGAAAAAAAAAAAAAAAGAAAGAAAAGGATTTACCATGCCTTTTGGACGCCTACAACTAAGAGACTGCTGTCTCAATGGAATAGACTTCCTTGTCTCAACTCTTACCCCATTCTCGCTTTTTCCCACCTCCGGCCGCCCAAGAAGTCTTTTCTATTACATATTTTTCTTTTAAAATTACATCATCTCCCCTCCCTCTAATCTTTCCTCCTGCCCTCTCTCTGGCGGACAGAACACCAGATGATAAGCCTTGCCACCTGCTCTTGAACCGAAAACACAACTGCTCTATGATCATTCTCACAGGCCTCCAACAAGTGTTTACATTTAGTTCTTTTCAGGCCGCTGCTGCATCCAATGAAATTTTAACTTCAGAATTGCACGCACATTCCCAAATAAGTGCAAAAGCAAACTGAATATTGCACACGAGGGTACTGCACGCCGGGGTTCTAGACGATAAGAGACGATGCACCATCGGCAGACTGCTCGGTGGAAGGTCTGATCGAGCGAAAGTTTCTGATTAAATTCGATCGGGCGTTGTCGTCTACGTCGGAGAAGCTGAAACTTCAAGGCAAAAGGAGGCAACTTCAGAAATACGGGACGTAACGTAAAGACGTTCAGCCTTTTTCTCGGCGGGCTTCATTCTAGAGGAAAAAATTTAATCAAAGTTGTTAAATTGGGTTCGCTTCTTTCTTTGGGTCGGCAATAACGTGAAAAATATTGCCAGCCTCTTACTCTTCGAGCAGCAATTTCCCAATCCATAAAGAAATTCAAGTCAAAACAGATCGAACTTCGACATGATGAAATTGCCTGGCGAAATCTTTAAAAGACGCCTAAACCTGATGTTAGTGAGTAGTGAGCAGATAGACATTTGAGCTGGAAGAGGAAAATATGAGGTAGGGGTGGGGTGGGAAAGGGGGCAGGGCGGTAAGGCGTTTTTTTTGTGGGTTTGGGGGGGGGGAGAGTTGGGATGGGGTGAGGCTAAACTTTGGTTGAACAAATGCTGACCCATTTAACTGTGCATTTCCCGTCTCCAGATTAGGCAAAATTTTTAGTACATATTTTTGCTTCGTTGAAGATGCAAATAATTTTTGAGAGATCATTTATTTTACCCTTGATGTTGTTGTTTTACTTAAGATGTAAATAATTAACACAGCAAATGAAGTTTCAAACTGCCTTGAACATTTTATTTATTTGTGGAAAATTTAAGGAAATTGCCAAACCGACATAAATGACAGACTTGTCGGTAGCACAATCGCTATAATCGGTAATCTGTAACCTACTTCTGAAACATAAATGGGCTCTTTTGAGAAAAAAAAAAACAACTACAAGTGCACCTTTGCCATACTGAAAACTTAGCTGCTTACTTTTCTGGAGTAAAAAAAGGGGACAAGTGTGGTCTAGAAGCAAGGTGTTCGCCTCTCATGCAGGCATGTCGTAGTTTGGGGATTTTTCTCATATTTTCCTGCCCTTGATCATATGGTTGGTAGGATCGAGCACCTAGTCTTCTCGGATAACTACGAAAAATTCGGAGGGCCCGTGTGCACATCGAGCACTTTAAAGATACCTTGGCAGTTGGAAATCGAGAAGAGCAGGCTGAACAGGCCTCTGCCGGGACAAAATTAAATCAAATTTACCCCTTTCCCCTCCGACGTCGTGTCTGCTCCAGTTGTAACCGGGCTGCAATGGCAGTAAGGCCAATTTCCCAAATGGGATTAAAGAAGTATGCAAAAATGAAAATTTAATAGTGTTTTTAAAGACATTAAAGCGCCCCCCCCCTCTCCTCCCTTTTTTCGTTGAATCATGTCAGCCAATAACGTTTGATCTTTTCTATTCTATAAATCAGTTTGAAATACAAGTCAAGTTTTGCTGGAAACGAAATGCAAATTATTTGGCCAAATACTCATTTCTTTCTTCTATTAACTACAAAAAAACAACAACAAAAAAACAGCCTACTAAAAAGAATATAAAAAATAAAATAAAACAAAATGGAAATGCTGTTTTATGTGGAAAGTTATTTTTATTACCATAATGACAATAATAATCTTGATTATCCCTCAGATTTCACCCGTCCTCTAAATACCCCTCTCTCATACGGCGCCACCGTTTATTACAATGTCTCATTCCTTCATTTTTCGCCCAAATGTGAACGCCGTAGAAAAAAAAATAACAATGTGTCCTATCGAAAGGTCACCGGCCGGAAAAAGAGAATAGAGTTACATTATTAAAAGACAGCAACATTCCAAGCCGGAGCCATTGGTTCCCTTAGACCAGGGGTCACCAAACTACTGCCCGCGACCTCAGTTCATCCGGCCCGCCATGGTACTTGATTTTTGTTTGGTAAAACCAGGGATATCTAAACCTTTTTTTTGCTGCTTAGTTTGTGAGATTCGTGTATGTGAACACTTCATCTGTTGTAAGTATGTATTATGTACCTTCTTGCTAACTCTGATGGCCTTTTTTAGTAAATTGATAGCTTTTTAATATTAAAAATCGTCTTTGCTCTAGAGTTCTTCTTCTGGCTTGCAAGTATTGAACAGATTGCTTATGCGGCCTGCGCTTGTAAGTCTGTCAGTTATCCGGCCCTCTCTGAAAAAAGTTTGTTGACCCCTGCCTTAGAATAATAAGGTTCTATCTCCACCTATTGGCTGAACTGAGTTACACACTACACACTACTTCTTTGGGCCTTCTCCATTGTGTTAAAATATCAAGAGGATAGATACGGTGTGTCCCTTGCAAGTATTTCTAAAAAGGAAAAAAAAACAAAAAAGTCTTACCTCTATAAGCTATGACGACATGAAACTTATAACATCAATTTCTCAAAAGTTGAAGGAAGCGAGTTAGAACCATGTCATTCTAAGCGGACGAATTATGAAATAATAGCTGACAGTTTGAAGCCCACTGATGAAGCAACGGGTAATAATAAATGAGAGAACGGAAAATTAATCAGGTCACGATAATGAATTGCTTTTAATCTTTCGTAGAGAGGAAATGTATTACTTGCGGCATATTAAACTATTAATCTTACCCATGCTAGACTGTATGAGAACGTTAGCAATATGGATTTATAATCATTTTACACTTTTTTTTTTTTTTTTACAAATGTTTCTGAAACATTCAGTAAATATGCTCAGGGTTTTCTAAACCATTTTCCTATGTGTCTTTCTCTTTTTATTAATTAATTTTTTTTTTTTACAAAACATTAATTATTACATTATAAAGCTTTTAAAAATTTTTTTTTTCAATCCCCCAATCGAGCGCCTAAGGCCCGGGGAATGATACATTCTCCCATGAAGTAAAAATCCCGAATTATGACATAATTGATACGTTTTTCACCTCTTCTACGTTGCGGTAAAGGTTGTTGTTATAAGTTCGTACGCACCCTGAGTGTTTTGGGCTAGGGGCACGATGTACGTATACGTACTATTCTTGACCCGACCTTATCCTTGTCAACCCTAAATCTTATCGAATCTCTAACCCTGCCCCCCTACCCTCTCAAGAGAAAAAAAAAGAGGAAAGCAGAAAAGAAAATCTGAAGGAATAATTAATCATAATTAATTAAGGCTGTTGTTAGGAGCATTTCGGGAGGAGCTCTCTAGCTCTGGAAACACCAAAGGCTTTTAAATACGGAAGTGTATATCCGTACAACATGTTGTATGAATATAGACAGTGCATATCCGTACAACGTGTTTACCAAAAAGCGCGACTGGTGAAGGTTTGCTGAAACAAAACTTGGTATGGTGTTCACGAATTTAAAGTGACAACACATAGAATAGTCAGATGGACCTGGGGGCGTGAGGGTCTAGTCAGTTTGTATCAATGAGCGGTAGTCAGACTGACTAATCAGGTGAAAAGGGGTTGGGGTAGGCATTGGTGATCGGCGTACACTCAAGAATTAGCATAGTTCACGCAATCTCCGAGCAGAAGTCGGATTGTTTTGCTATTAAGGCGATTTATATTTTTAAAAACTATGCAAATTAACAAGGTCAGTAATATAATATTCCGGTGTGTGTTCTACGTCATCGAATTGTGTGCTTTGTACGGATATGCACTTCCATATCCGTACAACAACATGTTGGACGGATATGCGCTTGCTTTAAATAATATATACCTCTAGCGCAAAAAAACATGGCGGGCGTACGTACTTGCAACAACATTCTTCGGTAAATGCTACGTCGTCACCCTCTCTTCACCTGCTGTGTTTGTACATGAGAGCTCGGGAACCACGCGGCCTCTGCACTCACTCCCAGTCTCTTTAGGTTCAATGCTTTTTCACGTCACTGGAATTCGGGGAAGAAAAGATAACTGGTGGAAATCTTGGTGTCAACTATTTTTTTGGTTATTTCCCTTAACATTTCACCCACAGCCGTGGAAAGCTCCACTTGCAGTAATTATAATTATTTTGTGATATTATTTTGGTCTTTCTATTTCAATCTGTTTTCGCTGACTTTTTTTGCCCTTAAGATGTACTGTCGCACTGTTCCAAGTTTTACTGAAGGTATTTACAAAGCCTGATTACAATAAGAACCGATGAAATGAGTACAACAGCGCATGGAGATTATAATTATTGTGCCTATTAAAAGTGTTCGTGTGTGCAGAAACAAAACAGCACGATCCCAACTCCAGATTGGCTAGAGCTTTGCAGCAGTATTTCTCAACATATTTTGCCCCAAGACCAAGTTCAATTTTAAAACAAACAAACAAACAAACAAAACGTGTGCCCAATCATGATCGGACAAAGTTAGCATCTCCCCCGGCACCATTCTGAAGTCCCATGCACCACCAAAATATATGGCCACGCACTATCGGTTGGACATGTGCCCCGCCTTGACAAACACTGCTTTACAGAGACCTCATAGAGGCTAACAACCAGGAATACCATAGACTGATTTTACTTTCCACGGCTTAAATGCAATGCATGGGCTGAGTCCATTGTTAACTATTAAATTTCTCTCGTCCAAATCCTTCCTTTGTCCCGTGCATTGTCTACAGATCAACTGCCCGTAAAGTGCAGTATCGACCAAACATCTAAGGTTGACGACCTGGAAAACCCATAATTATTCAGCAGTAAATCTATTTGTCTATCAATGCCTCATGTCCAAAACGAGACCATGGTTTTCAGAGAGCAGAAATACGATATGCATAAATCGAAGAAACAATGAAATAGTATCGGAATCTTTTATTCAAGACATAATTATACGTAGTTTAACTGGATCTGTATAAAGGGCATTATAATAACAATTCTCTGTTATATTTTATAATTGTAATATCTGTACACATTATAGAGGATTGTGAACTTGCAGTATAATTATGTCTACTGCATAACATTTACATTTACATTGCTCTGACAATGAATTTATTAAAATTATTATTTTCACTATCATATTTGTAATTACTACATGTATTATTATTATTTAACAAGTGCACATGAAACGTGTAGGAATGAGAGAATAAGTCAAGTTCAGCCCATTCCTCCTCAACGGTTAAAATCTGATTTTATGCTAAAATTTTATGGGAGTCTCTACCACAGGGTCTACGAAAATTATAAGGTGAGAAAAGCTGGGGCTGAGCAATTCTATGTCTCGTACTTAGTGCAACAAATAAGACAATGTGACGTACTGCTTAATTTTATGACACTGCCAATCCCATTCAATAAAGGCCTGGTTCTTAGAAGAGGAAAAAAAAACAACCCAGAAACAACGGGAATCCAAAGGGTTTGAAATCTGCCAACACACGTACATTTTATTTATTCTCGATTTTGAACAAAAGAAAAAGAAATGAGCAATTTTCACAGACAAATAATAATAAAATAAAAAAAAGGGTTGTACTTCAACATTCATGATTCCCTCTCTCTCTCACCTCTCGCAATCACTCCTTTTCACATGGTTATTTTTCACTTGGCACTTAATAGCCAAATAATAGTGAAAACGCATCTTATTCCTTTGTACCTTAAGGTAAGAAAACAAAAACAAACAGAAAAAAAGGACCTTGAAGACATGAGACTATGACAGGAGTTCATTGCTGGGCAATTTTACCCAGCATCAGATAATAAAGGGTGTCATTTAAAAAAACGGAAAATTTCCCCAAGATGATATTACTCAGTTATCGTCCCATCACAATTTCTAAATATAATTAATATGCTGGACCACTAATTTCCTGGTGTGTGTGTGTTTTTCCCCCCAGAAAGTAGAGTGGAAAACACTTTGTCCAAAATTACATTCATGACCTCTCCAGGAACGACACCGTTGCAGTCTCATTATAAAATGCACATTAATTACATTGAGCAGCGGCTGACACGTAAAAACAAGCGTATCCAACGTTAACCCATTTAATGTCCAGAATCACCAATTTTATTGATATTTTGCCGGATAGAAAATTGCTTTTTCCTGAAAAGGTCAGAATCAAGACAATAGTCGTCAAAAATAATTATTGTTATTTCTCCAGTAAACTTCATGGTGGGAACGACAAGGTCCGCCAAAGTTCTTTATATGTCAAATTGCATTTCACCAAGTCTGATGGGTCGAGGCGACATATTACTGTACAAAACCACTGCTGAAGACAGCATAGAGCGTGTTCTGACATTGTTATGCCCGTAGAAATCAAACTAAGTGCTGATACAATGTATTGTTATCTTGATCATTCATCTTCATAATGGAAATGAAAGTAGAGCTGGAATGAGAAATGTTAGTAATGATTGACTACAGGGGGACTGATGTGTGACCTGAATCTTCCTGTGAGTTACGGCACCCTTAAAGCAATCTCATCATTCCTGGTTCATAAATCATCCGGCTCTTAAGCCAGGAGACAAAACAGTAGTCGTGAGTGGCGTGACCTGGGATTGGCACAGAATAGTACAACAACACCGGGGGTTTAATTTGTGAAAGTGTTTTTGGCCATACAACATTTTGGATTATATCACAGTTTTTGTGTGTATTTTCTCGCAGAGATTTCAGAATCCAGGCCAAGCTGAAGACACTAGCCAGACATACAATAATTTGGATTATATCACAGATTGTTGTATGTTCTTTCCTTTCAGGGTTTTAGAATCCAGGCCAAGCTGAAGACACTAGCCAGAATGTCTGTTTAGCATCTACAGGTGTTTACAGCAAATTGAAAATTACTGTAAAATAAGTCGGTGTTAAAATTACCAACGCTCTGTCGGTGTCTCTCATTATATACTTGAATTTACTTCATACACATTTTCTTTTTAAAAATCGTTGCTGTGAGCAGAGATGACTTCATTCTCAATTTTTTAAAAGAATGTATGAATGAGGAAAACTGAAATTACAGAAAAAATATATTATAGATTCTGTTCGCTCTTTGTGAGGTTGGGACATTAAGTCGATGTTCCTGCTCCTGACTTCCGCTTGCAGTAAAACATTGTGGATTGTTCCCCCAGATACATTCATGATTTCACTCTCAGGCAACCAGCTTCAAGCCCAGTGTTTCTCAGGGCGGGGGTGTGGGACTACAGAATGGGGCGTAAGGATTTTTCAAGGAAATCTGAATTGCATCGTGTATTTTAACTTAACTGTGTAGGTAAACTGTTGTTTGTTTATGGCGTCTTGATGGTTTCCTTGTTTAGCTGGGATTAAAACATCGAGGTTAGCAGATGCACGATTTTAAAATATATACATACTGAATTAATAATAATACTTTAAAAATCTTTGTTTGTATTTACTGTATTCTTACTAGGTCCGATTATGCTGGGGAGCGCATTTTGGGGGGGGGGGGTGAGGGGTGGGAGTGGGGGGAGGGGGGGGGCGTTGGGGGGAACTTGAAGTCGGGCGTGGGCCACAAAAAGGTTGAGAAACCCTGCTCTAGCCTGTATCTCGGACTACAAGAGGTATCGCCAATACAAGTTTGATCAATGAAGTTCGACAGAAAAAAAACAACAACAATGTGTAACCTAGGGCAAGTTCTCGTATAATGTCACACAGTGGTTTTATAATCACGCCATGCTCGATTATTTTGCACGTCAGATCCCCCTCACATGAATTTAAAGCAGAAAAAAATAAATGCGAAATAGCTTTTTCGAAGACTTGAGATAAAACTTATAATTTCAATAATTCACTTGTCCTCCTCCAGTATCCCTCCCTCACCCCATGTCACCCACTGTGATTTAAATTTCCTAAGCTAAAAAGTAATTTGATCATTTAATTTGCAATTCTGTACTGTCTTTGAATTCCAAATTCCCCTAAGGGTTTTCCGTTTACTTTCCAGTAGGCGAATGTTTGTAAAAAAAATGTTGTCCTTTTTTGCAATCTGAATAAGTGCCTTGTCAATTATGAGTTAAAATAAAGTGTATGGCCTTGAGGGCACACCCCCGATAATAATGCCTGTTTATTGGAGAGTCCTGCTGCAAGAGTGAGAGGATCGACTACATTACAGACTCGGGCATGGACGAGTTGTCGAGGAAAACGCAACATTTTCATTCAAGGTATCATCTCCTGCGTTACCTGAGTGACTAAAATAATTATGTGGCCTATGTGGGCTTTTCCTAAAAATGCAATAACACAGAATTCAAGAAGTGAGAAGGACTCAGTGATTGTACCTATTAGGACTGCCTTCAGTGATCGGTTTGAGTACAAGTTTGGGTTCCACGGCGCGTCGGCATGATGACGGACACTCTCTATTAGGGTACCTTATTTTTTGCCTGTTATTCAGAGTTTCATCAATTTAAATTTCACCATAGAATTAAATAGTTCCGTATAAACATTATTATTAATTATTTTTGTAAAATTCTCCAAAGTTGTTTTGTATAAATCAGAAAAGAATTTTGTAAATTTTGTGTAAACGTTTTTAAATCTAGTTGTAGAATTGTGATGATCTACGCAGATCCATGACAAACAATGGATTCCTATAAAATTATTCCCAGCTGCTCTACGGTTGTACGGGTAAATCAAAAGTTACAAACATCACATTTTATTTGGCAGCAAAACCAAGGAAACGAAGACACAGAACAGCAACACAATTGTTCAAACGCAGATAAATTGGTACAAAATCAATAAAATGAAAAGAGAAGCACTGCCATATTATGGATCTATGGCACACTCATGTTATGCAGATCACGACACATGTTGCTACCACTGCATTTTTTTTCTAGTGAACATATTTTATAAACGTTTGTGGACCACTAAGTTATATTCTCCAAAGTGCAGGTAAGACGTACCTGGCAATATTCCAGCTACTCGACTGCCATTGTAGTATTTGTCTATCCTACTTAGCTCCAAGAAATATATCTCGCAGGATCTTAAGTCAGTAAGGCAAATTATCAGTCTACTTTTCCAATCCTCAAGAGCCTGACAACTGGGAAATGTCTTGAGCGCTAGCATGTCTGGTGTATATCCATTGGCAGCTCATAGGGAGCTGCTTGTTTTATGTCTATACCTGTTATGAGCTTAGGGAAAAAGAGTCATTGAAACTCCATGCAAAGCAAAACGGAAGACAATCTTGAAATGAAAACAAAAACAAAACAAACCTGTCAGACAAGTGTTATTTCAGTTATTCGACTTCCTTACACTCAGGCCATGAGTCTGGGTGTTTTCTCATGGTCTCTGGGGCCGTGGGACTTTCAGAATGGGGCATAGAGATTTTTCATAGATATCGTAAAACTTTATAGTGTATTTTATTTTGACTACATAGATAAATTATTATTTGTTTGTGTCGTATTGGTGATTTGCTTGTTTAGCTGCGACTAACAGCCAGCGCCAAGGGCAAAGCTCCCACTGAAGTAACAAATAACTGGGAAAAAAACCTTGAAATAAAATTCTAATCAGGGCTTCTTTTGAACGTATACATACTGAATATATTAATTTTTTTAATAGTTCTGGGTTGTGCGCTGTCTTTTTCCAATCATGCTAGGGTGCCTGTTTTTTCTTAATTCTTGGAAAAACTGAATTAGGGGCGTGGAACAGAAAAAAGTTGAGCTACACTGCTTTACATTATAGCTGCATTCCGGCCTCTCGATCTCAGTTATCCACTTGTCATTCAGTAGATAGAGACCGTGCTCGCTGGAAGATGCTTTACATTTTAATCTTTACATAATAATTAAAAAAATGGAATTACAACTGAGGGGACACCGGAACGGGTTGCAACTATGTCATCAGCGTCATTCAGTTGGAAAATTGTAAAGAGGCAGTTTAGGCTGTATAACGACATATCATTTGAGCTTGCTGCTAAATATAATAAGAGATCTGAGTTGTGAAAATAGGCTCCTGCCACTGCGGATGCACCGGGGGTGCAAAGAATCGTGGAAATAAGAGAACTCTTAACGGAAAGCACGAAATAGGTACGGAAAAGCCTTGGAATGGATGGATCCTTTCGGTGTGCTTAAATGGGCTTGTTTTGGTGCTTTGCAGTCAAAACAGGTAAAAATTAGAGCTTTTGAAAAAATATACTTCCTAATTTCTTTTGAAAGTTTGGTTGAAATTGGAACTTTTAGTAAACCATTACCAGGTAGTATACCACAGAAAAGCTGAGTGGGATACCTAAAGTCTTCGAAAAGACACCATTCGAAATCCTTTTGAATCTTTTTGCAATGGGAACTTTTACTAGTGAAATATTATCAAGCTGCCTAGTGGAAAAGGTGATTTGGATGCATACAACCTGCATTAAGTCATCATTGAAATCCTTTTGGGAAATAGGAAAGCGAAGGAGTAATTTAACCAGTGCAAAGACGCTTTGAAATCGTCGATTACCGACGGACAAGTAAATTGTGTTTATGGAATGCATTTATCCGTATGTCTTACAGCCGTTGGACATTTGAAAACTACTTGGTACGAAAGGGCAGGAAATTCCCCTGCGGAGAAATTCAGTGAATTCAGTATGAATGTCGATAGTAAAAGATTTCATCCTGTGATATTTCAGCATTGCTATAAAACGCTTTGCCATGTAATCATATAGGATTACAGTAAATTATAGCAAGAAATTGCCGGCATGCTATGACGCGAGTCTAAAAGTCCATGATTGAACTATTTTGGGGAGGGGGGGGGGGCGGGGGTTATTATCTCTTAGCTGGGCAAATTACCAGCCCATATAATATTTCTATCACCCTTTCCCTCATCTCTCACCGAAGCAGTTCGAATAGAAACTATGACTATGAATCCATTGCAGTGCGTAAATCAGAGAAAATCACAACTGAACACTAAACGACAACCTCATCTAAATCCTTTAGAGACAGCCATTTTAGGGGTTTCGCTAAGCGCAGCTAAGAATCAGTGGCATAGAAATGACGCAATTCCAGCAGGAAATGGTTACTTTAGGAGGGTAGCCACAATTACACTTTTAGCTAGTCTGCCAAGAAATCGCAGACTATCAACATACAAATGCAGCAGTTTTGAGCAGAAAAGGTGTCCACAGATAACATATTAGACATTAACCATCTGAATGTATAAAATTTTATTCAACTCAGTCACAGCGGCAACTGTAGCTTAATTTATAACATTTCTGGTCACGTTCACGTCCAGAAATTTATGAATACAGGTGTGTGAAAATTTGTTAAAAATATAATGCCAAAGTCGCTGATATGTTAATGAATGAATAATTTATTCCAAAACATTTTTTTGCTAAAAAATGCGCCAAACTATACTTTAAAGATTTTACGTTTTTTTTCTGCCTATTCTTACCCTAAGTTTTTTTGTTTTGTTTTTTAACTCAATCAACAAGAAAAGAGTAATTTCAGAGGCTGAAAATGTTTCCAAATCCATGCATCCATTCCGAAAATCAAAAATGAAGAATACCGGAAAGAAAAGCCTCGTGACCAGACTAACAAAAGAAAAGAAAAAAAAAGAAAACCTGTTCATTCTGTTCCACTGAAGAAAAAAACTCCAGTTCTCTGACTTCGGTTCTGACATAAAGTTCACCGATTGTTTCACCATAGACTTAGAATTGAAGAAAGGAGCTAACATCTAACTGACCAGATATAAAAAAAAAAAATACTGTTCAGTCTGTCATTCCACCCGAGACATAGGATACTGAGACGATATTGAGTCCGTCCATTTGTGCGCGTTTCAGGATAGTCCTACAGTGGATACCATCACATTGTGGAGTCCCAGGCAATGAGAAGGCAGACCAACTGGCCAAAGAGGGCTCCGGCCTAGAGCAGCCACAGTGCCTCTTAAACTACTATGAGAAGAAAAACCTCATCAAAAACAACACAGACGGCAGCAAATAAACCAACAGGATAAATATCATCTCCTCAACAGAGAGGATCAAGTAATATTGTTCAGGCTAAGAACTGGCCACAATAAGCTCCACCACCAAGTTTAAAATAGGAACATCTGCCATGTGTGAGTGCAGCCAGTCTCCTCAAAACACGGAGCATGTATTGCAGAACTGCACACTCTTCTCAGCACTGCGAGAAACGTAATGGCCCCAACCCACCGATCTGAATATCAAACTCTATGGTGCTCTGTCAGAGCTGCAGAAAACCGTAGATTTTCTTAAAAGAACAAATCTGCAGATTTAGATTGGTGAACGAAAGAAGAAGAAGAAGAATCGATGTCAACAATACAACAATGCGCGCATCAAAACCCCTTCATAACTGAACGAAAAAGACTAGTACTCACATGATTTATACGCGGGCAATTTGTGGACATAATTATATTGGGAGAAGAAAAAATGGTTCGTCACAGTATTCTGTGTCTGGGTTGTCACTAAAGGAAAAGTCCTATTCTCTGGCTTCAATTCTAACGTAAAGTTTACCGTGTGTTTCAACGCAATGTTAGAAATGAAGGAACAGGGTAAAAGAAAACTGACCAGTTATGAACAGGACAAAAACAAAAACTGCTCAGTCTATTCCAGTAAAGAAAAAGTCAGTTCTCTGGCATGAATTCCAACATAAAGTTTACCGTGTGTATCAACGCATTACACAATGTAGTGGCCGAGCCACATTTACGAGAATCACAAAAAGGACCAGCTCTGGCCGTCAATATTCAAGCTGTGTATCGAATCAACATTCCCTGGCCGCATGACATCATTGATCAACGTTCAATATTTGGAAGTAAAACACGAAATGTCGAGAAAGAGGCTCTAGATTAAACACAAACATAGGACGCCGGAGCAACGTGGTCACCAGGTCAGAGAGAGAGAAAAAAAGCATCTCATTGAAGCGTTCACTTTACCATTTCAGCGTATTCTTTGTCCCGACCCAGGGTAACTATTTCAAACGAAGAAAAAGCATAGATTTTTTTCCTGGAGAACCAACTATCTATCTATCTATCTATCTATCTTTCTATCTATCTATCTATCTATCTATCTATCTATCTATCTATCTATCTATCTATCTATCTATCTATCTATCTATCTATCTATCTATCTATCTATCTATCTATCTATCTATCTATCTATCTATCTATCTATCTATCTATCTATCTATCTATCTATCTATCTATCTATCTATCTATCTATATATATATCTATCTATCTATTTATCTATCTATCTATCTATCTATCCGTGATCCACCCATCCACCCATCCATCCATCCTTTCGTCCCTCTGTATGTCTGACTGTCTTACGTCTGTCTGTCTGGCCGATGTCTTTCAGCCGGTCATCTTGGCACATGAGATATTCAGGAAAGAATGCAAAAACCAGTGCACACATTATTATGCGCCCACATGCAGATAAGAAAAAGAATAGATGAAGAAACGATATATATCAACGACAGCAAAAGGCAAAGAAATATTAAATATATCAAGAAGTTCTTCATGGTGTAGCAATCTTTCCCCAAGATGAAAGTCTCATGAGACATCTAAACAGAGATGAGGTTTCTGTTGGCAGATAATTGATATGAATTTGTAAGAACGTAAACGCTAAGAGCGTCAACAGCACTTCTTTCGCTGCGCTTTTAGCTATTTTGCTATTGGAAAGTCTACAACTAGGCGCTCACACCCAACTTGCTGTTGTCTTACTGCCACGTCTTACTTTCATATCATATTATTATAATTCCAGCTTTCTCTGTAACGACCTAGTGTCTCGCATGTGTGCGCATCGCCATTCATTCACCTAGTTTCAAAACATGCGGCAGTTATGCAAAACAAGGAAGTCGCAATAGCTAGCCTGGATAAGGTGATTTTGTAATGCTGAACATGGATCAGCAGTGCATTTTAGTCGAAATAGTGATGCGCATTGTGTTTTCAAATACTGAAACTCTAATGTATTTTTTAAAGAATATCGTTACAAGTACATAAGTCCCCCAAGTCTTTTTGTGCCAGGGATACGCACGTTAAGGAAGATACGGGTTTCGAATCCCAGTCGGTGCAGGCATGTTGAATTTTTAGGATTTTTCTCATCTTTCCCTGATTCTATGGTAAGTAGGATCGAGCACCTAGTCTTCTCGGATAAGGACGAAAAACCTCGAAGGGCCTGTGTGCATGTTGCGGACGTTAAAATATACCTTGGCAGTTGGAAATCGAGAAGAGCAGGCAGAACAGGTTGTTGCCCGGGCAAATTTAAATAAAATTCATCTTTACCACTCCCCCCCCCCAACCCACACACACAAAAAAAAAACCAAACCAAAACGCCGACCGGCGCTGCACTGTGGCGACAACGTGTCTGCTCCAGTTGCAATGACACTAAAGCAAATTTCCCAAATGGGATTAAAGAAGTATACAAAATACAAAATTATATCAGATGCGATCAACAGCACTAATGCCACGCATGCACAAGATGAAACAAACGCCAAATACACAACCTATGTTGCCAGATCGCGACCTTAGTTCTTGTTAGTTCTATCTCCATTTTCTGAAAAACTGGAGATGTTTTGGTCCGTGGGTGATGTATAACAAACGCACACTTTGACGCTCGTTTAAAATGTGGTGTGGTATTTATCAAGCTATTTCACAGTTCTGATTTATTCTAGTCCTCATCATAAAAACTAAAGCCGCAAACGCCTAATGTCAAATTTCTCAGTCGTGCAAAAACGCGGAGTTGGAACAAACAAGAACTCATCTATGGTCAAAATAGGGAATGATGAGCTGTCACTAACAGCTTTTGAAATAATATACATTTTTCAAGAAACCATTTCAGTAATTCTCTGAAATGAGAATAATAATAATAGAAAAAAAAAAGATTATTATCAATAACTGCCAGGCGTAAAAATGTATCAGTCATGCACTCACTAAGATTGTCTCGAATTAACTACTTAGTTGAATTCAGATGTGTCGCTGTGATCGCCAAATGAGATATGGGTAATACCCCACCTGTACCATTTATCATAAAACTCATTTCTTGCTTTGGGGCTGACAGTTTCCTCGTTGTTAAAGCTGGAGAAACCAGGACACAGTTGGGCGATTAGTCTCCAGGGACTCATACGTTTGAAAAGGAGACTTGGTCTGAGACAGCTGCACACAATTTTGCTTTCTGAATAGCGTAGGGCCTGATTAACGTCAAGGGAAATACCCAGCATTTTTTTGTTTTTGTTTGGCGCTTCTTAAATATGAAGTCTGAGTCTGGTAGGACGCATAAACTCACTCAGCCCTAACTGAGTTAAGAGCACTTGTTAAGCACCTAGAAAGCACTGGTTAAAAATAAAGAGTCATACATTTTTACGGCTTCTTGCGGCTCAGTTTATGTTTCTACTCTTGTTCATTTCAATAAATATTTACTGCAGCACCACCGGAAAACGAAATCTTTGGGGCTAAACACTCGCGGAACCATAGCGGTAATAATAGTAATACTATCGGCGGGAGGGCTGAGTGGGTTCAAGGGTATGGAGACACATAATGTTGTAAAGCCGTTTCTTCAAATTTTGAACAATTTCCTACGGCCTGTTTTGTTCCCTTTTTCTTCAGGTTGAGGGCTATTTGGGCATTGAAGCCAAATTCTCACACGAGACTTTTGGTTATCATTTTGTTTCCAGCTTCCAAAAAACGTGACTATGGCCATTTGGCCAGTGAAATTGTTATTGTGGCCGGTGAACCTGACGTCGTCCTATTCCTTGCAGTTTTCCCCCCAAAAAATCGGTTTGCCAACAGACCAGACTGACCATATAGCCCAAACAGTCACTGTTTTCTTCTTTCCCAATCGTTATACACGAGGCCAGGAAGTATACTGACAGGCAAAAGAAACTACACATCCATATTTTATTCTGTGAAAATGTGGTTAGGGGGTAAATAATAACATGTATGCATTTTCTAGACAAGAAATGTTTCCCCGGTGACAACGACATGCGTTTTTGCGAACTGTTGTTGTTGTGCGTGATGCACGTGCAGCGAACGCTTTCAGCTCCGTGTGACACGAAACACCTGTGTGCAAAACAGGGGGTGGTTAAAAATGTTCATCATTGCTTCTGTGTGTCAAGAAGAAAGAAAAACCATTCAGTCGATGCAGCTGTCTGCCTTTCTGTCATGCCGCGCCTCACTGAAAACCAGCGAAACCAAGCCATTGGTCAACTGCAAGCAGGGGCATCAGTTACTGATGTTGCCTTTTGTTTCAATGTGCAACGAAACACCATTTATGCGTTACAGAGACGTTACCTTGCTACTGGAAGCACACAAGATCGTGTTCGATTAGGCAGACCCCGTGTGACCTCTGCTGCCCAAGACCGATTCATACGCACCGGCCATTTAAGGAATCGTTTTCAAACGGCACAGAGAACGGCAGACACGTTACCAGGCGGTCCAAGGATCGGTAGCCGAACTGTCCGAAGGCGTCTTGCTGATGCAGGGATCAGGGCTTACCGTGCTACACAGCGAACCCGACTGCAACCACGACATGTTCAGGCGCGGCTGGCCTGGGCTCAACACCACGCAGGGTGGACACGATGGCTGGTGCGTATGAATCGGTCTTGGGCAGCAGAGGTCACACGGGGTCTGCTTAATCGAACACGATCTTGTGTGCTTCCAGTAGCAAGGTAACGTCTCTGTAACGCATAAATGGTGTTTCTTTGCACATTGAAACGAAAGGCAACATCAGTAACTGATGCCCCTGCTTGCAGTTGACCAATGGCTTGGTTTCGCTGGTTTTCAGTGAGGCGCGGCATGACAGAAAGGCAGACAGCTGCATCGTCTGAATGGTTTTTCTTTCTTCTTGACACGCAGAAGCAATGATGAACATTTTTAACCACCCCCTGTTTTGCACACACGTGTTTCGTGTTACACGGAGCTGAAAGCGTTCGCTGCACGTGCATCACGCACAACAACAACAGTTCGCAAAAACGCATGTCGTTGTCACCGGGGAAACATTTCTTGTCTAGAAAATGCATACATGTTATTATTTACCCCCTAACCACATTTTCACAGAATAAAATATGGATGTGTAGTTTCTTTTGCCTGTCAGTATACAACATTATATTGGTCTATTGTTGGTTATCTTCTACAATATTTAGTATGAGTCATTTTTGAACAGTCACTCACAAATGAAAAAAGTAACAGTCGGTGATAGACTTGAAATAAAATGTTATCCAAATTCATTGTAATTTTATCAGCTCTTTTTGCCAGTTCAACAAATTAATTCTGTGACGAATGCCAGTATAAGAGTAATCCCTAGTACTGCGCACTTGCCATCATAGAATAATTTAGTATCGTGACTATAGTTAATGTCTTTGTTTTCTACTTGGAAAGTGGATTTGCTATTATTTTAAAATATTCATATCAGCTGGTAAAATCAATGAAAACATCAACTCCATGAAATTTAATCTCCACATAAAAACGAAATAATTATTCTTCCATTATTTGCAGACATTAGTCAAATATAACAGATCATATGTCACAGACAAGTAATACGAATAAATCCTCAAGGTATTTGAAATCGTATTAAAATATGAATCAAATTACTGAAGAGACGGGCAAGGATTGGTTGAAAAAGTCCAGATTTCTGTCTTGACAAGGAAGGAAACAATGAGAAGAAATGACTGTGATTTATAGGTCTGAGCAACATGAGAATTTTGTTGATGGGCAAAACTGCTAAACCCTGATATTGTATTTGTCAATAACATTTCGTTGTGCTGTTTGGGCGATCAAACATATATCTAGTTATTTTATAGGGTGTGTATGTGTGTGGGGAGAGGGGGGGGGGGCGGTGTCACGAGCGAGTGAGCGAGGATCAGTAGTTACGAGAAGAGAGTTAGAATAAAGTTAACCCACGAGCCACGGGGTAGGGGAAAGCGTGCATGTTGTGAGTGGTAGGGGTCTGAATGAGGCGAGAGCGCTGTATTACTATCACTGCACACTAAGACGTCCTAGAGAGCGGACGCAGGAGAAAGCCCCAGAGGCCAACATAAGGAGAGCAGTCGGAAGACTTGGGAATAGTGTTTTTTCCAGTGATGACTGGTAGGTGGGACGATGATTGATAATTATGATTGATGTATTATATTCGTCTATTACCATGATGTAAATATGTGAGGAATGTGGAAGTCCTTGATACTGTATATAGCAATGTGCGCCATGAGCGATAGATGTAAGTTGAGTTCATGGATTTGTAGCGAGAGTGAGTATTGTGTACTACGGTGGAGGTGTGTTACCGTAGGATGTTTGGTGAGTGAAATGTGAACTATTGTGTGTCCGCTTCATGAGTTGTAATGAGGGGTGAAGTGAATAGAAGTGGTATGGTATTATACCAATGTAATGTTATTCTTGTAGGTGCCGGGGACGGGCCGAAGCGCTGCCTACGGTGAGCACAGGGGATAGGCCAGCATAGGGCCGAAGGCCACACATAGGCCAGGAGTGACGCTGTCGTGTAGGACAGTCGCAGCACATGAGTCGTGGCAGTCTGGCCACCGACAGGGACGTATATATGATCGTGAATGTGCTATTGAAATGCTAATGTGCTATTGCCATGTTGATGTGCTATTGAAATGCTAATGTGCTATTGCCATGTTGATGTGCTATTGGAATGCTAATGTGTTATGGCAATAGGAAGGGGCTATTGAGAGACTGCGGTGCCATTGAAATATTAATGTGCTATTAAGACATGGAGAGGAGAAGCTGAGACCGAAATGTCTTTAGAAAGTAACTACCGGGTTGTGGACCCGAAGAAGTGTGCGTACGGGAGAAGGCCGTTGTACGGCAGTTGAATTGAATAATATAATGTCTGTAATGCGCTATTATCTTTATGTTTATGTATAATAAATGTGTGAGTCTGATGGGTTGTTCTGTTAAGTGTTTTACTTGTTCGTTCGTGATTGTTGTCTTGTTATAATTATTATATATCCCAGTCTGGGATTTGTGACAGGCGGGAGGGTGAAATTTCTATGCTAAAGCTTTTTGGTGCATTGAGTCAAGTCTCTTTGGCGTCGTTGGTGGTGTGAGGTGTGAATTATAGAGTACAACGGAGCCTCGCGCACTGGCGGGACTGAAAGAAATATGTCTCAGTAGTTTAGCCACGCCAAAACTGTCTTGAGACAGCTGGCGCAAGGAGAGACCTCGCGCACTAGGTCAAAATTAACGCAAAACAAACTTGAATCAACATAAAAAAGGAACTAACTAGTGTGGCAACTTGAAATATTCAGACAATGAGTGTATTTAGATATAGATTTGCCTTTCGACAATGCTTTGATGAAGAAAGACAATGTATAAAATGTTGAAATTTCGTTGAAATCTGAGCAGCAGATTTGTGTGATTTGATTGCCATAATAGATTGAAATAAAGCCGAGGGTTATTATGGATCTAATATTGAAATCACCCAAGAAAAGTTCAGATCGATACAACACGGGTACTTCAAGTTAAGGCAGACAAAAGATGTGAACTGTTTTACAACTACTGGCTTTAGAAATTGCAAAATGCACACAAATGATCATTGCACTTCTGTAATTGAGGACTTTAGGCAATTTCATGTTTTTTCTATAACAACTTGCAGGTCAAATTATTACAGCTCTAGGGAAAGTCGTTTTTGACCAAAGCGGCCAAACAAACATAACAAAACAAAAAACTGTTTGCAAAATATGTAAGTAATTACTTGTTGATAATCTGATCCTAACAGGCCAAATGGTATATTTTTCAATGATAAACGTGAATTTCCTCCTGAAGAATGCATTTTCAATACTCCTTGGACCGTAAGAAGAGAAAAAGTACAAAGCTTTACAACATACCTCTGTCACAATATGCACACCATTCATCTACTTTTGTGGACATGTTTGCTGCATGTATCCTGGCAAATACAATTTCTACAGCGCTGGGCACAAGAGCAAGAGAGATTCTTCAACATTTCTTTTGTATGGTGTTTGCACTCAGATTCAGCAGGGAAACGGGTTTTCCAATGTTTCCTGTTGTTAAGGCACACTTAACAATGAAGGGGTTAGGCGGTGCAGCTCCTACAGAATTCAGCACTCTCTCTCTATATGTATAATCAATCATTAATGCAGAAAATACTCGTCACACACAGTAATTAAGAGCAATGACTGTTCAAGCACGACGTATTGTGATTAAAGAGGTTCAATGCGGGTCTTTGTTTGGAGCCGATCAAAAGGATCTAGTGCTGAAAGTTTCATGAGAGTTTGATAATGGCCCATTAAAACAAACAATCATTACTGATGAAGACCGACATTGGCATTGTCTCACCCATGATACACCCATCTCGTTAGTCAAGTGTCCACCCATTTCATTACCAGATCAGTGTAATGGGTGAGACAGACCACTGTCGGTGTTACTGCTCGCCGCCGATGAATTTTGCTTCATACTAACACAGTAGGCACTGCCCATTCGGTAACTCAATGGGATGCAGAGGGCAGTGCCTATTGTGCAAATGTAAAGCAAAATTCACTGGTGGCGAGACATCGGCCTTGGCGTGTTTCACCCCTTAATGTGTATTGTGTTTTGACGAGGCTTCTGGGTTCTGTGGGCACTAGAATTTGTCGTGGGCCGGCTAGAGCCATAAAAGCTGTGCCGGGAGTTTAAAGCTTGACAATGTGGGAACAGATTCTTTTAATCATGGGGATTAGTTTCCAAGACACAGCCATCACCAGAAAGCTCGATTAGGCACGGTGATCGATAGAAATTAACAATAACCAATAAGTCACTTTCTGAAAGAAATGGACTGCCATAGCCATTCTTGGCAGGTTCCAATAATGATGCGCAAATATGTAATTTGTGGTGCGCCAATGGATGCGAATCAGTGTACAATAATATTAGTACGCTGATCAACGACAGGCCATTTCGTATCTGTTAGGAAATTTCTCTTTCCCGTCGTGAGTGGAAGCATACTGGATGTGAGAAAGAGATTAGATCAATGGTTCTCAACCTTTCTTAGGCAATAGCCCTCTTTGGCTTCAGATCTTCTGTCATAGTCTCCGCCCTCCTCCCTCCCCAAATCCCAATTAAAATCCAACACATACATTTCACAGGAAGTTTTTCAAAGTCCTGGTACGGACAATCGGCGTGTTTATTATTCACTGTAAAGGAGGAGAAAGCTTTCTTTATCAAATGCACCAAAACAAAAAATAGGCCTTTTCTGTTCATAAAACCTCTCTCTCAGTGACTGCCATGTATTTGCCCCCCCCCCCCCCCCAATAGTCCCATGTTTATGTTTACGCCCTTCCCACCTCACCCTTTATCGTTTTCGCCCCTTTGTCGCCATTTTCTTCGTTGTCACCCCCCCGCCCCCCCGTGTAAACGACTTTACCCAGTGGGGGGGGGGGGGGCATATCGCCATCTTTGAGAATCACTGGGTTAGATAAACATTTCCCAAGTCCATTTTTTTTTTTGTCATTCAGAAATATGGGAGCTCGACTATAATCTTACCGCTGAATCCTGAATATAGGTTAAAACTACCAGTATCTGGAGATATTAGCATTATTATGCAGGACGGGAATAGCCCGGCTTTAAATAAAGCAACACAGCAGGCGCTGTCTATCTCTGCATGGACACCAGTGTCGAAAACGTTGGAGAGAAATCATACGTATAAGCAGTATTCCAGCTGACTGGTACTTTTGCGACATTATTTGACCGAAAAACTGCTATATAGCATGAATGAGCCTAAGTAAAAATCAATAATTCTAAAATTCTAACCATCTATCTTTTGTATCTTAGCATCAGGAGGAAGCCAAATGAAAAAGTACACATTATGAAGAGAACGACACAATATAATTATCATTCTGCGAGTTTGCCCTTTTTGAAAGGGTCCAATGTTACGTGACCTGAATTACTGGTGAAGAGAAGTAAAAGGAAATATCAGACTTAGTTCGAGTTTATACGTGATTTTTCTTTCCTCGCTGTTTTAAACTATTCATTGCTTTAATAGTTATATTTCCAAGCTTGATGTTCATTTTATTCCTGTTATTCGAAGTGTTTCCATTCTTATCTGTTAAACTTAAACGCATACAAATCATTGTTGTAGACTGCCGTCAAGGGTAATCAGACAGAGATCTCTATCTATCTATCTATCTATCTATCTATCTATCTATCTATCTATCTATCTATCTATCTATCTATCTATCTATCTATCTATCTATCTATCTATCTATCTATCTATCTATCTATCTATCTATCTATCTATCTATCTATCTATCTATCTATCTATCTATCTATCTATCTATCTATCTATCTATCTATCTATCTATCTATCTATCTATCTATCTATCTTTCTATCTATCTATCTATCTATCTATCTATCTATCTATCTATCTATCTATCTATCTATCTATCTATCTATCTATCTATCTATCTATCTATCTATCTATCTATCTATCTATCTATCTATCTATCCCTTCGCCCGCCCGCCTGTCTGTCTGTCTCTTAGTCTGTCTCCCCGCCTTTCTGTGGGTTTGCCCATGTATCTGTCAGTCTATCTATTTATCTATGTACTTCATTCTTCTGAAAACAAAACAACAATAATAACATAATGAGTACATTTTGAAGTAACGATTGACACTGTGTAATAAGAAGTTGAAATAGAGTAATCGTTAACCTTATGATCGATCAATGACGTGACTCTCGAACATGTCATTCTGTTCAGTATCGAATGGCTCGTTTTATTTAGTTGACATGTCCCTTGGCCGCAAATTTGATGGAAAAAAAAAATAGGGCAAGAAAATCAACCGGAAACTCTGACGCTAAGAATGACATGACATGCTGTTCTGTGGATCGATATTGATAGCTTAACCCAGTGTAGGCAGTTTCAACGAGCATCCAGGATGCAGGTAATGGGGAATTCTGCCACAGAGCGCACCTTGATCTTCAAAGGTAAATATTTAAAGAAGCGGTGTTTCACAAATGTTCTGGGATAACACACTCGAATTGTTACATGTTGTTCTTAAGTATTACGTCTGGTGCTCGGACATTAACAGGGTTATTCCCGTCGCCAGGTTACTGACCTTACAGAAAAACGAGACCTTAGTTCATGTTTGATCTATTTCTGTTTTCTGAAAAAACAACAACTGGAGATCTCTTCGTACGTAGAAGAGGTATAACAAATGCACACCTTTGTGGCACTTATCAAGCTGTTTCACAGTTCCGATTTGTTCTAACTGTTTATCATAATGCTGTTGGCAGGGGATCGCAATCATCGTCTGGCTATAGCTTGCTAGCTGCGTAAACTACTACGGTGTCCGAATAATAGGATCATACTGAAGCCGGAAACGTGTTTTAAGTTTTAACGTCGAGTTTCTCAGTTGTTGAAAAAATTGAAGTTGGAACAAACAAGAACTATTGGCGCGAAAAGGCGAAGCAAACTGAAGTATATTATAATAATTATGTAACACTATTCGGCCGATGGCACAGTCTGGGTCATGATTTATGTTCCTCTTCTAATGTCTCGTTTTTATGTACTATATCACTTTATCTTTTTGTCCTTAATGCCATGCAGAACTAATGTCAAGAAATTGTACATCAAACCAGATATCCCTTTCAGATGTTGAACAACATAAAAAAACAAAAATCAATGTATTTTTCACATGTTGAACAACCTAAGAGTCTCCTATTTTTTTTGCCTATCTGCCATGCAGAATGAATGTTAAAATGTGGTGCTTTAAAGGAAAGCCCTTTCAGATCTTAAACAACGCATCATTTTTAAAAAAATAAGACAAGGAAGAGAAATACTGTCAACTTTTTATTCTTCCCGACTTTTGTTATATTTAAACACACGCACACACATACACACACACTCACGCACACGGAGAAAATCTGTAGGGTCACAGCAGGGCTTGGCAAAACTTGCTGGTTTCTCTCTCTCTCTCTCTCTCTCTCTCTCTCTCTCTCTCTCTCTCTCTCTCTCTCTCTCTCTCTCTCTCTCTCTCTGTCTCTCTCTGTCTCTCTCTCTTTCTCTCCTTTTTAACTTTTTTGTGGCAAATTTTGCCTAAGTTCCTGACTAACCGCTATCTCTTGTTTTTTTCGTAAAGTATATCTTTGGCTTGCAATAAAATGGGGAAAATTGCAAATTTGTCCCTACCGGTATGTCGGAACATTTAGTGTGTAAATTTGGTTATATCTGGACATTCACCAGCGATAACGTATCTGTAGCGTCATTTGTGGTGTTTAAAAGCCGTAATGGCAATCAAAAGGAAATTATTTGCATCTCTGTTTCGTTAAATTTATTCTCATTTATGTCAAGGCTCAGTTGAATTATTTATCAGACCGCCAGAGTTAAATTCTACTGAACTTATTTTTATAATAGACTAAATGACCCTTCTAGATTGTGCCCCTGGGCGCTTGCATATATGTTTTGTAACCAGCACAGAAATGAAATTAATGTGCACACCAAAGGTTATTTATCTAAAATAACGTTGTAATGATAAATTATACTAATTGAAAATAATCTCTTAACTAACTATTTCTGTTTCCGCACAAGTTGTTGCATGCACAGCTAAAATGATGGCGATACTTCTATGAAAATAAGAAATACTCATCAGTTTTATTTAGTGGAACAACAAAACAGTGCAAAGTATGGAATAAAATCTTAAGCTAACCAGATACGTTACTTCGTGGAATGGAGTTAAACTTGTATTATAAAAAACATGCCACTTCACTTTAATTAAGCATGAAAGATAGGGCATGCCAAAATTATCTTGAAACAATTTCAAATTTACATTTGCTCAAGCATTCAGTGCACATACAAACTTTTGTCATAGGATGTTTGTATACACTGACAACTAAAAAATTAAAAGGAACAATGTTTAGAATAATGAACAAAACCCTGCATTGATAAATCCTAACATGATCACGTAAAGAACTCACTCGTTCTATCCGAAATTTTCAACCATAAAGAATGGGACAGAATGGCCGCAAAGTGCTCGTTGTTTCCTGGGACATACACTCGTTTTGTCCGAAATTCTCAGCCTTTATGAATGGAACAAAGCAGCCGCAATGAACCTGTTGTTTCCGTATGACATTATACATTTCTCACCCCCTCCCTTTGTTCCAAAAAAAAAACAACAACAAAAACTGTCCATTTCGCGCAATATACAGTAAGTTAGTTGTTGCCTGGCAGTCATTTTCAGGAATAGAAGAACATCTAAGTAATTTATCGGAGAATAAAATGATAGGTTTTGGGTGTCGGGGAAAGTGGTGAAGCTGCTGATCCGGAAAATAAAATTTGGCCTGGCCAATTTTGTCCGATGGACTCAAGAGCCACGCCCACCTAGCCCAGGGGTTTCCAACATGGGGTACATTTACCCCCGGGAGTAAAAATTAACTTCGTCTTCCCCGAGAGCAAACTCTGGTAATTCTGCATTTGTATTAATTTTTTTTTAAATCATAATTTTAAAGAAAATCAATTTACATCAAAATCTGAAGTATCCATACTTTGTGGAAAATATCATTAAAACAAAAAAATTCTTTCTACCGTTTTAGTCTGAATGATCCGTATTTTATACTTCTTAATTACCGTGTCGCCAGTGTACTAGTCTAATTCCGAAAATGATAACTCTAGGAAAAGCAAACTATGTCAGTGAAGTGTGACATTATTCTTATTGTTGTTGTAGTATGAACTTCAATTTAATGATATTTGTTGAAAATGGTCATGTTAAAATTTTCCCCTTTTGCTTTATTATGGGAGAGGTGTAAAATCAAATTGCCGAGCAAAACAGGGTGGGGGTAACTTTGCTTTCGAAGAACTGTCGGGGGTAAACGGGACTAAAAGGCTTGGGAACCTCTGATCTAGCCAATGTTCACTCTGAGAGAGCAACTCGTGTACACGTGCACTGGAGCGAGAGCAAGTCAAGTGTCTTCGAGAGATGTAGGAAAATATTTAGAAGTACATGGAAGAGTGTGTTGTTTTCCTCACATGCTTTCTTTTTTGTTCGTTTAGCGCACAACAAAAGAGTCTCTCACAAACATGTCTGTAATACTAAGTACACACGAAGTACATGTCATCTGCTTGTTTTGTCTGGGATTTTTTTTCGCGTGGGCGTGACACATAAGACACTAGATACACTAAGGTGGGACAGCTGGCACGTTTGCGTTCACGGATTTGGCATCGCCACCTTGCGGCAAATGCCTTGAAGTCATAAATAATGGCGTATTTCATAAAGCCAACGTAGAAAAAATACTGAATTGTATTTAGTGTCCAGCTATCACTGTAGGCCTTGGCTGAAGCAGCCTAATAATTATACCTTCAGTCGATTTAAGAAAATTGTGGCCACTTTTGTTTTAAGTCACGGAGCACTGTAACGAAACCGTATTAATAGTTTACCATTATACCAAAGCTCTCATTTTCATACAATGCGCCACGGTCCCCGTCCCTGATCAGCGCACACATTGTGTGCATGCTTTTTTTTTTTTTTGGCAGAGGGCTCGAAAAATAAGGACTGTCTCATCTTATCAAATCTATTATCTTTGGCGATATATACATGTATATTTTTTTTTTTTAAATTTCAGCGAGACCTGTTAGCAGGGATTTGTCAGAAAAAAAATGTTGTGAAAGTTAAATAAACAACACATACAATAAACAGGCAGTGAAATAAATCTTTTGCCTCTAGGGACAAAAATGGGAAATCGGTCGCTTGGTCGCTTTTGAGTTTTGGGCATTATCTGAAAGTGCGACACCTCCTCTTTATTCTGGATAGGTTTGTTTTTCCTTCTAAGATGTTTCTAAACATGATTTTGATGCATTTGAAATTATCATTGAAGTATTCAAGACTTTATTCAGGGTTTAAAATCCGGTGTTTTTTTTTTATTTTAGAAGCGGCCAAGTTTTTCACGTAAATCAATAAAGGCCTATTGTATTTCATTATATTTCATTTCTGAATGTAGGTTCCGCTGTTTATATTTCAAAAAGTCAGTACGTAACCTCCATGAAACTGAATAAAAATAGTACATATTAGCTCAAATACTGTCTTATGAAAGTCACAACCACAACAAAACTAAAAGTCTAAATTCATCATTTGTTTATTGAAGGCCAAGCTCCTCTAGCCACGTGGGTTTCTTCAGCGAAACGGGCTAAGATCAATCTATGAGGCTATGTACATAATTATACACTGAACTGATGCTGCAGACTGTTTACATTTCAGTGCATGCCATGATGGTATGATCATTCCCTGTACGTTCACTAAACAAAGGCCAAGGTTCACTACCAACTAAGTTTAGTTAGCCATTTCCCAGTGGAAATCCCTTACTAGAAAAGACTTCCTATTGATGGAATATAATGGTATACCCCAGATCGTGACATACCTCTGTTTATGCATAACCCAGAGTAAATGAAACTGCCGTTCAAGTAAATACATTCGTCTCAATACAAAAGTTCCAACAAATCATGCATGAACCCCATGGTTTCTCCGAGCCTTCCTGGCTTTCATTCGTGCAAAACGATACTTTATTTTTTAAAAAATCTAGTGTGACATTAATGCACATGGCATTTACGAAAAAAAACTGTTTTTCCTAGACGAGAAATCCTGCAAACAAAGACATGAACACGCTCACGTTACATGACAATGATCTGATTCTGTCATGAACATGAAAGGTCAGGGAGCAATAACATTCAATGCTTTTTAATCAACAATAAATTGTGACCGGTCATGAAAATAGACAGCGTTTGATCGGTTTTCTATGAAGCGCACATGTTCTGGAAAAAAGCATGGGTACATATTAATCAAAACAGAGGCAATGGAAAAACGTATAAGTAATGATAACAGTGTTATCCATACATGATAATAATTATTATATAACTTAATTATTGATACTGTTTACTAACCTTCCCTCTACCCCCGTCCCAATCATACACACACATACACCATCACTACCTAATTTATTATTTGTTGTTACTGTTGTTAGCAAAGGTGACTTAATATCCAACAACTCGCAGTTCAAGACAGTATGAGTTACTCAGTGTTTGTTCCATCCTATTTGTTTCCATACTGTTGTTTAATTTTCATTTGCCATCGCATGTTATCACTCGTGGCTTTGGCCCTGCATTATTCTGTCTCCATATCAGCACATTCCGAGACAATCGCTTGTAAAGTTTTTGCACTTTCCAGTCACAAAATGTTAGAACAACTTTTCAACATTTTACAGTCTACTCCCTGAGGCAAGATACTCCACATGTTTTTGTGAGGATGGTAGGATGCACATTTTTATGTTCTTAGTATAGCCTTATCTTATTTTTTGTAAAAAAAAAAAGAAAAAAAAAGAAACTGGGCATGAACGGTTTTTATAGGAATGATAGAAAAACGGTAATGCCATACTATAACCTTATCTATTTCAAAAAAGGAAACAAAAAACTGGAGATTTACGATTTTTATAGGAATGATAGAAAAACGATAATGCCATATTATAACCTTATCTATTTCAAAAAAGGAAACAAAAAACTGGAGATTTACGATTTTTATAGGAATGATAGAAAAATGCCATATTATAACCTTATCTATTTCAAAAAAGGAAACAAAAAACTGGAGATTTACGATTTTTATAGGAATGATAGAAAAACGGTAATGCCATATTATAACCTTATCTATTTCAAAAAAGGAAACAAAAAACTGGAGATTTACGATTTTTATAGGAATGATAGAAAAACGGTAATGCCATATTATAACCTTATCTATTTCAAAAAAGGAAACAAAAAACTGGAGATTTACGATTTTTATAGGAATGATAGAAAAATGCCATATTATAACCTTATCTATTTCAAAAATGGAAACAAAAAACTGGAGATTTACGATTTTTATAGGAATGATAGAAAAACGGTAATGCCATATTATAACCTTATCTATTTCAAAAAAGGAAACAAAAAACTGGAGATTTACGATTTTTATAGGAATGATAGAAAAACGGTAATGCCATATTATAACCTTATCTATTTCAAAAAAGGAAACAAAAAACTGGAGATTTACGATTTTTATATCCTATGACAGAATACACTTAGTCATGCCATATTGTGCCCTTATCTCATGTTTTGTAAAAAGTGGGGATAGAATAATAATACAGTACTGGGTCGACGCAACGCTGACCTACTTGTCCATAGCGCTTTTTTGTCCTTGCTTGTTTCCTGCCCAGAAGGCCTCCCACTCCCACACACACTCTTATCAATCTTTCTGAAAGTTATTCACCCGTCTCCTTCCCGGTAACCTTTCCACACAATGTTAACCTTTCTATGGACAGAGTTTAGCCGTCTTATTAAGTTTGCAATCCTAAACCACGTCCAAGCGGCCCAAATAGCGGCATCCTTCCCTCAATTTTTGCACAGTGTAATTGAAAAGATAGAATGCTATTTCTATTTTCTTTAACCTCCTTCAACTGTTTTCCCCGTGCCGTGATGTAATTAGGGACGAACATAAACATTATTATAAGGTCATGGCCATTCGTATTTCTCGTGATTTTTTTTCTAAGTCACTCTGTCATTAATAAAAGAATAACTTGAAGGATACAAATGAATAGCATCGACTTTCCTTCTTTGACTCCCCAAAACCATAACTGTCAATCCTCACACGGCGTTAGAATTCCCGAACTCTTTCCAATGTTATACGCGGTGCCTGATGGCACCCTAGTAATCCAACTCACCCCTCGCACATTCAGCGCGCGTAGAGTCCATAGAGTCGATTCCAAAATGTTTCCTTGGATCCATTTATTCAGTGGGTAGGCCGAGGCTATAGCGAGTTTCCAATCCATGCGCAAGGGTGAATAGTCATTTTCCTATTCAGTTCGTTATCAATTTTCTTTCCAGTTCTATTATTCACATGAAGATTTTTTCTATAAAGGATCGGCAGGAATCAGATGCACGTATTTCCTATTGAAATGTCACAAGGAACTGGCTGTTCTACGTCTCAGCGTTGCAATATGTTTTCAGTAGAAACATGTTCAGTGGTGACTTATACAAAGTAAAAAGCAGGATTTTTAACTTATTTCTCGAGACAGATCATTCATTCATGTGCTGCGATGTCGCGTGGAAGATTGTCTCAGAGCACAATATGTTCTTATGTGAAAGCCATGGTTTGCTCGGCGTTTGTAAATCGAGTAACATGGCTGACATTTAGAGCTAAACAGAGTTCACTGAGCACCACAAAATGTCATTCAGAACACAAATATTAGACAATCCAGGAGCTGCTTAGACGGGTAACAGTCATAAACATACTGGGAGGTTTCCTGAAAAGGAAGTATTACGCGATCTAAGACACACCTTTTTCAGTTGGAAGCTTTCAAAGGAGACGTCTTCAAGTGATCCCTCGTGACGGAAAATGGAAATAGGGGCCAGTGAACATCTTTGCAATCTCCGGTTTACCCGAGAACCCATGTCTTCGGGCCAGAGGCTTCGTGTTGTGTCCATCTCGTATGCTGTGGCATCACTCTTTACGGCAGTCTGCATTATTCAAGGTAAGCTACATTCATTACACAACATGTACAGTGGTGATAACTTTCAATTGATTTTTCTCTCTTGTGATTTGTAATGAGAGGTAATCAGTTGAGGGTATAAACTCTAGGGATTGGTAATTGTAATAAACCCCTGTAAATGAGAAATTATTCATGGCGATAAATTCCATTTCTCCAGTGTTCAAAGACAGATTCTGTTAGGGGACCGTGGTGTGTTACATAGAACTCTATAGCTGAACTGTGAAAACACTCAGTGTCTTCTACATAAATGTTATTGACTACGGCCCCGTAACAAAAACCTCAATCAAATTAATTTCTTTAATTTGAATTGTTTGGGCACATTTTATTCTTCAGTCTACCTGGTCTGGTCTGCCACACAAGTTAATATTGTAATCCTTTAATTGTTATTAATCTTTTTTCGCAATCGATTTCCCAGTTACATGATCGTGGTCTTTTGTTTACTGTTCAAGCCCCTGTACTTCTGTCCATCCATGTCTGCCAATTACGTTTTGAAAAGTATTCGAAACCCAAGTGTCCCAATCAGTTGCATTGATTGTGTAGTATAATATAACAGTAGATTAAAATTAATGCATTCCGTGGGCACCGATTAACAGCAACACTGAGCTCTGAGTCAACCGTTTCCCATCATCAATGTGTTGTTATCATTCCCATCATCATCCTTTTTTTTTTTTTTCGTGCTCTCTTGCACTTTTTCGATTTTTCCTTAATTCTCTATTCTCCCCTTTTTTTATACCGTACCTCTGTGTTATCTTAACCATTTGAAAATGGTTGTATAGTTAATCTCTCTCTGTCGGTCTCTCTCTCTCTCTCTCTCTCTCTCTCTCTCTCTCTCTCTCTCTCTCTCTCTCTCTCTCTCTCTCTCTCTCTCTCTCTCCCTTTTCAATTCCCCCTTTATCTTTCTCCCCCCTTTTCTTTCTCGCCCCTCTCTCTGGCTCCCTCCCTTTTCTCTCTTTGTTTGTGTTTTTCGCCCTTCCGTTCTCTCTCTCTCTCTCTCTCGGTCTCTTTCTCTCTCTCTCATCTAGTTTCATTTCCTATTTTGCCATGTTCTATCCTTTTGCCTTATTTCCCACTATGTATTTTTCATGCTCTGCTTTACTGTGACCGGTTACCTTTATTGCTGTAATCAATTTATGGTTTCCCCTACTCATCCTCTGGTGTACAACGACAACTTCCCTCTTTGCTATGTTTCTACTCCATAAAGACTGAAATTTCTTATTTTTATTGCACACCTTGTAAAGAATGATCGATCACTTTCCTTGACAATGGGAAGTGTTATAATGTGGCAGCCTACGGTCGTTCTTTCACGAAGTTAACCTGAAAGACTAAGAACCAGGCCAGTGCCAAGCTATAACTGAGTATGCTACCAAGTTGTAAAGGGCAAATGCCAACCAGTAAATAGACATCGGTCAACCTGGCGAAAAAGTATTATATTTAACAGTCTCGTACGAATAAAACAAATGGCACAGCAGTATGATTTGCATACTATTTGATTTAAGTATTACTTTTGTCAATAATAGGCATAATGCTATTGATTATTATCATTGCTAATTAGCTCACTGACTCGGGTAAGAAATTTCTTGTCAAATTTTAATTCTACTCGGAGAAAATGCGTCTTTTTTTTTACCGGCTCAAAATGTCGGAACGCTTTCTTCTGTTCAGGTCAGTAGCGGCTGAAAATCAAAGAACGTATTAAAAATATGGCTAACTTCAAGACCTTTTAAAATAATTATACTTACGCACACTTTTACGCCTTTCTGTGAGTAATTTGATATTTTGTAGAATTAAAGTTACCGGTCAAAAATCCTTTAATGTACTACATTAGAGGCCTTAATGTATATTCATGTATATTATAAGAGGCCTTACATTCTTTATAATAAGGTTTCACAATTTCATGTCCTAAATAATTGAAAGAAATGTCTCTACTTTTTTTTTTGTTCATATTAAATTACGTCGTTGCCCCGGGAATGGCGCATGAGTTAACATTTTGTTTTTCCGCTTCTGTGCCTTTTGTCATTGCTTTACAGTTTCCATTCTGTGTTCTGTTTCATACAGTTCTGGGTGATGTTTTAGGCTCACGGGTCACGCGAGTCTCTCTGTCTTTCTAGCTCTCCTTCTCTCTCATAAGCATACCTGGCATTCAAATTAAGACCATTCAATACGAGATACTCTATGCTAGCACACCTACTAATGCCCGAAAATGTGCAAAATCATAGTACCAGCTAGTTGTGATTTCAACAGAAAAAGATAACATATTAAATACAAAGCACTGTAACACATTTCACATTATGTATTCTGTATATCGCGACCCCAGTTGTCTTTTTGACCAACTACGCTTTTTGCACAGCTGAGAAAATCAACGTTAAAGGTGCGCGGCTTTGGTATTATGACAAGGAGTTAGAATTAATCGGAACTGTGAAACGGCTTGACAAGTGCCACACCGCATGACTGTGTGAGTGTCAAATTGTTCGATCTTTTCTGCAAGCTAAAAGATCTCCAGTTTTTGCAGAAAAACAAAAAACAAGAACTCGGGTCATGATATTACCACTAGGAAGTGTGCCTAGTATCTTCACTGACTTGCATTGCACTGTATTGGCCTTTAACCCCCAACCTTGCAAGAATTTCTTATTTGTAAATAAATAAGATTAATATTTCTCATCTCCCCCCCCCCCCCCCGACACCATAAATACAGGATTGTCCAATTAGATATGGGAAAGTTGGCAAGTCTGCATAATTATGCTCTTAATCTCTACCATCCCAATCAAATTACCTCTGATATTGTTATTTCAATAAACAACAAAACAACAACTACAAACCACATTAATTTCTCATCAATGGCTGTTTCAGAGCTCCACACACACATTCACATCCTCTGACATTCTCTCACACTCCTCAATAACATACGCACGACCACACACGAGTCCCCCCCCCCCTTTTTTTTTTGCCATTCATACGCCGGGCAGTTGTATGAATGAAGACCATCAGAAACGCCAGGTCTATGTTTGCCAGTTCGTTTCACATGTATGTCAACATTTGCGTTAAGCCCCATGGAGTAATATCCCATCAATCATCGACTGCATCGGCCCCAGCATGCAAGCTTTTTGAATAGGGGAGAAAGGCAGGCCTGGACGCGAGCACTACACTATAGTATTATATACATTGGGGAAGGGTATTTATACTTGCGTGTGGCATCAAGATTTTTGTTCCTTTATCATAGACAATACGGTAGTCGTTGTCAGCAAGAAGGAATTTTTTTTTTTTTCAGAATCGGATAGAACTGTCTCCTTTGGTCAGTGCATCGGTGATTAGTGGAAAAACAATACGCACTACTATATTAATTACATTGGGTAAAAGTATGTTGTCGTGGACAATCTAATAACAGTAGTGGCAGTCGTTTGTAGGCATGAAGGGTACTTATTTTCATAATGGGTTGAAACTGATTGTATAAGTCACACATAATAGTTCGTCCATCAGGTATGATGATGACCTTAACAACACCAGAGGAATAAAGAACAGAAATTGTTGAGAATTTCAACACATGGACAATAAAGAGAACTAAAGGAACAGAGGGCAGAATGGAAAGACTGTTCTTTCATGACTTATGGCTTCTCATGTGACTGATAAGTCCTATTTTTGCCCTGCAGACCCTTCCGCATAAATGACAAGAGTGCTCCGTTGGTTCAGTACCATTGGGCCTTTTCTTGCGCCGCTCTCTAAGTCACACATAGAAAAAGATAATTTACACTATTGTATTTCATGTGGAGGAGAAATGGCGAAATCGTCCTACTCTTATGGATAATAAGGACAATAAGGATCAGTTTAAAAAAAAAAAAAAGCCAACCACAATATGAAAAAGAAAAAGAAAAGAAAACATTCTGATTGTCTATAATTAAGCTGTTATCCAGCTGCTCATTTCATCAATTGTAGGTTATATCAGTGCAAAAGCCCACCCATTCCATTTACTTAAGAGTTAAATGGCGTTATCAAGAGACTCACCCTTCATTTGGACGCTCTGACTATAGCTTTAAGTTATCGCAAACACACAACAACACCAATAATAATAATAACAACAACAAAAACAAACAACAACAAACAACGTCATTCTGGTTTTTATCTATACTCTGATGTAATTGTTCATTTCATCAGCCGCAGCCTGTAATATCTCGGACTAAGCCCAGCCCTTTCAGTTAATAACATTATAAAGCAGTGTTACCAACTGAATCATGGTTCATCTGGGCACTCTGACGTAATAGCACAAGCAAATGGCACCGTCCCTAACCCTCAGTGTATTTACGATAATCAATGGTGTTGTGTGGTCGCAATCAACATCCTGGATGAGAGTTGTATGTGGCACTGCCAGAGTAATTGTTTAACCCAAATTACAGGCTGCTGTCAACACATTTATCGCCAGATGATAGTGGAAGCAGCCCCCACAAATTGATTTGCTGCCTCCAGTATAACGGGAAAGAAGTTTTACCATTGCACATGATGAAACTCTGGTTAGAGAAACAAACATGACAGAACGAGCTTTAATAATAACTCTACGTTGTGCCGAAAACATTGTTTATAACTGGAATGATAATGGCTGACTTTGTGATGAAACCTCCCAAGTACATTCTCGCAACTGCAAATGATAACTGTATTTTGCCATTCTATGGATTCCTTGGAGGTTGTTTATCTTTTTTTTTTTTTCTATTTGTAAAGAAAACTTATAACATTTCAAATGTTATTTTCAAACTTCATAACTAGAAATGTACTCAAACTAACTACGTAAACTAACTACACTATATACGTAAAAGAGTTCTTTGTTTCGTTCTTCTTCCATAAAACTCGTTCTTTTGCACTTGTGTGGTTTCATGGTAGTGCCAACGATATTTCGCTAGCCTGTAATTACACAAGGTGGGTCAAGCTTTATTTGACCACGACAATAACTTTATCATAGTATTATTATCCTATCAACACAGTTATATTAGAATTTAAACAGTTAAGTTTCAGCTTGCACAATGCACATAAGCTTTGATTTTTTACTTTATTTATTTCTACAAATGCATAGTAAGTACCTTATATGCATAGTGCCGACAAAGTTGGCTTGAGTCTACACAGTAATAGAACTAGTCTTTAAGACCAATTGCTCCGCATTAACCAGTTACTCATATTTCCTTGTACTTACTGTGGAGAATGGTATAGAAGATTTTCACACACTGTTGGAATCGTAATCGATGTGTTTTATGGCAAAGGGTTAGTGTGACATTAATATGGTACTTGTCATGATACTGTGTGACATAATGTGAGCCAAAAGTTACTTTTTCCATAATATTATTCTATTAACACCGATGTTACAACTACAACAGAGTTAAATTTCAGCTTCCATAATGTATTTGAGATTGGCCATTATTTATTTAAATTTCGTTTGAATGTTCTCTTTTTTTTTCCATAATTGTAAATTTTAATTTATTCGTATATTTATTTTATAGACAATAAGACATTATAATAAATTAATAATTTGGTAAAGTAATGTTTCCCCCTCCGAGCAGATCACGCTCATCATAAGTCAGGTCGCATGCAGTGCAAATGCATAGACTACGAAAAGAGCCTGGTGTTATAATAAAAATTTGCACAGCTAAAGATGAAGTTCGGAGAAGAAGAAAAAAAAAATGCTCACACGTCTTAGTGCGACTCGACACCTGCCCTCTCACCCGATTGGCACCGTCTGGTTACAGTCGAGCTACAAAACTAATAATCGGCAAAGTCATCTGAAGCAAATTTCACACCCGATTACCCTGGCCTGAAAAAAAAAAGCTGAAGACTGCCACTACCAGAAAGACACCTTCAACAGTAACTATTTTCCTTCGAAGGGAAGGATAGTTCTAGGTAGAAACCTGTTCACACTTAGGTATTGTGTCTTGAAAGAAAAGAGAGAAAGAAAAAAATGCCACGTACTGGTAATAGTGAGAACGATTTCATCAACCAATGACTGTTTTGTTTAGACAAAAAAGATAATTCTAGAGGGAACAATTTTGACACTAAGATATTATGCTAAACCTTTCTATGCTATCTCTTTCTTTTTGGACTAGAACACATCCCAAATTCTCCAGTCCTACTACAGATTTCATGCGCATCAGAGCACTACGCACTCATTTCTGGTAGGGAAATTGCGCGCACGGAAGTGAATGCGTATTCATATCGTTTCTGTTTGCGGTGGGCTTATTACAGGGAGCCGAAACAAAGATCTCGTCTTTTACACTTTTACAACTTTTTATTTCAAAATATCCGAAACTTGAATCAACACTATCGGTCGATATAAATGCGATTGGGCTGGATTAGTTGACACTTAAGAAAATTAATTTTATCATTTTTGAAACTGTCATCTAGGCTATAGTGTCGAACAAAAAAACGGGCCAAAATTGCACCACAATTAATTACTCCCGCAGCTATTTTTTTTTCTTTTTATATATTTTCTATATAAAAAAAAACAGCAAGGAAAAAAAATTCACTGCTGCGAGGAAGAAATGCCCAGACCTGAAAAAATTACATGTGAAAGATAGTTCTTTTTGCTACTATGTCTATTCCTTTGGCATGAAAGCCAAGTATCGTAATTTTGTAATAAATGAAAATAGGCCTAAAAATATCGAATAATGCTTTCTCCTCAACAATGATGGCCTCCCTCCTGCCTTTGTTTTGTTTAGACTTTAATACCGTGCATGTCATAAAAAATAACCATATCAAGCTTGGTGCGCAGTGTCCTGGCGCGCATGAGTTCTGAAGCAGGACTGCAGATTACTACTTTTATTGTAAGAGAGAGAGAGAGAGAGAGTGTACGTCATCGAATAATGGTTTCTCCTCAACAATGGTTGCCTCCCTCCTGCCTTTGTTTTGTTTCGACTTTAAACTTCCGGTTGCGTTTCAAAGTTTGAAGGCATGAGTTTCTGTGCCGTCTGCCTTATGCACGGTACGGGCCATGCGGGTGTTACTGTGCCAGTTGTGAGTTGTTTTCTTTCTAGATCTACATAATCTGTGTGCTGATTGTGCGTGTTGTTTGCAACCCGTTCTGGCCCTTACACTAGTTATATAGAAATATTTATATAATAAGATTGATTGGAAAATTGAAGTGGGGCGTGGGACCAGATAAAAAGGTTGAAAACCACTGTTCCAGAGGGACAGAAAATAGAGTCAATAATGCATAGCTAAACAATGAAAATAAGGAAACAGAAAAAAACAAGTGAAAACCAAGGAACATGACATTCCAATTTTTGTTCATAACACTAGATTAATTATTCTCTCTCTCTCTCTCTCCCTCTCTCTCTCTCTCTCTCTCTCTCTCTCTCTCTCTCTCTCTCTCTCTCCCTCTCTCTATCTCTCTTTCTCTCCCTCTCTCTCTCTCTTTCTCTCCCGCTTTCCCCCCCCTCTCTCTCTTTCTTTCCCTCTCTCTTTCTCTCTCTCTCGCTCTCTCTCTCTCTCTCTCTCTCTCTCTCTCTCCCTCTCCCACTTGACTGCATAGTCTGATCAGCCTAATTTGAATAATTGAACCGATCTGAGGAAATTTGGTTTCCCACTCCATTTGTCATCGTCTTCCATTCGTCATCAGATCTTGCCTGTGTGTTTGTCAGATTCTTCCGTTTTAGCCCCCTCTCTATCTGTTTCTCTCTTTTGCTCTCTCTCTCTCTCTCTCTCTCTCTCTCCCTGTCTGTCACTTTCCTCTGTTCTCTCTTTATCTCCCTGTTTGTCAGTTTCTCTTTCTCTGTCTTTCTTGCTCTCTTCTTCTCTCTCTCGCTGTCTTCCTCTCTCTCTCTCTCTCTCTCTCTTTGTCAGCTTCTCTCTCTCTGTCAGTTTCTCCCTCTCTCTCTTTCTCTCTCTCTCTCCTTCACTCTCTCTGTCTCTTCACTGTCTTTCTCTCTCTTTCATTCTGTCCCTCTCTCTTTCACTCTCTCTGCTCTTTTCACGCTGTCTCTCTCCCTTTCACTTTCTGTCTGTCTCTCTCTTTCACCCGGTCTGTTTCCTTCTCTTTCTGTCTTTCCTCTCTTCACTCTGTCTTTCTGTACCTTTCTTGGTCTCTGTCTTTCTGTCTGTTCGTCTGTCTGCCTGTCTGTCTGTCTGTCTGTCTGTCTCTCTCTCTCTCTCTTGCTGCCTCTTTATGCGTCGTTTTGTCTCACATAGTCCACTGCTACTTTAGGTTCGCACTGCTGTGTTAATATCCACTGCTTTTTTTGATTGCCACTAATTTATCCATACATCACATTTAGTTGTCTTCAAGCGCTCTGTTAATTGACATGTTCGCCCACGAACAGAAGCTTCTAAGTGATCATTCATTGCCGAAGGATTTGTTGTTTTGTTGTGGTTATTTTTGTTGTTCCGGCATGTGGGGAATTCATTGATTACTCGGTCATGCCTCAGTTTTTAACCCATTACCAGCTGAGGTATCCGGCGTTGCCTAGGTTAAAACTAGATATTAATATTTGTTTCAGTTGTGAGTGATTAGAATGGACGTACTTCATATTGCCCTTTTTTTTTTTTTTGGGTTGTTATTTTTTGTTTTTAGTCAAGTCTTACTGCACTAGATGACCTACCGGGCATTGCCAGGAATAAACAATCATGTGCCCCCCCCCCCTCTCTCTCTCATAATAAAAGTAATAAACTACAGTCTTACTTCAGAACTCATGCGATAAACATTGTTATTTTTTTTTTTAAATACATACCACCAGTAGACATGGTTGTCTCCCTGGATATAGACAAGTATGCAAAGCAAATTTAATCAAAGTGGACACTGATGATGTAGAACGTGACCAGTGCAGTAACATCAGAGTTGGTTATTTAAATGCTCAGTCATCTAGAAATAAAACTGAAGACATTGTGGACCTCATTCACGAAAAGAATCTAGATTTACTGTTTATCGTTGAAACATGGTTAGTGAAAGAGCGTGATGCTATTATTGAAGATGAACTGACACCTCCTAATTTCGAAATTAAATCTTTTCCTCGGAAAAATCGTCTTGGAGGCGGGATCGCTGTAATTTTCACTTGAACCAAAAATTGTTATTAAACCGGAAACTAGCTACCAACCTGAAACATTTGAGATTATGGAGCTATCATTATATCTTGGCACCAAAGTCTTTCATTTTGTCTGCATTTATCGAGCGTCAGGCAGTAAAACCAATTTTCTGAGTGAACTTGAAGTTCTCCTACCACGCTTAACCTGCGAGAAAGGATACCCTGTTCTTTTGGGTGATCTTAATTTTCATTTTGATTCTGAAACATCATCTGAAGTAAAACGACTTAAAGAACTTATCGACCAATGCAACATGTCTCAGATAATCAAATGTCCAACTCAGCCATAATAAAGTGATTCTTATCTTATGTTTTGACCTGCAGAATGCCCTTTTTCACAGTTGGAGACTTAAATAGAAGGGAAGTACATTTTTTTCTCAGTTTATTTTGTGTCGCTCATTTCGCCCCCCGATCCTTTCTTTTCGACGAACGCATGAGCCCGTGACGTTATCAATTTCTACGATATGTTCACTATTAAACAAACTGCACAGTGCACAGTTACATTCTTCACCTCGAATGCTGACCGGGTGCGCAAGGCATTAATGGGAAAGGGAATCTATTATATTTATATTTCAGTAACTTGCAACCTTTGGCATGGGTAACTGACCAAACTATACACTCTTCAGGCCTTAAATTTGGCAGGAAGGTGGCAATTGAGATAAGGAAGATGATGGCTATAATTAAAAGTTGTTTACTTCAAGCATGTATTTTTTTACAAAACAACAATGTTTATTGCTATGTAACATCTGTATTTTTGCATGTTTGTTTCGTAATATATAGTACCGTGCATGCCATAAAAAGTAACCGTATCAAGCGTTCAATTTGGTGCGTAGTGTTCTGATGCGCATGAGTTCTGAAGCAAGACTGTAGTTTATTACTTTTATTATGTGAGAGAGAGAGAGAGGGGAAAGGGGGGGGGGGGTCATATGATTGTTTATTCCGGGCAATGCCCGGTAGGACATCTAGTTACAATATATTTCAGTAACTTGCAACCTTTGGCATGGGTAACTGACCAAACTATACACTCTTCAGGCCTTAAATTTGGTAGGAAGGTGACAATTGAGATAAGGAAGATGATGGCTATAATTAAAAGTTGTTTACTTCAAGCATGTATTTTTTTTTAAAATAACAGTGTTTATTGCTATGTAAAATCTGTATTTTTGCATATTTGTTTCGTAATATATATAGTACCGTGCATGTCATAAAAAGTAACCGTATCAAGCGTTCAGTTTGGTGCGTAGTGTTCTGGTGCGCATGAGTTCTGAAGCAAGACTGTGGTTTATTACTTTCATTATATGGGAGAGAGAGAAAGAGAGAGAGAGAGAGAGATAGAGAGAGAGAGAGAGAGAGAGGGAGAGAGAGAGAGAGAGAGAGAGAGAGAGAGAGAGAGAGAGAGAGAGAGAGAGAGAGAGAGAGAGAGAGAGAAGGGAAGCACATGATTGTTTATTCCGGGCAATGCCCGGTAGGTCATCTAGTATATAATGTTCCCTGTACCACAGTTTCGCCACCCATCACACTGTAGACAGAGAAACAATTCAACATATTGGATAGACCTATACATTTTTACAATTCAACATATTGGATAGACCTATACATTTTTCAGGCTTTTGATTCCAAGACACAAACTTGAAAATAGCCACAGGCGAACGAATGTATTGATTTCCTTTGCAATTGGATTCTTTTCTGCATGAAAAGGTCACTGTTCATTGAAGGAACAAAGACATCCATGCTCTTTTAATCAGCACAGTAAATTTTTTTTTTTTTTCATTGAAAAATCATGCTAGGTGTATCTTTTATTTTTGTAGATTATTTCATGTAACTGCAGCTTGTAGTCTGTGTTGTTGATATGGCGGCTGCTGTTATCTTTTATTATCATTTTTACTGTTTTTTCATTATAAGTTACTAGGCGACTCGCGCAAGATAAACTTTGTAGATTTTAAGTAGGGAAGCCTAGCCGTATATTATCTAGATTTAGGCCACATTAAAACCAGCGTGTGGATTCGATGCATTGACTAACAGAACTTAACTAGAAATATAGAAATGTTATTACGTTGGTTTTCGACCAACAATTTGTAAAGAGATGTCAAGGACGAAATTTCCAATCATGGTTTTTGATTCTACTCGACGGAAACGCGTCTCCAGTTTTGCGGCTCAAAAAACGTAAACAAATAATATTAAAGACGGATTTTTGTCCAAAATGAATGTGCCCAGGGGGCTTATCGTCAAGAAGTGAGGCAGTACACCACGTTTCATAATTTTTGATTGCTTAGTCGCGAAGTTTCAGGTGAGTACAGGTTCACCCTCTAGCTCCATTATATAAGTTATGCTCAAAGTTTTTCGCAACAAGCCACATTCAACAACTGCTGCATCAGGCAGAACGGAAAACTGTTTCGATGGGCCTTGGGCGGCGGAACAGTTGAACATGTAGAGGCGAATACGAGTATCTCTGGTCTGTTGCCATGAAAGCAAATGTTGCCGTTTTGTGACCATCGCCCTAAGCGGCCAAAAACTCTACATGGCCTACATAGTGGTGTCGATACCATACTTCTAAAGAACTTATTTATAAGGTCACCCTCTTTAATAGTATAATATCTGTCAGACCCCAGAGCGTGCGAATAAGGTTAAAGAAGAAAAATCCATGAGTGCAAGCATTAGACTCTCTTTTTGACCCAGTCATTTCAACAACCCTGAACGCAATAGAACTGCGCTTGTTTAAGCTGTTACATGTCTGTTCTAGATTGTGCATCACTATAAATGTTCACAGTGAACGGGAAGATGTCAAGTTGTGAAGTAATTCAGCATCAGCAAACGAATCTTTACAAGTGAGATCGAGAGGTATCAACATTGGATTGAGTCCGAAGGAACAACATGCTGGCTTTTTTGAAGGAGAAGTGGAGAGCGGTGAATTGGCAGGAAAAACGTGGCAAAGTTGTAAACCAGAGCTACAGTGAGTTTGTTCTGCCCAAAAATGAAGAGGCACACGCTAATGGCCTCTCAGCCATGCCGAACCTTAACGTGAACAACCTTGAAAGTGCACTCTGAATAAAGTAGAAAATTAACGAAGTCGTCAGTGTGTAAAGCAGACAAAGACAGCATTCGAGAGCTTTGGAAGTCTCCAACAAAAAAGTGACATTCAATCTAGACGAGCATTAGCCGATTTCTATCTGTCGACTAGTTGGGTGTCACTGAAATTCAATGCCCTGACGTCATCAACCAACCAGGCGCTGATCAACTCGATTAGTTCGCTCCTGGGCTTTTGTTGTAAATGAACCAGTTTGTATTTTTGACAAAAGAAAGTCTAGCAGTCGACAAAAATTAAAAATTGATGTAATGTAAACTCGGGACTAAACTTTGTTACTTGTGTTTTACACAAAGTACTCAGATATCCATCGCACACGTTTTATTCTGAAAATACAATATGTTTTTCAAACATTGTTCAGCGCGTTTTCAACAACGGTTATGAATTTACATGTAGTTGTCACAAAAGCCTGTTACAGCTTTTGATTCTCGCTTTTGGTTATTGGAAAAGGTGATTGAAACATAACAAATACAAAAAAATTAAAAAATGCTGAAACTGTATTTTCGTATTAGTTTCGTTAAATTATATTATGGCAGAGGCATGAAAGTGCAATTGGAGAAATGAACTGACTTTTTTTTTTTTTAACTTCATTTTGTCCATTTGATCGAGGAAGGTGCATATTGATGCGTTGTGTGAGAGAAAAGCGTTGTACTATATTTATCTCAAACAAACAATTACGTTATACAAGTTCACTGCAATTAATGCTGTGTAATACCACTGCAGATTGGCACTGTCCATTCGGGAAGTGATCTTGACGTTGACTGGTATATCTAGATTACCATTAGAACAGAATCTAAACATACTGCCACCTTCTTTTGTTTTTCTTTAAATTAAAATGAAAACTCAGTTTGTTCTGCTTTTACAGTTGAAAAATAATGAGGAAAGTAAGAAATAACCCTGGCCATAAACACAGAAAATGGAACGTGCGTCAGTTTGAAAGTTGTGTAATGTCATTCAATTCAATGGGCCTTATTTCTCTTAAGGTTTCTGTGAGTTCTCAGCTAAATCATCGTTAAACAAAAACCGTTGCCCAATGGTCTTACACTATTACACCCAAAGTTCACCAGACAAAAGTGAACTTCTTTACGTAATCTCCTCAGATCAGTATAATCCATCTCTTGTCAGATTGTTCCGATCACTGGGATCAGGAAGATGCATGTGTTCAACTCGACTGTTTGGTAAACTGAGGTCTCTTAGCTTTGTAGGCCTACCACTCTCTGGGAAGAATGCGCCTACTGCCTGTCGGTTTTCAAGGTTTCTGTAAACATCTCCCTCCTGGCCTCAGTGTTTGTAAAGAATTCCAGGTCGAGGGCTCTTCAATAATTTAGACTTGTAGTCAAGAGTACAAACAACCATTGCTCGACACTTCTGGAACAATATAAATAAGTAAATACAAAAGCTTGAAAAACCGACTCCTCGAGCTATTTCTCCAATCGGTAAACAAACGAAAACAGGGGAGACGTTTATATGAGAACACAGTTTCTTCTTACGTTTTGATGGCAGTATGCTTTATAGCTCTAAGACTTCACCTTTTTTTTAAATTATTATTACTCATACTATAACGGAGCTATGCAATGAACATGTAAGCACCTAAAAATATGTGACTACGTGACCAAAAATGATGACACTTTGCGTTCTGCCTCATCTGTTGACGATAAGTTACCTGGACACATCCATTTCGGGCAAAATTCAGTCTTTAATAATAATCTAGTCGTACTTAGATTTTTTTTTTTTTTTAGCTGCCGAGAAAAAGGGACATTTTTGTCCAGTAGAAAGGAAAAATATTGTCGGAAATTTGGCTGTGCCTATGTGACCACCGTTCAATGAACGGCACTTAAATAGTTAGAATAATCGCTGATGTACATTCGAGGAGATAGAAGCTAAGGGTAGGCTTGTGTGACATTCTTGCATGGAGGTGATAAGCTGATCCATGGACAACTCTATCAGTCGTGGCACTCATTGCTATGGCTTTCTGGGTGTGAAGCACTAAGCTGAGACTCGCGGCGTTGCCCAGGATAAAACCTGCTTTCGCCGTCCACCCCTCCCCGGGCACCTCTCTCTTTCTCTCCCCGTCCATCCTTTTGTCTGTCTGTATGTCTGTGGTCTCTCTCTCTCCCCTCTCTCTGTCTTTCTCTCTCTCTCTCTCTCTTTCTCTCTCAAATACGGTCCCCCATGCGCATAGATGCCCTACACATGGCGTTCTGATCTGGAACTGAAGGCTCTTGAAAGTCATGCAAATCTATCTGCACTAGCTGAGATCCCCGGCCCTGCCCGGGATAAATCGGTTTGAATATTGGTTTCAGTACTGGGTGGTTATTATGGACCTGCTTCATCTGGCCTGTTCCTATTTGTTTATTTCATTTTTGTTTGTTTGTTTTTAAATAAGTCTTACTGCTCTGCCTTTGTGAGTTGACACCCTGCGCACCCCGTACAACAGCATGATTTACGCACAGTTTATTGTGTGTTTGATAGTGAACACATCGCAGGAAGTGATAACGAAACCTTAAAATGGCGAACCATGACTCGAAATAGATTTAAATGATGGCGAAACAATAAATTTCCAAAAAAAAAAACTACGCCGATTTGAGACTTCTATTAAAAACTGTGCACCCTTACATCCATTCTGATGCACCATATAAAATTTGAAGTCTGAGTGTTGAGTAGTTCAAAAGCTTTTACAACGAAAAATCTAAAGTCCACAAAATATATAGTATAGATTAAGGATTAAGCCGAAAGAGGACAGCAGGCGATGACGAAATTAATCAAAGAAATATGTACTTTTAAAAATATATCCCTTCGTGTCGGTAATTATCAATGATTGCGTCATGATCTGAGTATGTGCTGTGATCTGTATACAATGTTTGAAGCTCAAAAACCTTTTGAGGTTTGGTCAGTAACTGATGCCAAGCATGGGCGAGTCCTGAAGTATGCAGCGTTGACTGATGATGGTAACTAGATATTCAACCTGACGTGTGCACTAAGAGAAGATGTAGAATCTCCTTCATTTCACAGTTTGTTCACGACCCAAGATAATAAATATTACCCAAAAGACACGAAATTCTCACTAACAGTAAAAAGCACTTTGGAAGCTGCATTATAGTACGGCCCCGTGGGTGCTGTTTAGCAATTAATATGTCTGAATACCCTTTTAAAGCCGCTACTCCAAGCAATTATGCCTGTAGACCTCACTTTGGCCCAGCTGTTATGGCTGTATTCCATACTGCATCCCGTAGTCAAAAGTTGCTAGGCTTCCTGGAAATGGCATTTCTGCACTGATTGCACAAACCGTTGGAAAGATCAACCACGCGGCTTGCCATTAAAACATGGGACCACAACAGAGAATTTGAAATCATGGGAGGTTATCAGGAGACAACGAAACATCAGGAACAAAACAAAAACAAAAATCAAAAGTTGTTGATCTTTGGCAATAATTATCGCCCCTTCCTCTCGAGAAAGATTTCATCGCCGTTATTTTACTGACAATTTCCCGGCGGCTTTGGCGTTGCCTGGAGCATACTAATGAATTCTTGATCTTTTTCCGCCCGCAGATTTGTGGTTTTAACGTCAGCTTACATGTCATGCACACTTTAATGTGAGGGGAAGCAATGGCATTGATCAGCAGCTGAACACTTTGCACTGTATTACAATAATCTACAGGTTGCTCTGATTTTTTTTGGCTAACCTAGAAGAACATAATGCATAGATGCCCTACACATGGCGTTCTGATCTGGAACTGAAGGCTCTTGAAAGTCATGCAAATATATCTGCACTAGCTGAGGTCCCCGGCCCTGCCCGGGATAAATCGATTTGAATATTGGTTTCAGTACTGGGTGCTGCAGTGTCATGTGTCCTTAGTTCTTTTTTTGCTCTATCTCCATTTTCTGGATAACTGGAGATCGTTTAGTATGAAGGAGAGCTGTAACAAATGCACACTTTGATACTTGTTTAACATTATGTTGAAGCACTTATTCCGTTGTTAATTTCACAGTTCCTATTTATTCCAATTCCTTATCATAATACTAAACCTGTAAACATGTGCAAAGAGTGTAGTTGGTAGGAACAAGAACTAAGGCCGGGAGAAAAGTATCCAAGGTGAGGAAAAAGAAATCACTCATAGCTGTAGCACTGCAGAAAAAAGGACAAGTGTGTCATTCTTAGGCCAACACACAGCCTTCAATTATTCATAGTTTTGTAAACTTTTAAAGAGTTGGGTGTACTCACTGACATGGGTGGCATGGAACTCGGAATAATTAAGACTGTCAGCTATTTTGAAGAAATTTAAATTAGTGCCAGTTACTAGTCTCGTATTTATCTTACCGCTACACTGTGACATTTGCAGAACACCTTCTATAACAATGTTTACTGGTATCGAGGGGGAAATTAAATGGTAATGGTTAATTATTTAGTTTGTACTTGTCTTAAACAATGTGGAACGCATAAATATTGCACTGCCCCCTTCTTGTTAGACTCTTTTGGATTTCAGATTGATCACTGTAGACGTTGATTCTCAGGGTACTGCGGTCGCTTGTTTACCAATATCGACGGTTAAAAAAATACGGCCCATGGCCAGTTCAAACAGGGTCGCTACACATACAAAGGTCTACGCCCTGGCCATTATAATAACATTATGTGGGTGTATTAAAGCGTCGTCAAATTTAGCATACGTTCCAAAATTGGACTACTTTAAACAAAGATCAACTAGCTGGTCAGGAGAATTAGAAAACAAGGAAAAGCGTTAGGCAAATAATTGATTGCTACTGGGTCCTCTAGCTTGGCATGTAACAAAGATAAATTAAAAAGAAACATTAGAGCACCGGGGAGGAAATGGGCGGATACATGCGTGAGTGAATTTCATTTTAAAATCTATTGATTGCTTAAATTAAATTGGAATTTTACTGGGAATTGAGCCAAAAAATCTGCTTTTCTGTGTGAAATGATCATTGTTCAGCTATGTCTCACGCTAGAGGCATTTGATTTTTCCCTGGGTTTAGCCGCTTGGCAGGTATTGACTCAGGTTACGGCAGCCACTTAAGTACGTGTCGAGCAATTCATCCTTGTCAGATGATTACTTTGGGCTTAGCTTGACCGCTGTGCCAAATGCCATAGAGAGACGGCTCTCTCCTTTTCTATTTCTTTTTTTTTTTTCCTATTAATGGCTCTCACAGAGATTGCCATCACTTTATCTGCTATTGGAAAATTTGGGAATTTCTATATAAATAAGTGTTCCCTACCAATCTTGACAGTGAAAGCTACAGCAGCATTGATTTCTTGATGACATGACGATACGTTAGCATGGCCGCAGTGCCAAATGTCATGGAGAGACGCTTGTCCTTGTTTTGCCTATTAATTGCCCTCACAGAGATTGCAATCACTTCATCTGATATTGGAAATTTTGGGAATTTTATAGAAATATTGTTTCCTACCAATATCGACAGTGTATGCAACAACAGCATCACACTGCAGTGTCATGTGTTTGAATCATAATCATTGAGTTCTTGATAAAATGGCCATGCATGTTACCATGACCGCTGAGCCAAATGCCATGAAGAGTCGTCTCTATGTTTTTGTTTTTTCTATTAATTGTCCTCACAGAGATTGCAATCACTTCATTCGATATTGATAAATTTGGCAATTTCCATAGAAATACTGCTCCCTACCAATGACGACAGTGTAAGCAACAACAGCACCACTCTGCAGTGTCATGTGTTGGAATTACAATCATTGATTTCTTGGTAAAATGGCGATACGTTAGCCTGGCGGCAGGGCCAAAATGCTCTCTCTTTTTTTCCGTTTACTTGCTTTCACAGAGATTGCAATTACTTCAGCTGATATTGGAAAAGTTGGCAATTTGCATTGAAACTGTCCTTTACCAATCTCAGTTGTGTCATGTGTTGGAATCATAATCCTTGATAAAATGGTGATAAGTTGCATATAATTTATACACATAACAATTCTGCTGTGTTATGGGGGAAAGAAAGGTCATTTACCATAAAAAACGAAATTGTACAGGACACCTAAATGAATATTTCACTTTGCGCCCCGCTTGATGCTTTGTTCATCTGCCATTTTGTGACGATCAACAGGAAGTACAAACCTTTAATCAAAATATAAAGGGAGAGCACGTATTCCATAAAGTGGTGCTAAACAGTGAATTCGACTTAGACTAGTTTTCGGTCTATTTTTCGTTGCAACACATCAGAATTATCATTGAGTTGATCATGCACTTGCTGAGCATGGTACACTTCGAAAGTGACTGTGTCATTAACCCCATATAGGCGCTGGGACGTGTGTTTGGGGGGGGGGGGTGAAGGGAAAGTAGTTCTTTTTTTTAAATCGCTGCTGGACGAAAGAGTTGGTTCCCTGACGAAAGAATAATATAATTCATTATGGCACAGAAAAACATACCAAAGATCAAATTAACCCATAAATCCTTCAACGATGGGCTAATAATCATACAAAATTCTGTGACACCGGAGCTAAGGATGAATGTTTCATGCTCAGTGTGCCATATTTCTGGAATCAAATCTTCTACACCAATAAACATGGCTATTCATGTCATACTGTTGTTCGGGGAGGGGGGGGGGGTCCATGTTTGTTGTCTGCCAAAATCATTTTGTGAGGTCGCCAGAAAGATGTTCAGTAGAGTCATGGGTAGTTTGGCCAGGGATAGGAATAGATCTATGGGAGACATTCAGAGATCGTTGACTTCAACAATGGCGAGCTGAGCGCTCTCTGGAGAACAGAGAACGGGGAAGGCACGAAATAAGACCCGTGGATGGTTAATAAGACTGTGGGGTCCCAGTGGTTGACTTGACCCGAGGTACGGGGCATTTCACACACACACATAGCTAAATAAGTTATTGCTTGGTCCGCCTGTCATGGTGAGTGTCATTTGGTGAGACTATCGAACTACCAACGAGTTCAGCTCTTATCAAGGGGAAATGAACTTCTGATTGTACCATTTTCCTTTGTTTAAAAAAAAAACCACAAAGGGCCATAGTTTCAATAAGCCTGATAGGTTTGGCATTCATAGTTAATTTAATAGCGCAAGGCTGGTGGCGTCTGTTTGCCGCTTTTTGTATTTGTATACTTTTTTTATCCCATTTGGGAAATTTGCCTTAATGTCATTGCAGCCCAATTACAACGGTAGCAGACACGTCGTCGCTAGTGCAGTGCCGGTCGGCAGCTATTTTTTTTCGGGGGTGGGAGGAGTGGTGTTAGAAATTTGTTTTTCTTTAATTTTGCCAGGGCAGCGGCTTGTTCGGCCTGCTTTTCTCGATTCCCAACTGCCAGGGTATCTTTAATGTCCTCAACCTGCGTTCGGCCCCTCTGAATTTTTCGTCCTTATCCGAGAAGTCTAGGTGCTCGATCCTACCTGCCATAGGATCAGGGACAGGAACATATGAAAGAAGTCAGTGCCCGAGGTTTCTCTTTCCGCCGCTTGACTCACGACAGTTTTGACGCTTCTAAACTAATGAGACGGACTTGTTTCGATCTCCCCTGAGCCAAAGATCCCGTATAATAGTTCACATTTCACACTGAAACTGAGACAAGGCAGACTTGACCCAGTGCTCCACCAGCCTAGAAATTGAGGCTGACGTTTAGATGAAAAACAATGACATATCTCCAGGGGAAACAGCTCATATGCCTGAAAAGGTCAGGGCCATTTTGTCTACAAGGAGAACAAACATTTTTTAGACAGATTTGCTTCTCGTGGCTTTGTCTTGCTTAGACATTGTAGATATAGAGTCATCAATTTCTGCAGGGTGGCCCATGTTTGTTCATTGCTTCCATGCCCGACTGTGTATGATGGAGTATAGATACCATTTATTGCAAGCCGTTATCTCTTCTAGTCATTCATACAATGTTTTCACACGTAGGGCACACAGGGCAAGTTTACCATTCACCCTTTGAAAACATCATTGCATTGAGTGCCAATTTTAGAGGAAATGAGTAAATACATTTCACCCCTCAGCCGTCATTAGTAATAGCACATTTAGCATAAGATTTTCACCCTTCAATGAAATGCACTGGAACCAGAGATGATCAGAGGAGTGTGAAAACGCCTAACTTGGTTTTTTTTTAAAACAGATGGCAATGGCACCTGAGACAATGAAGGTGAGATGTGGAAGAAGTATTACGAATGGAGGCAGCAGGTGCTGAAGACGTGCGTACTTTTAAATACGCATCCTACTATTTCATTGTGGACATTTCAACGGGGCATGCAGAAAAACGCACCAAGGAAATGAAAAGCACGCAAGTCTCATGCAAGACGTAATCGTGAAAGAAAATAGGTACGGAAAGGGGATATCATACTGAACTCTGAACGTCACAACCAGTTGCTGCTAGCAAAATGTACACCCAAGAAATAACGACAGAAGCTGACTGTGTCTGACCGGGCTTGGAATTATAAGGTCTTCCCGGTTTTAGTAGGTAAATATTATGGTATGCACTTCTTGTCTGCAAGCAGCTGAGTGTGCCGTTCCGGGTTTAGAATGATACCCCCTTGAAGAAAAAGCCACATGGACAGCGGCCTTAACATTTTTAATTGTGCAAGGAATTACAAGGCATCTTACGAAGTATGACTGAGATATGTTTGAAAAAAAAAACACTTTTCAAACACAAGTCTTAATGAACAGAGAGAATGTGCGTGGTCGTTTCCCTCTGCTGGACATGATTTATGGCTAACGACAAATAACTTGCAATTATCTCTTTGTGCTATAACATATAATTGCCTTGCTTAATAACGTCCGAGCTCAAAGCCACCTGCCTTGATATTTATCAAACGATTGCAATTCATTTGAATAAATCAGAGCATTACATAATTCTGTTTTCATGTCGAGAGAGAGAGATTGAGAAAGATACACTTGTCTGTTTGTAACCTTATGATTTCTTTCTTTTTCTTTTTTTTTTCTCAATAAATATAGAATTTTATCTATGGGGGCGTGACATGTAATGCTGAAATATGGTGTGTGTTTATGTCGTAATTAATACAGCCTAAACAATCTGTGTGTGTGTGATGGTGGCCAGCGCCCGTAAGAAAGAATGAGGGAATTCTCTGTATGAGGGGGAGGCGACATTATTGCATGTTAATTTCTGTGGTCTCTGGCCTTCACCCTTGACGGGAAGAGAAAAGGGCACACTTACTGTCTTTAGGCATGAGCTTGTTAGATGTAGCAACAGAAACAAAGCCGTAACTATTTATGGTTCATTTGATATTGTGTTATTTGCACATGATAATATTGATGCGGTTAATTCATAAGTTTCGTCACGAGCCAAATTGTTAATGGCATCAGGCGTTTAAACCTCTCAGCTCAGGTGAACTTGTTTTCAGTGTCCATGCACTTCATGCGATTTTCGCATAGCGGTGAGACAATTTGAAGCAGAGTTCTTAGACTGCTCACCTGATATGGAATTACAGGAAATATCTGGCGAGAGTAGAATACTTAGGTTTCACAGCTAAAATGAAGTGGTAGGCCGAACACTGATGTAGAATACTTATATTTTACATCTAAAATGAAGCAATCGGAATAGTACGGCTGAAGGAGAGTGCTTAGATTTTATAGCTGAAATGTAGCGATCGGAATTGAATGGCTGAGCTAGAATACTTAAATTTTTCATTTAATGTGAAGTAATCAGGATTGCATGGGTAAAGAAGTAGAATGCTTAAACCTTTCACCTAATATATAGACAGCGTTGATAAAGCCTCCGTACCCCGTACGTCGATTTACTACGAGCATAAAATGACGTAAAAACTGCAAGAAACTAAAGCACTAGATTACTTTACCCCAGGCAGTTAGACAAGACGTTCGAATACTTGTCTGACACGAAGACTAGAGGACGCGATAGCTTGCGTAATTTGTCGATAATTTCAGTCGCTCTCCCTTGTGCTGTAAAATTTCTTGAGGCAACATCATGTTGTCGTCGAATTTTGTGGGCGTGAGACAGAAAATATGCCCGAGGAGCTTTACGTTCATTTAGTCCCTGGGTTTTATATAACTTCGACCCTATTGTGACTTTGGCTTGTGTGTAGAGATCTTCATTTTTGAGAATCGCTGCTCATGGCGTTTTCATTTCTCTTTTCTTGTTGTTATTCTCGTTTGTTGTGTTTTCTCTTGCTCCCTGGGCTTGTTTGTTAGCCTTCAAAAGAGCGTGTTTTTTAGCCTCTCAAAAGGGCTTATTTGTTAGCCTTCAAAAAGGTTTGTTTGTTAGCCTTCAAAAGGGTTTGTTTGTTAGTCTTCAAAAGGGTTTGTTTGTTAGCCTTCAAAAGGGTTTGTTTGTTAGCTTTCAAAAGGGTTTGTTTCTTAGCCATCAAAAGGGCTCGTTTGTTGGCCTCTCAAAGAGTTTGTTTTTTAGCCTTCAAAAGGGTTGTTGCTTAGCTCTCAAAAGGGCCTATTGGCACTCAAAAGGGCTGGCAGCGTGACTTCAGCTCCTGAAATCTAAAACAACCCATTGCTTATTCTGTCCTGCATCCATAGTTTTTGCAATGGTCATTTTCGCTGTCTACTTCTTTATCAGCGTTTATGATGAAATATTTGGTAATGTGAACACTAGTGTTCCAACAATGAATGTTAAATAATGAATGAATGTTACGTAATCTCTTTTTGTCTCATCGGGACAAGACCACACATCAATATTCTGTTTGTTTGCAAGTGCTCTCAGCTTCTGTCACCTAAACTTGTATTTGGGGCGGGTTCAATTTGGTGCAATTTCTCTGGTCTGAAACGAGTGAGCACTTTTGATCTATACATTGATTAGGTTCTTGCATGTATATTTCACATCAGTTACAAAATAGTTTTTTTTTTTAACACAAACTGCATTTCACATTAGCTTTGTTATACTAGAATAACCCTGCATACACAGGTAGATACTACTATTGCATTTTGCATGACAACATTGTGGGCGATTTCGTATTTTGGTTCATATTATTAATTCGTTTTGTTTCTTGTGATGCTGAAATCTACGTAGTGAGAGAATGTTTGAACCGGTGACTTGTACTTTGCGACCTTAGTTGTTGTTTGTTTTATCCCCATTATCTGAAAACTAGAGATCTTTTAGTATGTACAAGAGGTATAACAGATGTTCACTTTGACACTTGCTTAAAATGCTTTTGTAGCACTTTTCACAGTTCCGTTTTATTCGAACTCCTTACCCTAATAACTGAATCCGCAAAACGTTTAACGCCGAATTTCTCAGTTGAGCGACTGATCTACATAGTTTAGAGTGAGTATGCGGACGATGATTATGCGGGTATCGCTGAAATTATATCCTGTCTGTGTTTTCCAGTTATACAGTTATTATTATTATCATCCAGTTACTCGGGAGAGTTATTAAATTTTTCAAGCGAAGGGCTGTCTTATCTAGGACTGTTCAATGGAAACACCGGATATACAGATAGAAGATAATAATATCGCACAAAGGACACACGAGCTCATGATAGTAACCCAGCTAAACGCAACCATTCCAGATAATTCATATGGGTCAACACGTCCATCTACTGATTGAATACAAGCAGTATGCGATGATTTTTATTGCAGAGTTTCTATCGTATTGCCAGAGTAACCATCCGTTGCTAAGAAGTCAAAGCAGTGGTTCTCAACCCGTTTCAAATAGTCGTCCCCTTAGGCTCCAAACTTTCTTTCATCAAACCAATTCTACCCAACCCCCCTCTCTTCAACAATCCTTACTCAAACCCAACAGTTACATTCCACAGAAACACAGATTACACACAAATTATGATGTTAAATTTTAAAGTCTTCTTAATGACAATAGATGTGTTGATTGTGCATACTGAAACAGAAAGCATTCTCTCTCAAATGCATTAAAAACAATAAAACAACAGCAGGCCTTTTCTTTCCACAAAAACCATCAAAGCCTGCAGTTGAACAGGTCAGGGGCTGCCCTGTATTTGCCCCCAAAATCGTTTTAGATTGATGTTTTTGCCAGCCCCCTCCACCCGGGTCATTTTCGCCCCGAATATGTTGTTACGAGTACGTATGTCCCGCAAGTTTGTTTGTTGTTTGTTTTTTTTTTTTTATGCGCTAGGGGTACGTATTTTGAAGCTTTTTGTGACTCCAGAGCTAGAGAGCTCCTCCCGAAATGCTCTTGAACAACAGCCTTAATTAATTGATTTTATTTATTCTTTTAGTCAGATTTTTTAAAATGTTTGTTGTTGTTTTTCTCCTGTTTTGTTTTTTTTTTTTTTTTTGGTTGAAAGGGTAGGGGGCAGGGTTAGGGATTCGATAAGATTTAGGGCTGAGGATACAGGCAGGATTAGGATAGGTACGTATACATACGCGCCCCCAGCACAAAACGCTTGGGGTGCGTACGTACTAATAACAACAGCCTTTCGCCTCCTTGTCGGCCATGTTTTCGTTCTCGCCTCCCCTGCCCTTTTCTGGAAATCAGAAATTCTCACGTTGAGGACCACGAGTACACAAGTATCCTCGCCCCTCTTTTCCAATCCATTAAGTAAGCTAAGACACACTTCAGCCCCCCCCCCCCACACACACACACACACACATACACATACACACATACCTCCCCCTCCCCGACCTCCCTGAGTTTGACCATCTGCCATTCCCTGTGGAATTTCTGTTAAAACTGGAGAATTGCCTTGTATTTCTGATCGCTGACCTTTAGTGAAAATCCAGTTAACGTTTTTCCCAAATAGAAACCCCTCGCTACAACTATACGGTTTATACACAAAGGACATGAACTGACCCTATCCAATCCTTCTCTATCTAATTATTGACCTACACCTCGTACAACGTCAATGATTCCTGAAGGGATGCGACTTGGCATCTCTACCGTACATTATTTGTTTGGCCAATGTTTGAATGTTAGTAGGATTATTGTCGTAATTTATAGTGGACGAGAACAACTGATGGGTTGAAAAAACATATATATATATATATATATATATATATATATATATATAGAGAGAGAGAGAGAGAGAGAGAGAGAGAGAGCGAAAGAGAGAGAGAGATAGAGAGAGAGAGAGAGAGAGAGAGAAAGAGAGAGAGAGAGAGAGAGAGAGAGAGAGAGAGAGAGAGAGAGAGATTTGTTAAAATACATTGCATGCACAAAGAGAAAAGTCATTGACCATGTGTTCAAGCACAGATGCAATCGCTAACTCACACACAAAACAATGAGAAATAAAATCGGCAATTATCTTTTGTTTTAACTCTGCTAGAAGAGGTACTGGGCATTGCCAGGGATATAATGTGCTCTTGCCTATTTTACCCATCTCACTCTTTCTCTCTCTTTCTCTTTCTCTCTCTCTCTCTCTCTCTCTCTCTCTCTCTCTCTCTCTCTCTCTCTCTCTCTCTCTCTCTCTCTCTTCTCTATAAAATTCCCATAAACAGTCACGCTACAGATCACATGTGCGTCCTCGTTTCTGGGCAGGCTTATTGCACCAAACTCAACTGGAACCAAATATAATCTTCCATGTGCGTATCTTATCAGAGTCAGCAAAAAAAACAACAAAACAAGTTCATTGTATTTTACTGGCATAACAACATTTTTAAAAGAATTGCCTCAAACTTGAACAAACTCAATAAGCGGATACACTGGAGATTGGGTGGGATTAGTTGACAGTTAACTCTTTGTGTGCCAATAGCCGATGAATCTGTTCTCCAGCTGGTCACATTAAGTGCCAATCACTGATGTATCAGTGCACGAGAATGCTAGGTTATTTTGTTTCGGGAAGAAAGAAAGTCGACTTTCTATTTATAAATGTTGCTTTAGTTAGTCTTCATTCATCTCCCCCACAATTTGCTTCCTGTATTGGCAAACGTGGAAAAATTTATGGCATACAAAGAGTTAAGAAAACTAACTTTATTTGGAAACTGTTGCTTTAGGTTGTAGCATTGAGCTAAAAAGGGTTAAAAATTCCCCATCAATGAAATATTCCGGCCACCATTTTTTTGTTGTTTATAATAAGCTACATTACAATACACAAAACGTGTGTCATTGACCACGATAGTATACTATAATGATGCAGTTGCCACCATACGCACAAAGGAGAAAATTTAATGAAATCAGTAACTGTCTTTTAACTCTTTAGAGTCCTTGAAAGCAAAGGCCTCGGGCATATCGTCCCGGTCATTCTCATCCACTTGAAACCAAAAACAAAAAGCGTGTGAACGTCACGTCTCCCAGTGGCATCGACCCGGGGTACCAGCGAACTGTTGCTGGTGTTGGGAAGACCCTGGGGAAACTTGACCCACGCGCTGGCATAGGAACTTGGCGTCAATCACAATAATGAAAGAGAAGAGGAGAATTGAGAGAGAAATCAACAGGAGACTGAGGGGGACCTAACTGATTTATATTATTATAGACGTGGGGCGAGTCCAAATGTTTGGAGTAGGAATGTAGTAAAAAATATGCGATGTTGCACCCCCCCCACCCCCCACCCCCCCACCCCCCACCCCCCCAAAATTGCCCCAAATGACATTTAGACTAGTGGCTCACTGAGTCAAGTCTCCGCTGCGTCGGTTTTGATTTAGGCTTGAATCAGCTAGTGAGACGGATATTTTTCAGTCTCACTGGTGCACCTTGAATTCCATGGAGGCAAAACAAACTTGAATCAGTGCGTCATGCGCCTTGCTAAAACGCAGACATAAAACACACACATAATAATGTGCATACATACGGTGTGCACGGAGGAAATTAAAAATGGATTTGGATAGGTTGATTTGGAAGAGCTGGGAGTTAAAGTTTTGAGTTTGACGAAATACTATAATAACCACAGAAAAATTGTGGAGTCGCAGCAAGGCTATAAGCAATGTCAAAATTGGGCAAAAAGAAAAACTTGTATGTAGCATTTTCTGTCTTCTCTTGACTTTTAGTTTGCATTGTATCGTTTGGGTATTATTTCTTAAGCGAGACTTTGTTAAATACAACTTTTCGGTTCTGTTTGAGTTTGGAGAAAACACGTTGACACGATAATGGCACTATTGTGCTAGGGAGAAGCAAGACGACACAAAGGCTATAGCAGAATGACAGGACAGGGGAAGCCCCTACCAGAACCGCCCAAGAGGTAGTAGAGGCATTATAGTATCTATTATATATTTCAGTAACTCGCAACCTTTGGCATGACTAACTGACCAAACCATACATTCTTCAAGCCTTAAATTTGGCAGGAAGTTGGCAATTGAGATAAGGAAGATGATGGCTATAATTAAAAGTTGTTTACTTCAAGTATTTGGCGGGAAGGTGGCAATTGAGATAAGGAAGATGATGGCTATTATTAAAAGTTGTCTACTTCAAGCATGTATTTTTAAAAAATGGCAATGTTTATTGCTATGCAACATCTGTATTTTTGCATGTATGAAGCGTTCACTTTGGTGCGTAGTGTTCTGGTGCGCATGAGTTCTGAAGCAAGACTGTAGTTTATTACTTTTATTATATGAGAGAGAGAGAGGGGGGGGGGGGGGGGCAACATAATTGTTTATTCCGGGCAATGCCCGGTAGGTCATCTAGTAAAAGTAAAATGGGCATTCCGTGACAATATTCGGGCTGGAACACATAAATTGACAGATTTCTCTCTTGGTCATCAGGGGTAGAAGCTGCAGATACCTTGAAGGTGAAGAGACGAAGCTAATTATTATCATATAATCGATGTTTTCGGTCTATTTGCACATTATTCTGGAATCTCTTTGTTTAGTCTGTAATGATGATATTAAATTTACAATTCAAATCACTGGATCGGGAATGGGGACTATTTGCTGCTGCGGGATGATTAAATGACTATGATGCGTGGTCTTGTTTACTCATCAAACTGGTTAGGAACTGGGTCAGAGAATAATAGAATCTACGAATAATTCTAAAACAGTAACAACTCGAAGAAGAGAGGAGAGAGTGAGAAATAGTAAGAGATAGAGTGAGGCAAATGAGGAGAAATAGACAAGGAGAGAGAGAGAGAGAGAGACGACGAAAGAGAGAGAGAGAGGGAGATCCTCTCTGGAGGGGCAGACGAGGAGAGAAAGAAGAAAAGAGGGGAAAATAATATACTAGGAGAGAGAGAAAAAGAATTGAAAGGGCAGGCAAACAGTCAGTCGGACAGACAGAGAGGCGCGAGACCTAAGAAGATCGTCATCTGCCTCGCTCCATCTGAGGAGTTTCTTACCATTGTGCATTCAGGTTTTATGTGTACTCCCTTGCCAATTGTTTTCATCCCTCCCCCCGCCCCCACTCTCTTAATATAAATGGAAATTCAAACCTACTTCAAAGGTTGCCAAAGTAATGAAAATGAAATTTTAATAAAAATTCTGGTGAAATGTGGAACGAGAAAATAAGAGAAATCTGTCAGCCGGCGGAAGATATTATTTTATAGTCGAACTTTATAAAATGTATCATTATTTGCATAGCTGCAGACAAGATAGCAGACATAGATAGTCCCTGTGGAAATTTGCTGCAATTGATCTTTGTCCTCCATCAGTTGTCCCTGTTTGCTCGTTGTTGTCATTAACCTTTAGTGTGAACATAAATTTCTAGAAGTTCGGATTGCTGTATGGGAGAACAAACATGTCTGTTGTCTACAATGGGGGAAAAGGCAAGTTTGCGTGCATTAAAATAAGCAAATTGACTTGGTGAATAATTCAAGGTTGTAAAAGGCCTTTAAATGACTGTGATATTGATGAAAACCTAGTTCTGGCGACGCTGTTCTCAGACGTGCCCGCGAGTTACCACAATGCCTGATTGTATGGGCATACTTTTGCTAAATAAGAAAAATCCAGGTATCTCTAAAGTACAAATGGTAATATCAAAGTTAAAAGTCTTAATTTTAGGAAATTACACACGCGACAGACATCTCATTGGTTGATGTCAGTTGGCTTTGACGTGTCCAGGTCTGGTTATTTATGTATTCTCGCAGTTGCTTTTGTTGGCTTTGGAAGGCTTTTGTTTCTGTGTTAAGCTTCTCTTCCACTGGACTTTTCCTTCAGCACGCGACCTTAGTTCTTGTTTGTTCTATCTCCATTTTCTCAAAAACTGGAGATCTTTAAGTATGTACAAGATATAACAAATAGACAAAATGGACACTTTGGTGCTTGTTTAAAAAAGCTGTTTCACAGTTCCGATTTATCCTAATTCATAATCATAGTACCAAACCCGCAAACGTTTAACGTCGAACTTTTCAGTTGTGCAAAAAGTGGAGTTGGAACAAACAAAAAGTAAGGTTGCCAGCATGATTGTAAACGAAATGTCCAGGTTTTTCTATCCTCAGTTCATTGTACTGACTCCCGCAACACTGATGCAGCCATCTAAAAGGAGGTCATTCCCCAGAAATGGCTTTTTATTTACTCGTCAGTTAAACGTCTCTTCCATTTAGCTCTTGTTTCAGCATGCCTATAAAAGAAATATTCAGGGTTTCTACCCTCATTTCATTTTAAGGGCGGGCACACTGATGCAGCCATCTAAATTAAAAGAGTGTTCATTCCACAGAAATGGTTCTTTTGTTTACTTATCTGTTAAACTTCACTTCCATTTAGCTCTTGTTTCATCATGGCTGTAAAAGAAATGTTCAGAGTTTCTATCCTAACTTCATCCTCACTTCTGTTGTCCGGCAACCCTGATGCAGCCATTCAAAAGTGGTCATTCCACAGAAATGGTTCTTTTGTTTACTGATCAGATTCTCATGTCTCACCCCGTCTCCTTTTTCGTTCAACAGACTAAACCTACCAACAGATTCTTTCGTTTTGTTTTATATTGTTTCCGGTCACTGGATAATTCTATTGACTTTATAGGCCCCAAGATAGTAAAACCTTAGATAAACTACTCCAGTAATTACTGACCAACCGTCCGATGCCACAAGGAAGTAAAGTAGAGAATCAGTGCCAATGTATTTTGTTTTCCGTGGGCGGTTCTGTTGTCTGATTATGTGTATCGACACCTCGGGAGTATCGAGCCGTCACAGCCTAAACTAATTTTTCCCAGCGTTCGCTCATTATAGCTCCGTCATATTTCTTCGGTGTCACGACCACCCAGTCGTTGGTTATATGATTTTCCAGTATTGGTGACAAGATTAGCTCCTACAGGCCAGATGAGAGGTACTTCTTGGGGAGTTCAAAATCATATTACCGCTCGCATTGCCTGTGAGGGGTAGATAATGATACGTTAACCATGACTCGCAGAACAAATTAGTATCTCCAGCCCCTGTAAATGTTAATCAAACAGTTAGTGCCCTACCTCTTGTGCTACTAATATTTTGGTATCATGCTCCTTTACAGTTTCACCATACAAATCTTTTTGTACAAATCGGCACCTAGGGACTTTTCGTTTATTATTGTAACTCGACATTGCCGCCCTACGTAAGGGGTAACAAGATGAAACCATAAGTAATAATGCTTCGTTGTTGTTGTTTTTTTTTCGGATATTTCGAGGTCTAAATGGTAAACTGTAGGACTTGTCTTTTTAAAATTAAAAAAAAAAAAAAAAACAGAAATATTTAGAATACTTGTAGCCCTTGGCAGCCTGCAGGTCGTGTTTTAAGTTGGGGGTTAAATTCTGAAAACTGAGTTGCTGAATAACGTTGCAGGATGGCCATGGGATTTTACACAGTAGGCTAATTTTAACAAGTAAACGCAGCTCAGTATTTTCTCTATTCGGTACTGCAATTTGACTACTGTACCCGAACAAAAGCCATTTTGAAATATCTCATCACTAAGTTTGATAAAGAAAGCTATTAAGTTTTTTACTTCTGAAAAATGTGTTAACACCAAGATATCATAGTTTACCATGCCGCCCTCGATTAGTAAATTTGATCTGAACATCTGAGTATCAGTTTTCGAACCTCTGTCAAAACCTGTCTTTTATTTCGACCATTACGTGAACCAAAGATACTAGAAACGATAAGATGAGACACTGTCTTCTTCGCACCACTAAAAAAAGCCGTGCACACAATTTGCGCGCTGATCGGGACCTGGGTTCATGGCGCATAGTATGAAAAGAATGCTTGATATAATAGTAAATTTATGATGCAAAATTGTGATAGTGCTACTGCGACTAAACAAAAAGAACAAATAGCCCGACTTTTTCCACAGCGACTGAGGTTATAATTCCACAATAAGTGACGTCAATCAAGGCCGAGAGCGATAGCTAAAAAGTGAGCAAAATTCAGTATTTTCCCTATTTGGCTTTGTAAAATACTTTTCATGACTTCGCGCGTTTGCCACTAGGTGGCGGTGCGAAATCTGTGCAGGCGAAAAGCACTAACTGTCTTATCTTGTCAATTCTAGTATCTGTGAGTGAACTGACGCTGACATAGAATATAAACGGCACCATTGTACTGTTTATATAAAGGTCACTTCTTCTTTCTACGCGCAGGTCAACATTTCAATCTATTCGTATGAAATGTGGACAACAGGTTGTTCTTCTTGAGTTCATAATTGAGACATTGTCTGGAAATTGTGACAGGAGGTTAATACTTAATATTATCTTTCTGTCACTGGGCTCGGGGCGTTAGGATGAGGATGCTGAAGAAACGTATTTTTAAAAAATGATAATCAATATATTTATTTTCCTCTAGAGCACAAAAGACAGGCTCAGACAAGGCGTGCTGATTTATATTGTGATTGTAAAATTTCTGTCCATGAAACTACAGCCAGCGTAATTGCTTTATATCAAAGTGGGTGAGCAAAACTTCACAAAGATGATGGACACATAGACTGAGCTCTAATAAGACAAACCGCAAAACAGAAAAAATAATGGACAGCCGAATGAACTGCAGAGACGGGCCGACAGGCAGACATACATACATACATACATACAGACAGACAGACAGACAGACAGACAGACAGACAGACAGACAAACAGACAGGTGGATAGATGGATAGAGAGATAGATAGATAGATCGATAACAGACAGACTGATAGACAGACACATGGATAGATGATAGATGATAGATAGATAGATGGACAGATAGATAGATAGACAGACCGACAGACAGACAGTCAGATAGATAGATAGATAGACAGATAGACAGATAGACAGACAGACAAAGAGACAGACAGATGGATATATATATAGATAGATAGATAGATAGATAGATAGATAGATAGATAGATAGATAGATAGATAGATAGATAGATAGATAGATAGATAGATAGATAGATAGATAGACAGATAGATAGACAGACAGATAGATAGATAGACAGATAGATAGATAGATAGATAGATAGATAGATAGATAGATAGATAGATAGATAGATAGATAGATAGATAGATAGATAGATAGATAGATAGACAGATAGATAGATAGACAGATAGATAGATAGATAGATAGATAAATAAAACAATACTGAAGAATAAAAGGATCTTAGGTACAAATACTTTCAGCCCCGGTCCATCATTCCATTTCCTGTTCTGGAGTGGACAATTGGACAAAGATAAATCAGCATGGCCAAAGACTGCACTGAATGCTTTGCTAATCCCTAGAGGGTTTTATGTAATGTTACTGATCTCCCTGGTTGCCATAAAGGGCCGACTCCGGAGAAACATCTGCCAATATTAGCATTGAAGGGTTTCAGGTGTCCATAAACAGGGCTTTGATGCAGAGTTATAGAACGGCAAGGGCTTTTTGTTAAGTGCTTCAGATTGATTGAGTGTTTCAAAGTGCAGTGTTGATTTATCTAATGTCTTTGTCCGCTGTTAAACATTGGCCCATTCACTAAAATTCTGCATAAAGGAGAAAAAAACAATCCAGACACAATTTTCAGTACACCATTGTAGATTCACTGTTGGTCATACTCGAATACCGAGACGAACCATTCCTTCTTGCACTATAGGTGTGCACCAACTGCATGGGTAATAAATACGGTAAGTACTGTCTTTTTCGTTCAGTTAGGAAGGGGTGTGGTGCGAATTATTGCATTGTTGACATCGAAGTCGACGGACTGAATATGACGAATTGATCCGTCTCGATATCCTGTGTCTCGGGTAATACTTTGCATGTTCTAGAACATTATAAAACTGTTGCAATATTCTAATATTTTTAAAAGTTAAACATGGCAAAGTGTTAACATACTGCGATGATGTTTGTCAAGATGTCACGAGTGGAGTGAGTGCAATTAAGGGGATTGCTACAGAGCGGGTGTAGAGTAAGAAGGACTCACAGTAGACAGCAAGTTAAGCGTGCTGTTGTGAGTAGTGGGGGGGGTCTGAAGGAGGCGAAAGCGCTGTATAACTATCACTGCAAGTTAGAAGGTCCTAGGGATCGGACCTGTGAATAAAAGCCCATCGGGCGGACATAAAGGGGAAGCAGTCGAGAAGACTAGTGAGAGTCTTTCCAGTTATGACTGGTATGTAGAACGTTGATTGATTATTATGATTGATGTATTATATTATATTCGTCTATTACCATGATGTGAATAAGTATATGTGAGGAATGTGGAAGTCCTTGATATTGGATATAGCAATGTGCGCCATGAGCGATAGATGAAAGTGAGTTCATGGATTTGTAGCGCGAGTGAGTAGTGTGTACTCCGATGGAAGTGTGTTACCGTAAGATGTGTGGTGAGTGAAAGGTGAACTAGTGTGTGTACGTTTCATGGGTTGTAAGGAGAGGTGGAGTGAATAGAAATGGTAGGGTATTATACCAATGTAATGTTATTCTTGTAGGTGTCGGGGACGGGCCGCAGAGCCACCTCGATGAGCACAGGGGATAGGCCAGCATAGGGCCGGAGGCCACACATAGGCCAGAAGTGAGGCTGTCAGTGCAGGACAGTAGAGGCACATAAAGTCGTGGCAGTCAGGCCACGGACAGGGACGTAGATATGAGAGTGAATGAGATACTATACTGTTGCCATGTTGATAGGCTAGTGAACTGATATTATGTTGTTGCCATGTTGATGGCTATGGAAATAATAATGTGTTATTGCCCTGCTGAGGTGCGAGGGGAGTGCTAAGGTGTATGACAATAGGAAGGTGATATTGAGAGACTGCGGTGCCAGTGAATCATTAATGTACTATTAAGACCCTGAGGGGAGAGGCTGAGGCCGAAGTGCCTTTAGGAGTAACTACCGGATTGTGGATCCGAGGGAGCGTGTGTGTGAGAATAAGGCCGTTGTACGGCAGTCATTTCAATAATATAATATATGTAATTGCGCTATTATATGTATAATTATGTTTAATAAATGTGTGAGTCTGATGGGTTGTTTTGTTAAATGTTAAACTTGTTTGTTCGTGATTGTCGTCCTGTCATAAACTATTACATTTCCCAGTCTGGGATTTGTGACAATACAGTGCGTATTAGATGTATCTTATTTTGATATTGACATAAATCTATGTCCCACTGGACTTCCCTAGTTCATCCACTGTTGCTTAACTTCTCTCCGTCTGAAAGTAAACAGATCAACTATATGAGTCACAGATTTGGTCTACGAGAGGAAAGGAAAGAATAAAGAGGTTTCTACTGATATGGCTGATACCAAACCACGGAATTGAAACCAAGTCCATGTAAAAAAAAAGGGGGGTGGGGGGTGGGGGTGGGGGGTGGGGGGGGGTGGGAGGCGTCGCCGGGCTTATAGAGACTCCTTTTTTTATGCCAGGCTTAAAATGTACCCACGTTTTAATAACTTTACTTTCCTCATGTCGAAGATTCTGCCTTTAGTTGTAGTAAAGGCACATTTGGCCGACCAGAACTGAGGAGTCTCTCTTCATTGTTTTAAATTACATCTAGTCAGTTAATTATGGCAATGGAATATAAAAAAATAATAATAATAATAATTGACATCTCAATGACTAAACAAAGATATGATAGTTGTCATTCTAAAATGTTTTAGACACAACCGAATCTACTATCTATTTCGGGTTGATCTTTGCTGTCGAAGCCTAAGACCAGATCGCATGTGATACATTTTTACACCAAGCAACTTTGCATTCCTTCCAGAAAACTTTCTTAGGCTACATTTGGGAATTATTCATCTTTCCCCTTTGCAATCGTAAATGGCGCACGGAATTCATCTTGGCCACCAAAAACGGTCTCCGAAAACACACGTCGGGCCAATGGCAGGCAACTTCTGGTGTCGAGAAGCAAACATTTTCCTTAGCAAACAAAATGTCTGCTGGCCGGGGTATTTCAAGCTACGTCCTGTGGACCTTTTGTGCTCTCAGTCGGGAGAATACTCTATGAGGAAGCTTGCGTAATCGACCACACGCCCAAATTAAACCTTGTCATATTTTCTAAGCTAAGCATCTTTTCTGCCGGGAAATGAAATGTGATTAGCAAATTGTTGAGTCTGAGAATTACATTTGTCACTTCCGTGACAAGGCATACGTTCAGGAGAGAGAAAAATAATGCCTGTGTACTTCGTTTAACTCCAGCCTGGGCTGTCTGAAATGTCTACTGTTACACTTTAGATGCTGTTTTTGACTAAATGGACATTTGTATTATTAATATCATTTTTCATATTTCGTGGATGAAACAGAATGTTATATTTTCAGAATCATTTTAGTATACATTTCGATACATACAACCTGGGCTTTTAGAAAGATGGCATGTACTTACTTTTAAGACAGAAAATCTTCCTGAAAAGAACAACAACGCTTATTTAGTACCCTGCCAAACGCATAAGAAAATCAACTGACAGCGTAGATCATTATCTGTTTAAACGTCACCTATAGCTGCATGTGATAACATACTGTGCGCTAAACTGACAGGGCCAGCAAACGTGTGTGACGCTATTTCATGAGTAGCACATTTTGCTCATGGTCATCACAGGTCCCTGTCTAACTTTCAGGCAAGGTAATCTCACTATTCTAAAACCCGTTACAACAAAATGTCTCAAGCAAATGCCAGAAAATGATCATGTCTTCCGTGTGAGCACTCATTATTATGGTGAGCATGAACGAGTGTGTCCATAATTATGAAGATAATAAACTACTATAAACTGAAAGGCCATCAGCTTAGAGACGAACAATTGCACATTAGCATTGAATGGTTAAAAATTTGATCTTCATTCTCTGGTTTAGAATAATATTCTCAGACTGAAATTTCCGATTCGCGGTGCACGATTTGTTACGACATTTTTTCCTGAACATAGCGTGTAATTGAGGACCTGTAACGTGAGTGAACCAGTCTGGAGCGTTAAGTTGCGTGATGCCGGGACTGGAAGATGATAAAGTGTCTAGCCATTAGGGTGAACGTGTCAAGTAGCAATACGAATCTTGTTTCCGCTCTGTATAGTTGTCAGTAACTATCAGACAAACTGTGGCCTTCATAAAGTGATAAGTGAATAACGTCCACATGCAAATTTTCAGGAGAAGTCTGAAATAGACAAAAACTCAAAGAAAACACAATTATGAAATTTACATGAGAAAAGGAAAACGCAGGAGGAATAATTGACTTTTCTTTGAGGATGTGAAATTGGACTGTCTGGGTTGTGGCAATGACCAGTCAGCTCTGTAAATGTCGCCCATAAATTATATATTATGTACAGCGACAGGCTTGTGTCTAGCCTTGAGAAGTCATATTTGCTTGACGTTTTTGTTTCTGCTGGTATGTAACGAAAGTACATGAATGAAAGGCCTGGCAGGTCCTGTAATTCTACAACATTGCATACATTTAGGGTGGTGGCACTTTGTCTACTTTGTTTCAGTTTTAGTATGAGTTAAACGGAACCTCGTGCACTGACCAAGACAAGTTAACCAATACGGGATCAAATATTGATGTTGAAAATCCACGGTTATTACATGTATGTCAGAAGAGATAGACGAAATACAATGACAGTGTAAATCGGTGAGAATTTTTTAAGTTTTCAGTATCTGAAGTGCTTTTCCAAGCCCCAGCATCCATGATGTAGGGAACCTCAAGTTTCATCGATCTTTAAATGAGGGGATCGATAGACAGCAGGAAGGACAGTTGATATGATCGAACCCTCTTCAGGCCAGTCCTGTCGCCTCTTCATCCTCCCCGACTAAATGGCATGAGTTGGACGTTGCTAAAATACGACACAAAAGCATGCCCGCTGGAGTGTTTTCGGTCCACTTTCCAGCTAGATTGATCCTTGGGGGGGGGGGGGGGTGGGGGGTGCGGAAGGGGAGGGGAGGAATGGGGGTGGAGGTCATAACTACGTCTTCATTTTGCTATCGCACTAGGGTCTGTGCTGTAGAATGCCCTGCTGGTTCACAAAACATTCTAGTATAAACACTACATTATGTTGCAATACATAGAGACACACATGTGGCTACCCCATAATTTTCACAATATGAAGGTTAAACAAATTAAAGACATGGAAATTCTAGGGCAAATAATACTGGCACCCCTGTGTAACAGCCTGCACCGTGCCATTTGATCCTATACTCTCGGTATTTTAGACAAAGCAATTAAAGAAAACACAACTGGACAAAAATAAAAGCCCGCCCTATTTTTTTGTTTTTTTTCCGCCCTGTCCCTTTCTCATGCCACACACAGCCAAAAGTCCACTCCATGAATCCCATGTGACTTTCTACTCGGTCTGGCCAACCAACAGAAGTGCCCCTCTCTGGTCAAGTTTAAGCCACCTCCGTACAAGATCTTGCCGCCAAGGGGCTTCGGGCCAGTTTGTCAATTTGGCTTAAAGGAGGGCGGTTGGATAAGCAAATCAGGCTCCCCGATCTGTGATGATTGAGAGTGAAGAAAAAAAATAGAAAGAAAGGCCGTAGGGGATTGAAACAACAGCAACAAAAAACGCAGATAGATTGCGTGAGTGTGTCGTTCAGAGACAAAAGCCTGTCAGAAGGGATGAAGTCAAATGAATGGGATCGACTAAGAGATAGGAAAATGATGGAAAGAGGATGCGACGATCAAGAATTTTCCAAATGCGTCAGCAATGTTTACATTATCATGATTATTCTCCGTAAAAGCTCAACATAATTCAAGATTGTAGCAAAAAAAAAATGCTTGGACGGGTCAAGTTGCGTTTGTCTGATAAACACATTTTTTTTTAATTAAAAGAAACAACAACTTAAATACAGACAAATACATTACGATGTGGAGATGTCAATGCACAGAGATGCTGTCATACGAGCACTTTAAAAGATCAGCTGTTTAATTGATTCATAGAAACATTGCAATGTTGTAATCACATAATTATTATATCATATCGTTGTGCTTGTTAATTCACAAAGTCAAAACAATGCTTGTTCCCCACATGGAAACTCTGACGGAATGTAAGACGGCTTGCGCAACAGTTCATTCAAAAAAAGAAGGGGGGGGGGGGGTGGAATTTCAAATCCCAGCGATATGAATTTCAGTCAGAGGAGAATGTCCCAACTGGACTTCCTGATCACATGTTTGTGGAGTAATTTAAACAGAATTTAATGATCCGTTGAAATAAAGATTGTTGTTGTTGTTATTGTTGTTGTTTTTATTGTTGTTGTTGTTGTACTTAATAAAAGAAATCTGGTTGTATAAACTATTCCAGTAGTTATCACTGTAAATGAATAATGGTGGAAAAATTATTAGACGACAAATCAAAATGGGGGAGGAATTGATTAAACCTGAGATCGGGGGACGGAAGGAATGTGGCCTAGATTAAATTTAATTTTGATTCAAATAATGTACTGCCAACTGAAAAAGCCAGTATGTACTGTCTGTTTCAACAGTCGGAGCTGTATCACGGAAATATGTGACACAGGCATAGGACTGCAACATCACACCAATTATCTGCGACTGGCGCTGGTGAATTTCTTTGGCTGGTATAACAGGTATATTTTCTTTACAGTAGGGTCACATAAGAACCAATCCGATGCTTAAAACGTCACTATTCTATGATAATGGCATACACCAGATTTATGCCAAGAGGCAACTGGCGGTTCATTGCATTCCTGCACGTGAGGGCTATCAGATAATAATTCAAAATGAAATGCACCAAAAGAAAATGTAATAATCCAATAGAATCATAAAGGCATAAGTCACCAACTGACATGAAAAATAGAGCAATGTTGTTTCTTAATATCTCAAGAGTGTCAAATATGACTTATACCATTAGCGCAGAGAAGTGACGATGCTGTCCTTGCGCTTAGCTGACAGTGTCGTTCCACTTGACCCTTCAATACCAGCATGTCTCTCCTAAGAATTCCGTTGAAATGCATTTGGCAAGTGGTGTATATCCATCATAGACAGAGGGGTACAAACATAGGGAACTTGGTCAGTGCTGACTGATTAGACTGGTGATTGGATTCCCATAAATGTGTGTATAATACTCATTTCACTTCCCGTCCGATTCATTGTCAGTCAGATAGATTAATCAACCTTCATCTCCCCAATCTCTCAGAGCTAGTCAGTCATAAATGGTGTATTGTCAGGACCAAAAGCTGGGTCTCCATGTGTACAGAAACTGCAACGAAAACCTCCAAAAAGTAGCTAAATAGAAAGAATGTTTTCGTTTCCGTACACATGGAAACACTTTCCTCTTAATACATGATGGATTTTTGACATTTACATTATCGTCTCCATTTTCATACACATGAAAAAGCGGCTTATGTCACTAAATATTTTCAGCTACGCTGTGATTTGAAACGTTGTCTCTGTGGCTTTTGGAATGTCGTGTGGCAATTGAACAACACGCACACAAAAAAGAAAATCTGGTTTTCATGTATGCACAAAAGTAACTAATAGGGAAATACTTATCCCGGCGGAAATTGAGTACCCAGTCAAGCAGTTTATTCTGATGTCTGTTGTTAAGGTCACCACAGTAACAAAATGCCAAATATAAAATAATAATAATTATGCTTGTTCAAACAGCGGTTAAATAAAAAAGACAAATATAAGACCTCCAGTAACACGTGCCCATAAAACATCCTCTGGAAGATCGGCCCTTCCCGGCTTTCCATTGTAAGGCACATCTGAGACTAAACTGGTCATTTATTGTGTAGCCAAGGGTTTGATATAGATCTAGTGCAGCATTGGTTGGATGAGGTTGTTCCCGCTCGGTTCATTCGGTGCCCACATCGCCTGTCAGATGAAATCGCAAGGGAATCCAGGCCTGTTATTTATATTTGCATATTCTCACCACTATATAATCAGAAGGACGTTTGATAATAATATATATATATCAGCTTGGTAGATTATTTACATGGCGGGGGACAGGATTTTCTCAGTTCTTTCTTTTTTTCATCTGACGAACATGGGTCAAGGGCTGAGGGCAATTTGTCCATCAAACTTGCCACATGGCTTTCATGGCAGAAGTACTTGATTTTGATTCAGTCCAGGCATCGGCAGAAAACCCCATATTCTGGCTACCTCATGCCAAGATATGTAAGTTCTGGAGCTTGTTATCCTCCCAGGAAACGCCAAATCCGTAAATTCGACGATTATTGCTGAGAAATCCTGCCCTACAGTATGCAAAGGTATATTCCAACTACTGCAGGAAATATCTCATTACGCAGTAGTTGTGCGAATCTACACTGCATGACCTTCAAACATCATAACACAGCTGAATTTTGGCTGAAATATGTCGCTCTGTCACATTTGAGTGAAGGGCATTGCTTTGAGTGTACTATTGTATAGAGTTAAAAAAAATAATAATAAAAGGAGGCATCTCACAATGTCTACTCATTCTGCTGGTACAGGCCATGGTTATGTGTGACAAGCAAAACTCTTCAACTGTAATGAAATCTGTCCATCGTTTATGACAGATCCTCTCTCAAAGTCGTCTCAAGTACCAGTCAGCGATGGTAGTTCCTGATCATGGTCCAGCTGAGCCTAAGAGGAAGAGGAACTGTCGTGTGCATCCCACGTCATCTCTGCATGTTCATATTTCCTCTGGTTGATTGTAGCACTCCCTGTGTATGTTTATAACCTAGTCTCCGTTCAATGGTACCTCCTGCATTTGTTTTTTCGTTCTAAGGTTAACGCCCTTTCTCTTTTCTGTTTGAACAAGACACTACCCAACATCTTTGCTTCGTATTCCGTAAAGTGGTTTTTTGAAAGTAATCGCCAGTAAATTCTTCAAATGAGCGAATTTTTAAAAATTACAAACACTATTCAGGAGATATGTTTTTACGTGCAATTAATGTAAGAATAGCATAATATCTAATTATTCTGCCAGCCAGATGTGGTTGTGTGCAGATCAGCTTCAGTCAAGTCTTTATATATATAAGCTTATATCACTTATCAATGCACAGACGAGATTAATAGTTGCTGTACTGAAGCCCCAAGGGTTCAATATCTAGGGTTTTTTAGTGTGCATGTCCAGAAAGGACTTTTCCTCATACATCACAAACATCTGGTGCATCAGCTTTCCAATGTGTATTGACTTGTGACCATTATAATCTTAGGGGTCTATAATAAACAAGCATGGTGCGGTTACGCCTTTCAGTGAACAGGAAAACTCTGGTGACCTATTTATGGATCTCTGGTGCTTAGTGGAGATTCGGACTCTTAAAAAAAAAAGGCAAGGAAAATCACAACCTCACAATATTACTCTTCATAATTACTTATCAGAACAATTTATCTACAAGCTAGCTTCGTAAAATGCAAGCTTATTTCATTATTTCTCATCTTCCCAAAGTTTCATAACTGAACGGTCAGCCGTTTTATTGAAGTGTGAGAAATGTGGTCTCCAATTTACCACATCAGTAAATTAGTGAAGATAATAAACAACTTTAGTTTGTTAACGTCACTGTAACCTGCATGTTTGTTACCGTTCTAGGTAAAATTATCTGAATCTCATGACGGACAAATTAATCTGGTAAGAGTTTCTCTTCATACAATATTAAAGTGCAATACTTTTCATTGGTTCGATCGGTGTGACATTAATTTGCTGGTAAACGTAAACGAGTCCTAATCGTTCCACCAGGAGAGGAGTTATGGACAGGCCAAGGCCTTATGGAGGTCACAGACAAGAATGCTATCTGGAACTCTCATAAACACGTCGGAGGGTCCTCAGTGGACCCATCTTTTAGCAAAATTGCGGAGTTATAGTTGTCTACAGTTTACTCCGTAGACCCGATTTCACCTCCACCGTTCTCAATCACTTGATGGGAAGTGCCCATAGGCATGGTCGGCCTTTCAAGCTGAGGGGATCCAAACAATTATAATCATTGCTGTTCTCTGCAAAACTTGTAAAGTAGTGTTAGGTGCATTTGTAACGTGTTGTTATAGATGCACTTGACAAGACAAGATTACCCTAATGTGGGCCCCCTTAGGCGCAGGGCCCAGTTGGGAGCAACTGGTCCAATTGGCTTAAAGTCGGCCCTGCTCACAAAGCCAGACTAAGCTTGTCTCTATTGATAAACCGGCAACAGCATAAAACAATGCATTAGTACGCCTCGTGTCCCCAATGGGTTTTAACATTTTATTGTATAGATGGAAACCACGCAGAAATTAGACCCGGAGCGGAGATAACTTTGGAATAATTTATAGGTGGAGGACAATCTCAAGGCCACCTCCTGTTTCTTTATCACGGGCCATCCATAAAGAGAGGTGCTCTGTAAACCGTAAGGTACGCTCTTCATTAAGTGACTGTAATGAGAATTTTTAACAAAGTTTGGTTTTACTTATTTTCTTTTTTCCAACAAAATAGATGTAGGATATATAAGATTTACAACTTGAATAAAATTTTTTCAAAGCCTTCACAAATTTCTTTACAGATGTACAGAAAACAACTTTTGAGAATTTTACCAGTTTAATAAAGTTTATACAAAACTATTCAATTCTGTGCATGAAATTTAAATTGATGAAACTCTGAAAACCGAACATAGATAAAAATACCCAAGTAGATAGTGAATGGCGCAAATTGGCCGTTGACAAATACATCGTACTTGCCGTAAAACCCAGACTGAAACTCCAACTTTTATAAAAACCAAAAAAAAAAAAAAATTAAGCTTATGTTTGTGATGAAACAGTGGAATAGCTCGTGCAAAGTATCATTCAATGTTTCAGAATCTGATCAAGGTCTTATCATGGACATTCATCTTTTTAATGGCCGTAAACTTGAGCAGGGCGCTTTTATTAGAGGGGGGACGGGGGAAGCGTGGAGTGTTGAAGCCAAGACTATGAAAGCCAAGATTCTGTTTTCATATTCTATTTTTTTTTTTTTATTGTTCGATTGTTTCAGCTGTTCAATTTTCCTTTTTTTTTCTTCTGTTGTTGCTTCCCCCCGCCCGCCCCCCCCCCCCCCCCCAACCCGAAAAAGGTTGTTGGCGAAAAATTGGTCGGTTTCTGTCTTCTCTTTTAGTTTGCGTTTCAGTGTATTGTTTGGGTATTATATCTTACTTGAGGCTTTGCTACATACAACTTTTTCTTTTTGCCAATTTTTTTACTTTCCTTCAAGCCTTGCTGTGACCCCGTTGTTTTTCTGTTGTTGTTTTTTTATATAAAAGGAAGTGGAGGAAGGAGTGTAAAAAAATCGCAAAAATCGAGAGAAGGTATTTTATGGACGGCCCCTGGTATGTCGTCATACAAATAACTGATTCAGTACACCCCCCCCTCCCCATGCGATGTCTTGAACCTAGTGCACTGTGATAAAGTGCACCGTGTCACTGGCCAAGGACAATAATATGGATTTGACTTTTATATTTTTAGTTGTTGTTTTTTTTTCTTACCATCCCTAGACTCCGAGCTGAATCCAATTCCTCATTTCTTCTGGGAATGTAAACAAGTGCATACATACACATAGATGTGTTTCTAATCTAGTGGAAAGTAGAGCATGGGGACCAAAAAACAAAAAGCCTTGTTTATAGTAGTGTAAAACACCAACAATGCCATTTTAAAATATTTTACTCTTTGTATATATATATTTTAGTTGTTTGTTCACACTTGCCGTTGGGATGGGAGTAGCTGATGTTTCATGCAAGTTGTGTGGTGTATGTGTGTGTGTGTGTGTGTGTGATATAGGATAGATGTGATATTATAAAGGTTGTAAAGAGCTTAGCGCCTGGTTGTTAACGGGATGGGGCGCTATATAATATCAAAAGCTATGTATTGTCACTATTAAGTAAAGATCTTATCTTAACAAAAAAAAATGAGCGAATTAAGTTATAAGAAACTTTGTGAATCTATGCTAATTCCTTGACAATAAATGTCCATTATGTACGGTGAATTAATGACAGGGAAACCTGTTTTTTCTCTCTCGTTATGCGACAGGTCCGATTTTCTTAACTGCTGGATATGAGCTATTAGAAAGAAAAAAAAAAACGAAGACTCACTGCATGCAAATCTCTTGCATTGCCAATAGGCCTGGTATAATGGGTGTGAGAAAAAAAGAAGGAGCTGCATTCTCTCTGGCCATCAGTCTGCCTGCCTGTCTGTCTGCCTGTCTGTCTTTCTGTCTGCCTGCCTCCCTGTCTGTCTGTCTATTTGTCTGTCTGTCTGCCTGCTTACCTACCTGCCTGTCTGTCTGTCTGTCTTTTACTTTCTCTGTGTGTCTGAATGTATCTGAATGTGTGTCCGACTACCCGTCTATCTGTCTGTCTGTCTGTTTGTATCTCTCTCTCTCTCTCTCTCTCTCTCTCTCTCTCTCTCTCTCTCTCTCTCTCTCTCTCTCTCCCCCTCTCCCAGTCTCTCACATTCCTTGTAGTTCTGTTTTGTTCCTTTCACTTTTGTTTGCCAACTTTTTACTCTTTCTGTCCTAATTTGTGCTCCTTTCCTGAAATGTCTGTCACTTTCGAGTGGAATCGGACAGAAAAATGTAGGATTGTTGTGGTGCTTAATGTACACACTCCCGAAACAACAGCCTTATCCTATCTTTTTTGTTTTGTTTGTTTTTGTTTATGTCACCTGTATTAAAGGCGTTAGACTACTCGGCGAAGAAAGCATTCCAAGGGGGACTTCTGCTGTATCATCTAAATGATGCATTTACATGGATTAGATCGTTGTAAAATCTCTCGCTACAGATGCTGATGTGAGACTGGGTGCTCACTGAGTCAAGCCCTTTTTGCGTCTGATTTGATTTAGTGCGCGAAGTCTGTCTTTCCGCCAATTGACTCAAGACAGTTTTGACGCTCCCTCAGTGAGTGAGACAGACTTGTTACCGGCTCGCCAGTTGAACTGTACAGTTCACACATCACACACTACAACCGACACAACACAGACCTGACTGGGTCCGCCATCTAGTGTCTTATCTCACCAGACAATTTGCAGCGCAACGTCGCCAGTCCAATTCTCCAAAATCCGCTTAGCCTCCAGGCGTTTGTTTTACACCCAAGCCAGTGGGTGCTATTGGCAGCACGTTCGGTGTTTGAGACATCGATAGGGGTTGGCAAAATGTAACGCGAGTGCGATGTATTTCTTTTGTTATTGTGTTGAGTTGGGTGCTGCAGCATGTTTCAGGCAGAACTTTCATAACTTTTTAAATAGTCTTTTAGAAAATAAAAATGATCATAATGCGTCATTAGTTGGAAAAGGGCAACTCATAAAGCATGCACATGCTCTGAAGATTGGGGGGGGGGGGGGAGGGGGGGTGGAGGAGAGGGTGAATATCAGTGTGAATATCAGTGTATGAAAAAACGTACATGGAGGGAGAGGCCAGTTCTGGGAAGCGTACCGCAGGTACCGTTTTCAAAGATGATAATGAATTAAAATGTTTGGCTTTATTTATACTTTACCTCCAAATTAAGTTGCTGGATCGTGAAAGAAAATTAGGTTTCTAATGAAATAATCAAAACGTTACATTAAGTGCTAAGATAATAAGGTCTTATCATGGATATTTACCATTCTAACGGCCGCACGCTCATACAAGTAGGTTATGCGTGTGTGTGTGTGGGGGGGTGGGGGTGGGGGGTGTTGAGGCCGAGGATGTAAAAAGTGAAAATAAGTGAAGGGTGGGCTAAAAATTGACAAAATCGAGCGTGCGTATTTTATGGACTGCCTCAAAGGCCTGCGTGTTTACTGACGGGTTGCGCCCCCTCTTTTTCCATGTCACCTCGAGCTGGGAAGTCATGCAAGAGCCACACCTCTGTCGGATTTTTCAAAGACCTAGAGGAAACATCAAAGCTATTTCTTTTTTAATCCTCTAAGATCGATTTTTGTTCTCCTGGCTGCCAAACCAAACTCCTTCACAGAACTACAAACTTTGATGTTAGGAAGCTTCGCCAATATAACTTTGCAGAATCTATTGTATCGGAGACAGAATTTCTTGAAGAGGATAGTCAAGAGAGGCTGTGTTTTCATTCATCTGCAATGTAAATATTTCTGGCCTGTCAAGTCGTGATTGGCTTGTAGATAGAAGACCATTCTCTCTCAACTCAAACGCTTAGTTGGGGTAGTTTAAATGTTTTAATTTATATAAAACTCTGCACATCTCTTCTGGTGTCATAATGGTACGTGAAAGTGTTTACTTTGCATTTTGTGGATCTGTACAAATAAATGCAACGCACTGATTAGTTTTAGCAAATCGTTGGTATGAGTATGAATGGCAATCAAAATGCACTATAAGGGCCGTGACAGTTCCGGGTAAAGCTAATAATTAAGAAAGTGGCGAAGCAGGATGTCCTGTAGATCAAAAAAAAAAAAAGCTGCATTAAACATTGTGTGTTCAAGGCTCGAATACCACAGATGTGGATAAAACCGATTGCAGCTTTCCACATTTCTTTCATTTTAACTGACTTCTGTCTTTAGTGTTTGGCTGTGAAAAAAGCTAAATGAAATGAAATTACAAATGGAACAATGTGGTAGGAATAAGTGAGTTCTTAGAAAATAATAACTCACCAATTTAATGCTGTTGTAGAGTGTTATAATTTCATAGTATAACTAGCTGAGGCACCCGGCATTATCCGGGTAAACCTGTGTACCCACCGTTCTATCTCTCTCTTTCGATCTCTATTCGGTCTAGAAAACTTCCCATATGCTAGAGCCTTACTACAGATTTCATGCGCACCAGCACACAACGCCCTCATTTCTGGTAGGGATTTGCCCTTTCGCTGTCTTTCGGTTTCAACTTCAAAACAAACATAATGCGCATGCAATGAAACCCTAAAATGGCGAACCGTGACTCGAATTAGATCTAAAATTGGGGAAACAATAAATTTCCAACAAAAAAAAACTACACCGATTTGAGACTTCTATTAAAAACTGTGCACCTTTACATCCATTCTGATGCACCATATAAAATTTGAAGTCTGAGTATTGAGTGGTTCAGAAGCCTTTTGCAACGAAAAATCTCAAGTCCACAAATATATATTGTATAGATTATATATTAAACATTGTTCTTATAATAACCAGTCTATGGTCTGGCATAACTTGAGGATTACCGAAAGTAGTGTTAATAATAGTATTAAAACTAATGTGGTAAGTTCCACATCGTCAACGTCACTCTGGACTGCAATTTGTTTATTTTTTTTTTAATGAAGATGAGTAGGGATACACCTGAACAAATCAATTACTCCAGATCTTAGAAACACGATTACGATCATACTGACGGATGGTCATGTACAAGTGAAAGCAATGTGCATTTCTGAGTATAATGAGAACACCCGATTTCAGCCCGTAGTTCTCACTGATTCATAGGCATTATCTATCATGCCTTTGACAAGTCCTTGAAAAGAGATTTCTCTGATCTTTAAAACTGGTTCATCTCATGGCCCCATTCTTTAAAGAGTTCTCCAAACCCATTGACCTCGTGGAGAACAGGATAGCCTGGCCTAGCGTCCCGCGGGGCCTATGGCATTTGACATTTTTCTCTCGATTTTCCAGGATAATCAGCTTTTCCGTTAAATTTGATGGATTTCGCTATTTAAGTTTCAGTGTTGAATCAAATCCTCTCATTGCTTGCCATTCTGAAGACGATATTTTACGAACTTTAAATGGCGGGCGCTGCTGGGCGTTCTGCCGTACTCAAACGCATTTTTAAGTTGAGACTGTGACAAAACTGATAGAGTAAATGAATATTAAGAAAATAAAAATTCATCGAACATTTTTAAAGCCCCGGAATTATGCCATTTGAAAAGGCAGAAATGGCATGTTTTACATGACTGTGTGTTAGTTCCACAACACACGACACATTACGGGACACGAGAGAGTGCACAAAAAACCAAATCACTAAACGGGTGTCATTTTCGCTATTGATGTTTTATTAATCCCCAGTCACACACAGTTATCATCAATCGGCTACAATCAACATAGAAACGACTGAGTCTTTTTATCGTCAATAATTAATCTCTCTATTTCTTCTCTCTCTCTCTCTTTCTCTCTCTCAATCGATCTATCTAAATGTCTGTCTATCTGTCTGTCTGTCTGTCTGTTTGTCGTCGGTCTGCCTGTCTATGTCTCCTTCTGTCTGTCTGTCTGTTTGTCTCTCTGGCTGACTATGTGTCTGTTTGTCTGTTTCTCTATGTCTCTGTCTGTCTGTCTCCCCCTCTCTATCTATCTATCTATCTATCTATCTATCTATCTATCTATCTATCTATCTATCTATCTATCTATCTATCTATCTATCTATCCGTCTGTCTGTCTATCTTTCTGGCTGTCTCTGTCTGTCTGTTGTCAGTCCTTCCGTCTGTCTCTATCTACCTGTACGTCTATCTGTCTCTCCCTCCCTCCCTCCTCTCTCTCTCTCTCTCTCTCTCTCTCTCTCTCTCTCTCTCTCTCTCTCTCTCTCTCTCTCTCTCTCTCTCTCTCTCTCTCTCAATCTCTCTCTCTCTCTCTCTCTAGCTATACCTTCGGCATCTTTCTGTCCGTGATTAAAACTGCTTTCCAAATAACGCTATATTTAGCCTGGGTTGAATTTGCCCTTTTCGTGATAGCTACATCAATATTAAACGTTGCAATAATGCAGATTTATGAGAACCACACATCCAGATCGATTACTTTGCACTCATGCAATGGTCAAAGTATTCAAATTTAGTTCGAACTATCGCTCACCATCATTACTCACAGTGTACCAAATCGTTAGCAATCAGCAGTGAAGCTTCCTGTGGTACTGCCACCGTCTTTCACATTCCCCAGACTCGGAAAAAAAAAACTGGAGGTACTCTAATTACCATTGTTTTGAAACCCGCACTACCGCTGAAAATAGAGCCGATCAGACGGGTCAATGGCAAATCGGACTGAGGCAAGGTCACATCGAGGGCTCCATGAATAATGTAAACTGCATTGTAAAAGATTTTGACTTCCGATCTCACAACTAAAGGTGTATTGTTAAGTGTAAGGGTGACTAGTTTTGCTCTGCGGGCATTTGATTTGAACATGGTTCAGATCTGGCCGTTTAGAAATGTTGGTTTGCATTTCGGGCGTTTGAAATTCATTGTTGGACCCAAAGAGAAAAACAACGTTCGAGTTATTAATAATAATAAAAACCAAATAAATAAATAGATAAATAAAAATTCAGCACAAATTATTTCTATGGTGAATTATTGCCTCAAATAGAGAGGCATCTTCATGCCAGACATGGTAATCAGTAAATAATTTCATTCAGTTAAGTTAGATTAATTTTAAACATTTAACTTATTCATATTTTGGAATTTATTGTCAGGTCAGAAAAATCTGCTACTGGTAACATGTAATCCAGTACAACCTGTTTCATGAACTGGTACGCTAGCATGGTATCAGTGGGCGTGCACATGTCGGTGCAAACGGCCAGGGCGGAGGAGGTTTCATCTAACCCAACGGCCACATGCTAGGGCACAATGTGACCCTCAGTACTTGAGTCCTTCATATTGGCCCCCGGTAGCGGTGTGGTCATAGGCTTGTTTGCCTAAATCACAGACGAAGAATTGAGCAAACTTCCCAGACGCAGCTTCGAAGCTGGCGGCAGCAGGCCAGTGGTTGATTGATAGGGCAGATGGCAATATACCGTCACTCTGGCCTGGATATCGTGACACAGAGCATCCACCAGTATTGGTGTTCTTTGGTTTGGGTCTTTCACCCTAGTCAGTTGGGACTGCGAGGCTGTGGAGTAGCCTACAGGCAGCCGGTCAGGCAATATGACTGTCCCTCTGGCATCCTCCTGCACCTGGATACATTTCCAGTCGTCTTGACCCTGTCTTGCCACTTGGATAAGTTGTGTCCAGGCGAGAGAGTGAGTCTGATGTTTGCGCAGCTCTTTCTCACTAAAAACAAATTCTTTGCGCCAGTCTTAACACTCACCTCGTCTTCTTTCATCTTTGTCTCGTCTTCTTTCCTCTCAAAATTCCAACGGCGATGGGCGAGTGCGGTGGCAGCAGGTTTGGATAGACTGGAAGCTGTTAGCACAGACCTACACGTTGGTGGCTGTGGGCTATGGTCGCTTCATCGTCGATTGAAGTGGAGGCGTGGGGAGGCAGCACCCACAGTAGCTGAGCAGCCTTATTTAAGGATAGCACTGCTCACCTCAACTGAGGAAGGGGCTAGAAAAGGTGCCCTAAAGAAAGCCCACTTCACATCACCCTGACTGGTATACCGCGACCAGTGGGGATCCCTTTTTGCGGTCGAAACAAAAAGAAATTCAGTTAAATCAGGCTAGGAGCCTGGAATATACGCACACTACAGGACAACTCAAACAACCCGGAAAGACGCACTGCACTTATTGCCATTGAGCTCAGCAGGTACAACCTGGACATAGTGGCACTCAGTGAGACCAGACTCCCTGACAGTGGCCAACTCAAAGAGCTCAGTGGTGGATACACCTTCTTCTGGAAAGGCAAGGGTGCAGACGAACCGAGACAGCATGGTGTTGGGTTTGCAATTAAAAATGACCTTGTCAGAAACTTGCAGTCCATGCCAATTGAAATAAATGACGGGCTAATGACACTCAGGATCCCAGTTGGGAAAAGCCAGTCAGCCACCCTCATTAGCGCATATGCGTCCACCATGACAAACCCAGATGAAGCCAAAGACAAGTTCTATTCTGATCTAGAATCTGTCACATGCTCTGTCCCGGCAGCTGATAAGCTGATTCTCTTGGGGGACTTCAATGCTAGGGTTGGCTCCGAAATCTCAGCGTGGCCAAATGTTTTGGGCCCTCATGGAGTTGGTTCATACAATAACAATGGGTTGCGCTTGTCACAAATCCCAGACTGGGAGATGTAATAAGTTATGACAGGACAACAATCACGAACGAACAAGTTTAACACTTAACAGAACAACCCATCAGACTCACACATTTATTAAACATAATTATACAGATAATAGCGCAATTACATACATTATATTATTGAATTTAACTGCCGTACAACGGCCTTATTCCCACATGCACTCTTCCTCGGATCCACAACCCGGTAGTTACTTCCTAAAGACACTTCGGCCTCAGCCTCTCCCCTCAGGGTCTTAATAGCACATTAATAATTCACTGGCACCGCAGTCTCTCAACATCACCTTCCTATTGCCATAACACCTTAGCATTCCACTAGCACCTCAGCAGGGCAATAGCACATTATCATTTCAATAGCCCATCAACGTGGCAATAGTACATTATAATTTCAATAGCCCATCAACGTGGCAATAGTACATTATCATTTCCATTAGCACATTCACGCTCATATCTACGTCCCTGTCCGTGGCCAGACTGCCACGACTTTATGTGCCTCTACTGTCCTGCACCGACAGCCTCACTCTTGGCCTATGTGTGGCCTCCGGCCCTATGCTGGCCTATCCCCTGTGCTCACCGAGGTAGCTCTTCGGCCCGTCCCCGACACCTACAAGAATAACATTACATTGGTACAATACCATACCACTTCTATTCACTTCACCCCTCCTTACAACTCATGAAGCGCACACACAATAGTTCACATTTCACTCACCAAACATCTTACGGTAACACACCTCCATCGTAGTACACAATACTCACTCGTGCTACAAATCCATGAACTCAACTTTCATCTATCGCTCATGGCGCACATTGCTATATCCAATATCAAGGACTTCCACATTCCTCACATATACTTATTTACATCATGGTAATAGACGAATATGATACATCAATCATAATTATCAATCATCGTTTCACCTACCAGTCATCACTGGAAAAAACTCTCTCACTAGTCTTCCGACTGCTCCCCTTATGTTCGCCCACTGGGCTTTCTCTTGCGTCCGCTCTTTAGGACGTTCTAACTTGCAGTGATAGTAATACAGCGCTCTCGCCTCATTCAGACCCCCACCACTCATAACCTGCACGCTTTCCCTTACTTGTCTACGTGCGTTAATTTTACTCTCCTCCTTTCCCCCCGTAATTATTAACTATCGCTCACTCCACTCGTGACAGCGCTTACTTACTTTGTGCGCTGAATTTGGCCTGTTCATTACCAACACAAATTTTAGTCTCCCCGTGAGAAACAGAACGTCATGGATGCATCCCCGCTCAAAGCATTGGCATCTCATAGACTATGTCATTGTGAGGAAGACTGACAGAAAGGATGTCCTTGTAACAAAGGCGATGTGTGGTGCCGAGTGTGGAACTGACCACAGACTCATTGTTTGCAAGCTCAGACTAACATTGAGGCGCAATAGACGCCCTCAAGGGAAAGCGCCACCTAAACGCCTAAATGTTTCAAAACTCTGCTCAGCTGAGAAACAGAGCGAGCTCTCATCAGAACTCTCCTCAAAATTGGATTGCGTGACTTTTGACCCTGAGAACATTGAACAGAGCTGGACTGACCTAAATACGACTGCACACTCTTGCGCCAGCAGCACAGTTGGTTTTCCTGTCCGCAAGCACCAGGACTGGTTCAATGATAATGATAATGAAATCAAAGTGCTCATCAAAGAAAAAAATAGTCTCATCCAAGCTCACTGCAGTGACCCCTCTTCCACAGCAAAAGCTGATGCACTGCGTGCATGTAAGGGTGTACTCCAGAAGAAGCTGAGGAAAATGAAAAATGACTGGCTTGAAGAGCGAGTAAGAGAAACTCAGAAATTGCAGACACAAACAACACTAGAAAGTTCTTTGAGAGCCTCCGAGCTGTGTTTGGACCATCCCGCTCTGGCACTACGCCACTTCTTGCGTCAGATGGTTCAACACGCATTGTTGAATTGAATGCCATAATTCAGCGTTGGGCAGAACATTTCGGAGGTGTGCTAAATCGGCCATCAAATATAAATACTGAGTCCATTGACCGCCTCCCTCAGACTCCTATTAATGCAGCTCTTGCCAAGCCATTCACAGCAAATGAGACCCGAACTGCCACAAATCAGATGTCCTTTAACAAATCACCAGGCGTGGATTCAATTCCTGCTGAGGTGTATGCCTTCGGTGGAGAAAAGCTTATTGAAAGGTTGACCGAGTTGTTCAATCATATGTTGAAAGCAGGGAAGCTGCCACAGGACTTCAAAGCTGCTTCAATCATCCAACTGTACAAAAACAAAGGGGACAGCCAAGTCTGTGACAACCATCGGGGAATCTTTCTACTTTCAATTGCTGGCAAAATATTGGCAAGAATGCTTCTGAATCGCCTTCTTGATCACCTCTCGTCAAATGACTTGCTTCCCGAGAGCCAATGTGGCTTTCGTAAAGAGAGGGGAACGGCGGATTTTTATGATCTTTGCTGCCAGACAGATTCAGGAAAAATGCATGGAACAAAATAAAGCGCTGTATATCACATTTGTTGACCTCACAAAAGCTTTTGACACAGTGTGTCGTGAAGGCCTCTGGAAAATCTTGGCGAAGTTTGGGTGTCCACCCAAATTCATCACAATAGTGCGCCAGTTTCATGATGGCATGCAAGCTGCAGTCAAAAGCAACGGCAGTGTTTCAGAGCCCTTTGCTGTCACAAATGGGGTAAAACAGGGTTGTGTCTTAGCCCCAACTCTGTTCAGCATCATGTTCTCTGCAATGCTACAAGAAGCCTTTAGCTCTCCTCATCAAGGGGTAAGCATCAAGTACCGAACTGATGGCAGTCTATTCAACCTCAGGAGACTTCAGGCAAAAACCAAAACCAAAAGTACTCAAGTCTGTGACTTACTATTTGCTGATGATTGTGCACTTCTGGCACACGATGAGGATAGCATGCAAAACTGTATTGATAAGTTCTCTAGTGCCTATGACAACTTTGGCCTCACAATAAGCACAAAGAAGACGGAAGTGCTCCATCAGCCTACTCCAGACAACAAGTATCCTGTGACCCCAAATATCAAAGTCCATGAAAGTCTTCTGAAGGTGCCGGAGAACTTCACCTATCTTGGCAGTACACTGTCTTCCGCGGCTCGTGTTGATACTGAAATTCTCTCAAGAATCAGCAAAGCCAGCTCTGCATTTGGCAGGCTTCGAAAGAGAGTATGGGATGTCGCCGGCATTCGCACAGACACTAAGCTGAAAGTGTACAATGCTGTGGTCCTTCCCACCCTACTCTATGGGGCTGAAACCTGGACAGTGTACCAATCGCATGCCAGAAAGCTAAATCACTTTAATCTGGCCTGCCTTAGAAAGATCCTAAGGATCAAATGGCAGGATAAAATTCCAGACACTGAGGTCCTCAATCGTGCCAAGGAATTGAGCATCTTCTACCACCTGAAAAAAATTCAGCTACGTTGGGCAGGACATGTTGTCAGAATGCCCGACTCCAGACTCCCTAAGCAAATCTTCTTCTCTGAGCTCTCCAATGGAACGAGGAATGTTGGGGCCCCAAAGAGACGTTACAAAGACACTCTCAAGCAATCACTGAAGGCCTTTGCCATTGATGTGAGTGAGTGGGAAAAAGCTCTCGCTTGATCGTGCAAATTGGAGGGCGGCCCTTACCAGAGGCAGCAAAGCATGGGAAGCTGACAGAGTCCAGCAGGCTATCAAAAAAAGAGAACGGCGCAAGAAAAGGCCCAGTAATACTGAACCAACGGAGCACTCTTGTCATTTATGCGGAAGGGTCTGCAGGGCAAAAATAGGACTTATCAGTCACATGAGAAGCCATAAGTCATGAAAGAACAGTCTTTCCATTCTGTCCTCTGTTCCTTTAGTTCTCTTTATTGTCCATGTGTTGAAATTCCCAACAATTTCTGTTCTTTATTCCTCTGGTGTTGTTAAGGTCATCATCATACCTGATGGACGAACTATTATTATTTTGGACAAATGACAGTACAACCCAGCAACGGTGTAAACTGTAAGGTCCACTTTTGTATACACATGTACATGGAAGATTATTTTTCTTTTCAATTCCTGGCAAGAAATCTTAATTTTGAAGGTCTTTCTCCGCCTTCAGAGAGTATTAGAGGTTGGAAATGTGGGAAAGATCGATTGCAAAGATCGCTAGGATCAGAAGGGACAACATTTGTGTCTGGAGCAATATGGGGGTGGAGGGTGGGGTGTTGGGACATGGATTGGAGTGTGACGTAATGTCTTTGCCTTTCCCTTAGGCCGGTGGCACACTGAGTCAAGTTTGTTTTGGTCTGCGATGACCCAGTGCGCGAGGTCTTTCTTTCCGTCAGCTGACTCCAGACAGTTTTGACGTATCCGACATGAGACCGACTTGCTTCAGTCTCGGCAGTACGCGGGGTTCAGTTTAATTCTATTTGTCCCATTCTGGGCAAGCGTGATTGTGAAGGGTACCTGAAGTAAAATATGGTAGCTTTCGAATGTATCCACACCTGTATTGCTTCACTGTGAATGCTCAATGAGTGGAAATGGGGATACCTAAAGGGGTTATCATACTAAGCCCGGAACGGCACAGCCAGCTGCCGACAGACAAAAAGCGCACGCCATAATTTCCTACATTGTCTGAGTAAATCCGGCAAGACCCTATGATGCTAAGCCCTGTCAGACACACTCAGCTTCTGTCACTATTTCTTGAGTGTATATTTTGGGGGCAGCAACTGGCTGTCGCGTTCAGGCCATAGTATGGTATCCGCCAACTTGAACGATACATCTGACAAGCTCTGGCAAACGTGTGATAAACGTAGGATCGAATAGTTCTTGGAAATTGGATTTTTCTCATATTTTCAAGTCCCTGGTCCTATTGGGGGGTAGGATCGAGTACCTAGTCTTCTCGGATAAGGACGAAAAAATTCGGAGGGCCCGTGTGCACGTTGCGCACGTTAAAGATAAATTGGCAGTTGGAAATCGTAAAGAGCAGGCCGAAAGGCCGCTGCCCGGGCAAAATTGAAATTAATAGATTAAAATTTATCCATATCATCTCCCCCCCCCCCCCCCCCGCCAGAAAAAGAAATAATAAAACAAGTAAAGTGAGGTGTAAATGCCAAGGGCAGCGAACCTCCTAAAATAAAGACCTCAAAACGTGTGATAAAGTTCTTAATTTATCAGCTAAACCATGCGGCCCGTCATCATTGCTGGGATGCTTATTCTATATTAATTATACTATTTCCTTCAAAATATGTGGTTCTTACGCTTTGAGATATAGCCATTTCTTGACTGAAATATAATTAACATTTACATCTGTGTGGTTTTTTTGTTGTTGTTGTTGTTGTTGTTTTTTTTTGGTCACAAATGTATTTGGAGAGGAAAAAAAAAAGCTCAAAGAGAATCACAAGTGTAAAAGTCACGAGGAGATGATGACTTTGTGTCCGAATGATGAAAGACCCAGACAGTTAGTGGGAGCAGGAAGTGGGACAAAATCGTAGATATATGATGGAGTTCACAGAAAGACTGAAGACTGTCATGTATCATTGCCCCGTACAATCCCTCGTTCTTCCAGTCCCTAGATGATAAAATTAATACAACCTATAGCTATACAGCTGAAAGATTATTATGGATTCCACAGTAACCTAGAGGCAATGTGCTCGTCTCTCATGCGAAGATACAGGCTTCGAATCCCCGTCGGTGCAGGCATGTTGGAATTTTGAGATTTTTCTCTTATTTTCATGTTCCTGATCCTATGGTAGGTAGGATCGAGCACCTAGTCTTCTCGGATAAAGACGAAAAAATTCGATGGGCCCGTCTGCACGTTGCCCACATTATAGATACCTTTGCAGTTGGAAATCGTGAAGAGCGGGTCGTACAAGGCCGCTGCCGGGGCAAAAATCTAAAGAACTAATCCTTACGACAACAAGAAAAATAAGACAAGGAAAAGTAAGATGTAAACGCCAATGGCAGTGAAACTCCTAAAATAAAGACCTAAACACGAAAGATTATTATGTTGTTGTTTTTTACGTGAAATCTGCCATTCTGTCATTAATATTTTCAAGAACCAAATATTTTACTCTATATGTTTTGTACCATATAATTATAATATGAAATTGGTCCTTGGTAAGACAATCTCCGTGATAAATGAACGTCTCTGAATACACACACACACCCTCACACGAACACACACACACACACATACACATACAGAGAGAGAGAGAGAGAGAGAGAGAGAGAGAGAGAGAGAGAGAGAAAGAGAGAGTTGAAAACGGCCTTAATTTCTTATTAATTATTAATCAAATTGATAGGCATGCTGCTACTGTTAAGGCCCATCAGAATGGCCCTCCTTTTGGTGTAGCCCACTGAAACAAAGGTATTATTCCCATCCTGTCTGCCATACACAACAAAATGTTCAAGAAGCCCAAATTCCAGCTGTCTCCTCTTGTTTTTATTTCTCCAGAGAATTCAAGATTTATTGGTAATTTGAAAACAAGCCACAGTATTGTTGAGCCTGAGAAACTTCTATTTCACCGTTTTTTGTTCCACTGAAGTCGGGAGTAAGACTTTGGCTAGGCACGCATGTGGGATTTCTTTAGTGTTGTTTTCGTGTCTTAGTTTTATAGACCCGCTGACTCTGTAATGAGCCCGAATCGCCACCTAACGGCCGCATTTTCAAAAAAAATGACACCACTGCAAGACCACTGCAACGCAAGGGAGACTTTTTTGCATCTAGCCTTCTGGGACGGGGTACTTTTACTCAATGTAAGATATAATCGAGTTAAGTCTGAGTGAAAGTAAATCATTCCCGACATTTCCTGAGACAAATCTGAATATCATCGTTTCCCTGGACATTCAATACTCGATAATTTGCTGTAATAAATTCCCCGTTGCCTTGATAATTTCTCTCAAACACAGAAAGATTTTAATCGCATTTTGTTGCCGTTAATCGATTACACCCTGGTCCCTCAGGACAGTGAAACTGTATTTGTGTTGTTACTGGAGACCCCTCTGGGATGTCGGCTGTACGAGAGACATCACTCACCTGTTAGCAGTGGAGCATTGGGGGATTAAAGTTGGCTAATAAATCAAATTAAAACATGAGAACAATAAAAAAATAAAAAAAAAGGAATAAAGTCATTGGTTCTTGCTGAATGATATAATTATACGAAAAATCAAAATACCTTTTTCAAAAAAGCAGCAATTCTAATACAATCAATCACTAACTAAAATAAAACACTGTTGTTAAAAATTAATGTATTCAGAGAATCTATCAGAGTGGGAAAAGCCATATAAACTAAATGTCAACCATAATAATTACATTTTCATTCTTGAGAATACTTTTGCGTGGTTATTAAAACCTCTGCATCGTCTATACCGTTTTGAAGTGCGTAGCCACTCTTGTTCCGATAATTCAATTGTCGATCTGTACAAAAAGGCGCTATAAAATTTTACTTCCATCCAAACGCATATTTTCATCGATATCATGTTTTCCCATAGGCACTTTAAAATAATGTCTGTTGTTTAGGCATCTCTCATTTCCCTAGTTCGTTTATTGACTTTATTGGCCCCCTTGTTTAGTGTTGTAGTTACTTATTGCTAAAAAGATTGATACAACGAATGCTTGGAGCGATGAAAACATTATGACCAGAAACCAATGTGGGGTGCTGGCAGTATGGACATAAACCATTGAAATCCCAATGCCATTCCTTTTTTCATTGTTCCAGTATGTGACACACTTTTTAGGCCATCTTTGAAGTTAGGTTGGTATAAAAAAGTAAAGGCTTTTTTTTTTAGTAAAATAAGAAAAAGTCTGTCACTATACTGAATAGACTCTCTTCAAAATTAGACACAAACATCCAATTCTGCATTTCCACAGACAACAGCGCTACACAACAAGCTGTAGTTCATAAATCTAAGTTACTTTGTATCATGATACTAGTTTTTCCATGTGGAACCATTTCTGCTTTATTGTCACTAACTGTAAGCAATAATATTCTTTTACTTTCTACATTTCTGTATTTACCTTTTTTAATGATGTCTTAAACAAGTGATCTGTTGTTTCAGAAATGGACTTCGATCACAGAACGGCCTGCATGTCATTGTTTAGGCCTAGGATGAGAATTTTAAACTCAGGTCACGCAGGACAGATATTTATGAACTCAGACAAATATTAATTCAAGGCACTTTACCCACATTTTTTACGTGATGTTAATTTGGACTATGTCCACAGCATCTCCGGAAGAAACGTTTGAGGATATGAGGCGGATGAACAGTGTTTCAACAGAAAAGAGGTTAATATCGCACCTGCTCCAAACATATGAAACACAAGGTATATATTATCTCTCTATCATCCTTTCCTTCATCCCTCCCCCACCGACACACACCACCACCACCAAACCGCCGTCTCCCCATTAATCTTAGAATTCATAATTATGTTAGAAAGTCTGCTCACTCGAAAGCAATATGAATGATAATTATGTCTATTGTGACTGAAGCAAAAAGTCGAGAGGGCAATAATTATTTTCTTTAAGCATCCATTTCAAGATACTCGTTTTCAGACTGAAACCAAGCAACAGTTATGCTTCAGTACCACGGGGAAGAACAAATTCAGCGACTTTATTCAGACTGGCCCAGCTTGAAGTATAATTCAATTTCATATTTAAGGGTTAAGAAAATAACCTGAATAGTCCTGTTGCATCTGACAGTTGATGCTTTTGATAGCAATTGCCGTTGTTTGACATTGTAAGGCGCAAAGTCATTTTTCTGGGCTGGCGTCCAAAAGTCCTATTTATCCGAACTTACTTACACACAGTAAAGCAGACTCAGTGTGGTAACGCACTGAGTCAAGGATGCTTTGAGAGGGTTTTGATTCAGGCTTGAACTTGCTTTGAATGAACTTACTGGCAAAACATATTAGTTTCAGTCTCGCAAGTGCACTAGGTCCTTTTTACCACCAAAGTCCACATCTCACACTAAAGCCAAGGCAAAACAGACTTGAGTCACTGCCTTACAATGCAGATGATTTTCTGACGTGGACCCTTAGCGCATCTTGTCATTTCTGAAAGAGGTCGAACTCTACAAGGTTGATTTTAACACAATTTTATCATTTGTACAAACTTCATAGTCATACTTTACAGTACTGGCGTTTTCCTGTCAAATTTTTAATACTGGCGTTTTTCCGTTAGATCTCTAACTTCAGTTTTATCTGATCTTACCTGTTGGCAACTGAGGGCTGAAAGCTAGCCCAAAGAGAGGTAACGAAAAAAAAGCCGTGAGAGGCACAAAGTGGCCGTTATCGTGCCGATGCGCCGTTAAAGCCAAACTTAACTCAAACTGCAGATGAGTTCATTTAAAAAGAGAGAAAAAAAGATGGGAAGATTTTTGTCTGTTTGATTTTGTTTTCACGGCCGCCACATTTTCTTTAACCATTTTTTTACGTTACTATTTTTCTGACAGGGAAAATGGGACGCCCAGTGACCAACACAATGGACAACTTGACCGTATATTTCGGTCTGTCGCTGATCCAGATTCTAGATGTCGATGAATCTAATCAGGTTCTGAAAACCAGCATGTGGTACCAATACGTAAGTTTTCTACATTTTACTTCATTTTAGATTCTAACAAGCTTAAGAATCTGTATGACAAATAAATGTCACCCGTGAATATTGTCACAGTGACCAAGAAGCTGATTCAGGATTTGTCCCGTAAATAAAACCAGTGGCATCTTGTGACCTCATTCGTAATTTAGACATTGGCAAAAGTAAATGGAAAGAAATTTTCTAAGCATTTTATTATTATTATTATTATTATTATTATTATTATTATTATTACCATTCGAAGTGTTTATTTTCACTACAAAATGTGAAGGGCCAGGGTTTGAATTAGTAATAATAATGGTGATAATGATTACAAAAAATAATAATAAAAATAAATGCAGCAATAATAATAACCATTTAATAATAATACAGTATAGGGGGTTATTTTCACTATGTTACAATGTAGTTATAATAGCTGAGTCCATTATTATCATTAGTATTATTTGCCATATTATTGTCCATGGAAATATTACTGCTCATTGTCAAAATGTGAATACGGATTGTATTTTGTACGAGCTGTTAGAATAACAACATGGATTTATAATGGATTTTGCTGAACTCCGAGCACAGACTGAACACTGTCTTTGAAGTGTTCTACTTAGCAGTAGAAGCTGCTACTGAACACTGGGGGAATAAATTGTTAGCATTTTGCCCTGGCTCTTTTGAACGATCGTGGGATTTCTCGCAAATCGTCCTATCCATCATCGATGAAGATGATAGGGATTTTCAGATTTTGAGAGAGAGACCGAAGCAACGATAGCAGGTTATGCCACTGCTTTTAAGCTTGCAGGAAGCGCACACAAACAAACAAACAAATAAACAAACAAAAATAAAACAAAAACTCATGCAGAATCCTCATGCATTTTCCTCCCCATCTGCAGGAATGGCGAGACGTCCTTTTGCAGTGGGATCCCGCCAAACACGATAACATCATGTCAGTTCGAGTTCCATCCAGCAAGATTTGGCTGCCAGACATCTTACTCTACAACTTGTAAGAAAGAACATGTCGTCTGTCTTTTGTCGGTTAGTTTTTGAAAAATAGATTGGATTTTGTGGCACAAAAGGCGAACATGGCGAAGTGTGCTGGTAAAACAAAACAAAACAAAAAAATTACCTTGCATGAATAGATAGAATCTGATGATGAATGACGGAAGGATGAGGTAAAAGACGAAAGCAAGAGAAAAAAAAATGAAAGAACGAATTAATGAGGATGAACGAATAAATTAGGCAAATTAGCCAATAAAAAAACCCTGGAAATCTTCATAGCAGGGGAGAATTATACAGAAAAGTAAGCGTATATGGAGAAAACAGAAGAAAAGAAAGCCCTGCATGTTTCAAAAGCCTGAAAAGGAGCAACTTCATAAATTCTGAGATGCCAACAGCTTCTTTCAGGCTGGCCAGAATACAAGTAGGAGTCCAGACGGAATAATTCTGCTCCACCGCGCTCATTCATTCGCTTAATTCATGCTGCCTGTTCGGGGCCTAAGGGTGAAAAATACATCATTTGGCCCACAAAAAGATACTTTACGAGTCAATTTTGTCATACCGAATCAACTATCACTCGGCGAATGCATTACAGAGTAAGAATTTGGTGAGGGCAATCATGAAAAATAAACACAATAATGTAGTTTCAAATACATTTCCTTCGATAAGAAAAATACACGCTGATTCCATGGGCAGGTCTCAAACAAGAGGGCATCATTCAAACAGTTATTTACTTCAAACACCAACTTTGAATGAAACTTACTCTGCAAATTCCCCAACCATCTCTCAGACGCTGTCATAGAAGTCCAGCATTTGTTTTTCCAATGCTTGCCTGAAGGCCTCCTTTGGGTATGTTTTTGGCTTCATCGTTCAAACCACTGGGAGAATTTTTATGTTAAAATACGACTGCTATTACATGAGGCAGTTGACATTGTGATGTTCAGCGTCAATATTTGAGATTTATTGACCGCTGCTATTATTTCTTCCTAACTGCGTCTCATTCTTTAGCTACAGAAAGATACAGAAGATTGTTTTTGCCGTCCGCGATTCGCATCAACAAGACACTTAAGCTAGATGTGTGCCATTATTTCACTTAGGTTCCTTACCATACATATCACTTCATGTATGTCTGTTATTGAGTTTGCTGAATTATGATATGTGTTTTATGTAAAGGAGCGTAAGATATGTGTACCATGTATGTGCTCTTGAAAGCTTGGTGAAAGAGAATTTCCCTCGTGCGATAATAAAGTGATTCTTATCTCACTTTATCTTATCTGATTAAGAAGTGGTTGAAGAGCGGTGTCTTTGTGTGAACACTTATAGTTAAATGCTTGCCGCTAATTGTTCTTTAAGAGCCAGTAGAATGTAATCTGGATTCGGTGGGTTGAAAGCGCCTCTACCTTTTTGCCATTAACTGTGATTATCAAATATTTTACCGCAAAATTTCATTTATGAGCTAAATTATTTTCTGAGCATAATATAGTTCGCCTCAGGGATCTAAACCCATCCTGAGATGAAAAAAAAAATTTCTCAGGGGCATTTTTGATATGTTCGTATACTATAGTGATTACTGTTCCCATTTGGAACAGGTATCCGTGTATTTGTATCATTCCGGAATTTACCAGTCGTCATATAATCTCGAATAATTTAAACTTTCTAAATAACCATCTCAGCGCTGGGCTTTTCTTTCTTTTGAGCCAGTATTTGAAGGAATAAATGTAAACCCACCAAGAGTATTGCCTCTGCTAAAAGAGCAGCAGCTGGAAAGAGACATTATATACTTTTAACTGTTTTTCGTTTTAAGCCCAGGGCAACTAAAATGAAAGACGCTTTTTCATTTCATTCAATGTCTTGCTCTGTGCGACACACTGGGCATCAATAGTCTACAGAGTGATTGATACCTTTCCTTTCTGTTTTGTTTTGTCCATTTGTAATCAGTTGGATGCTAGACTTATCTCCCCTTAGAATGACACAGTTCTATATCGCCACATTTTGGCTGAACTTCAGTTACACATTATACACTACTTCTACGGGTCTTCTCCATTGTGTGTCAAAGTATCATGCAGATTCGGTGTGTAATTTGCAAGTATTACTAAAAAGACAAAACCTCTTTACCCTAGAAGCTGTATGACACTTCAATCCTCGATGTCTCAAAGTTGAGGGAAGAGAGTTAGAACCTTGTCATTCTAAGAGGACGATTACCTATCATGTCTGAATGCTTTGGAGCCACCTACAAAGTACACGCGCTGGATTGTTCGAGAGTTTTTTTGTTTTTTTTTACCGTTCCTCGCCCCATGTACTCTTTCCATAGAAGCACGATTTTTAACCACATAGGCCTAATTTGCTGAAAAAACAAGATTTACAACAACAGCAGCAAAAGATTTCATTACTATAATTCAATGGCATGCGTAAGCTCCCAAGACCCCCTCCCTCCCGTCCCCCATGTACACTTTTCACAATCTGGGGGCAGTCCCCCCCCCCCCACCCTCTCCCACCCCCAGAGCTCAGGCATTTATGGATGTCCCCTATCTAAGGTCGCATGTGTTCCTAGATCTACTTTGTTTATTTATTATCATTATTATTATTCCTTCTTTCTTTTTATCCAGCCTTCTTGCCCTCGTTTCTTTCACTCCATATTCCTGCTTGCTGAATTTGACTTGATCGAATCAAGATCTGTTAGAACATGCAGTTATGTTTGAATTTTAAAATTTCCTTTTCAATTGTCTTCAATTGCTTACCAAAAAAAAACCAAAAAAAAAAACAACCCCAGGATGCATGTTTGTGTGCTTTTATTTATCTATTTACTTATTTTTTCAAAATCAACTTCTACAAGAACAGGCAATTAATTTGCCCAGATTTTATCCTTTCGAATAGTTTAAAAAAGAATAAAACATATGCTACTGTTTTTTGTTTGTTAGTTTTTATATCAATGTCTGCTTATTGCATTTAAATTTTTACGGAGAGATATAATATTAGAGGTCAAGGCGGATCTTAGACAGAGCAATGAGAATATCTTCGTGTTGCTTATCTTAAAAAAAAAAAAAAGGTTGATAGGCATTCAGCGCAGCAGTAATTGAGCCAATCTTCCTGATGAAATTCAACGTCATCCCCAGTTCCTGATTATGCTGTTTCCTGGATTTAAGAAGAAAAACACGAGCGCGTCTGCAGAATTCCCTCCCAAAACAGGCGTTTTCGAAAGTGGCGTCTGTGTGGGGCAAATCAGTCGCTCTTTGTTACTGATCTTGCTGTCTAGATAATTTGACACAACTGGTTATTTTCTTGCAATTTCCTGAGACTCGACATACATGCGTAGACAGATTTGTACAAGAATCCTCTGATGTTTTGTTTAACTGTTTGGTTTCTAACGAAGGAAACGGAGGGTTTAATAAGCATGAAATTTAGAAATCTGGCGCCTGTTTCACTGGTCGGGACTGTAGTCAAATTCAATGTTTTCTCACTGTCTTGCGTTGTGTATTTTAGAGAAAATGTTGAAGCTCTTTTTGTTGTTATTGTTCCTATGTTGTCGAAAATCAGACAGTAGCCTACATATTTATACTTCTAGAAGCTAATGTTGATTACTCATCAAAATACTTGGAGGTTTCAGTATTCTGATAAAAGTCAAGATATTGTGTATATGAAGATGGAGGTGGATAATTGAAAAAAAAATTCTCCAGCGTCCGACTTCACATTAAAAATATTATAATGTAAATATTGTTGGCATACACTGAAAATGAGATCTTATCCTAAAAAAGTAATCTTTCTGCACACAAGTTTCCTAGCTAAGAGCATTCTTTAACCACATTTTAAAAGTCTCATGGCAGAAATGACACTTGCTCCGCGTTCTCACGATCTCTTCGGTAGTAGTGGAACGTGTTTAGGAGACAAGTGCCGGGACCTCAGGCCTGTCCGCCGACATTTATAAATCATTATCTTTACTTTACAAGCGAGATGCTGGGCCGGGTCATTCTCCTCCAGGGAAGCAGACTATCGTGGGACTATCCAAAGTTGATGGAAACTCTTATTTCTATTGGCTTGACTAGGCGTCCGGCGTACAATTTCCTATCTTTACATCGCTTATCAAAACCGGTACCGCTTGCTTTCAAACATCGCTAAGTAAAGATCAACAGTGAGGCAATTTTTCATGCTGGCCTGAAGTAAAAATATTATTGAGATCCAGCAGAATTCGGGCCCTAAATTGACACTCTGCCTTGCCTGTGGGGCCCTCGTCAGATAATCCTTTGATTCCAAAGAAAAAATAAGCCAGAGTTCCAAATGATTTACAGAGTTACGGCCGTCAATGTTATTTCGTCCATGAAAAGAGCCGTTCGGTTATTTCCTCACACTCCTATGCCTACGCCCCGATGCCAACTCTGTGCATCAACTATAATTTATGTGAGAGACATTTAGCAAACAATGTCAAGGCCTGCAAAATGGAGATTGTCTCTAACTGTCTCTGATACTGTTTTTTCAATGTATGCTATAAGAAAGTGTAGTTTTAATCACGTTTTCTAGTTGCGTTCAGGCTGAAGTTGATTATCTTGATTTGATGAAACATTGTCAAATAGTATCTCAGTTTATTTGTCACGATTCTGATGATCCCCAGGGCCCAAAGAAGAAGGAAAATCCAAGTAAAGTTTCATGACGAAGGGGCGGATAGATAACAATTATTTATCTAGTTATCTATTCGCCCCTTCGTCATGAAACCGACGATTTGTGTTTTAAGACAGTAATAATAATGTTAGTGATTACGGTTGTAATCTCCTTACTGTGAAATGAATGCGTTCGTTAAAAAAACAACAAAAATGTGGGTGCAGTTCTTATTTATTTATCATGATTTTTCCTGTCTTTTCATTTTTTTTTTTCTAATCCAAGAAAATTTTTTTCTGAAGACGCGAGATTGATGGCATGACGGGATGTCCATCTGAGATGGGTTGGAATCTGAAGGCCACGCTTATTGTACAGATATACACACACATTCAGTCTAGCAAGTGCGGATTGATTTGTGTTGAAATGATCAATAACAGGGCCAGATCTTTGACTTGGGGGTGTAAGAACCCGATTAGAGAGGGCTTGTCATTGCTTTCTCAATCTGTAACTTCCCGACAGTGTTTACGCTCCGTCAAAATGCATTTCATTTCTGGGAAACTGCGCCTATAAATCAGTGGTGCCCAATGCTGAAACATCCGATAAAATACAATCACTGTTCATGTCCAGAATATTCTAACTGAAAAAAAAAAAAAGAAAGTACTATTAAAATGGAAGGCAAGGAATTATAATACATATTGATATAGGTCACGCGGTTATATCAATAAACTTATATATTTATATCTGGCAGACGGACAGAAAGATAAAAGATCAGTACGCGAAATTTGATTGTGGCTTTACACTATTGTGTTTTCTTAACATGTACTGCCTCATGCATTGCAATAAAACCGGGACCAGGAGAGTGAGCCGTAATGGATCATGTATAAAGTACATAAGCCTTTCAGTTATGGTCATAGATTTTTAAAAAACAAGGATTAACTTTATTCACTTTTTCTCCAGCAAATTAAGTTGAAACATGAGATTGCTAATGAAAACAATCAAGTAGTTCATACAAAATGTCAGTTTAAGTTTGTTCGAACATCAAGAACTTATCATGGACATTCAACATTCTCATGGCCTGGCATGTACATGGTGGGGTGGCTGTGTTGGGGGCAGGGGGGTGGACAAAAATAACCCAAACCGAGCTTAGACACTTTCCAACTGCCCCCTTACTTAACTACGAAACCAGGTTGGCGTAACGGTTTTAATGAGCCTATTTTTGGAAAGCAATGTAGTAAATCAAGAGGGAAAGAAATCGATGTCAAAGGAATTTATGAGTCTTCATCCATGTGATTGACGGCAAAATCTGAGCTTCAAGGGGGAGGCCTCATGCATGTTAAACTGTTTTTTTTGTTTTTTTTGCATAAATTGAGATGTCTGACAAGACAGACCACAGATTGTGTTAAAAGGTTAGGGATTAAATTCTGAAAACCAAGTGTTAAATATTGAAACATTTGGCGTGCTTGGAGCCCACGATAGCACTCAGGTTGTGTTAGAAACATAAGGGTTAAAAACTGAAAACAATTCTAAATTCTGAAAAAAATGTCTGGTTAAATAATGTTTTGTTCTTTTTTCTTAACATATCCTAGCTAATGTCTGACAAAGAAAGTTAATCACTTGTTTGCTTCTTGTGAAAAATTTGTGAAAAACCGAGTTACAATAGTCTAGCATGTCGTCCTCGAATTGGAAAAACATAAATAAATGAAAGAAAGAGATTAACACTTTGATTTGCCAGTGCTGCAAAACTGTTTTTTTTTCTATAGTTTTGGTAATGCGTAATTCCTATAAACTATAGGGGATGCAGAAGATATGACTTGAAACAGTTATACTTGTTTGTAGAACTTTTTCAGATTTTTCTGGGCCGCCACTGAATGGGTTAAAGGAAGAAGTTCTATGCACCCTTGATGCTAGAGCCCCACTGCACTGTCAGCTTAACTTCATATAGCTCTCTCTTCTCCCTCTTAATGTCCGTAATTAATGGGGAAAGAAAAAAAATGCAATTATGGGCTGCTCGGCATTTCTCCAGGCAAGATTTAGGTGACGCATATTTTGATCGTTTTTGACAGGCAGAGGGAAGCACATAATAATATAGATTATTGCAGTGGTCCTCAACCTTTTTCGGACAATCGACCCCTTAAGCTCGGTTCTCATGTGTACAGAAACGGAAACGGCAAAAAATTACTCATATAGTAAAACGAAAGACTGTTTCCATGTGTACGGAAATGGCGTGCGGAAACATTCTTTCTGTTTCACTGCTTGAAGGGTTTTTGACGTTTCCGTTGCCGTTTCCGTTTCCGTATACATGAGAACCCAGCTTTAGGCTCCAAATTTTCTTTCATCTATTCATAAAACCCACCTACTCGTGATGTTAATTAAGTCAATGGCTGCCCTGCATTTGCCCCCCAAATGCCTCTCCCCCCCTCATCCTTTTTGGTCCCTTGTCGCCCTTGTCTTTGCCGCCCCCCCCCCCCCCAAGAAATCAAAATCACCCAGAAGGAGGGGGATATCGCCCCCTTTGAGAACCACTGGATTAATGTCTCCACAGCAAACGTAGTTGGCATGTGCAGCACGGACAACGTAATGTCGCACCCTAGGAGGCCTGTTTGTTCTAGTTCATTCTAGACAAACTTCACTGACAGGTCTGTTGGACATCGCACCATTTTTTTGCCTTCACCTAGTCCTAACCCACGTTTTCGTATTTTTATTTTCTGTTTTGTCAACAGCTTGGGCTCAGAACTCTGCGCAATGGGAAAAGGTTTCACACAGAGAACATTTGGACCTACTAATTTTCACCATATCGTGACCTTAGTTCTTGTTTGTTCCGTCTTCATTTCCTGAAAAACTTGGAGATCTTTTAGTGTGTAGAAGAGGGAAAAACAATTCACACTTTGACACTGATTTAAAATGCCTTGCGGCACTTATCAAGCTGTTTCACAGTTGCAATCTATTCTAATTCCTCGTCTGAATGCTAGAGTCGCAAACGTTTAAGGTCAAATTTCTCAGTTGTGCAAAAAGTGGAGTTTGACCAAACAGGAGCTAAAGTCGCGATAATGTACAATACCATTTCCCATTGTCGTGCACTAATAGTCTTTACCAAACGATTTTACTGCCATAATATTATTTTGAAGGTTGTTCTCTGGAGTTATCTGGATATTCATCTCCGTCATGTTGATAAATCCAGACTTTAAATGAGAGAATGAAGATAAAACTCGTGTCCTTACTCTTTACTTAATTTTACTTACTTCTGAAGGCATGTCATTACTACACAGTATAATCTGATCTTGTCTAAATAAGATTATCATGTGTAGTAATTATATAATATAAATACCATCATTTCTGATCATTTCTCTTCCGAAGCCACAGCTGAAAAATTATAATGTGCGCGAATTTGACTGGCTATGAAATGATTTGCGAAATACGACTTTTTAAGTACATTCAGCGGTTACTGTAATGCACGCGAACGCACACAAACACACACGCACACACACACACATACATACAAGCACCAGTCCAAAAGCATGCGTCTCACAATTTGCATGAATCTTGTATAATATATATATATATATATATAATATGGAGATAAACTCGAATTCCACGAAGTTCGGTCGTTGTCCTAGACACTGATGGTTTTCCTCAACCAGGCTACAACATTAAGGAGTGGACACTCACCTCGTTCCTCACTCTGCTTTCATGACCAATCTCCGGTCCACCCAGGGGAGGATGGAGGGATAGGCCGAGCAGTACGGAGCATTATGGAGCATTAATCAGTGTACACCCGAGGTACTATGATACTGCACGAAGTAGTAACTCAGTAGCAAATGGCCACTTTATCCGACATCCATGGGATGGATGCGGGCAGTGTTGTCTCTTATACAGTCCTGTTATACACGACTCAGTGGATAATTCCAAGTACATGTTCTGGGTGTTCCATAAAATAAAACAACAACAAAAAAAACCCAATTAGTTTGCCTTGGCAGTACGCATAATACAATATTCATTATAATTATGAAATTAATGCACGTTTTATCGTCCACATTGTCATCCTGTTTTTCTATACATTTACTTCTTCATAATATAGTCCTTAAAACTGCTCTGTATTGGAAAAAGACCGCACACGCTAAAAACATAATTTTTAGCAGGAGATTCATAAAACATTTCAAGTTGAATGTTGCGACAAGTACGTACGTCCCCGAAGTCTTTTGAGCTAGGCGTACGTATTTTAAAGTCTTTTGTGTCTCCAAGGCCAGAGAGCTCTCGAAATGCCCCGATATTATAGTAGTTACAACAGCCTTAATTTTGTGGAATCACAAAAGGCTTTAAAATACGTATCGCTACCCCCCCCCCCCCCAAAATGAGGGATGTACGTACTTCTAGAAACATTCCAGAAACTATTAGTCGCACAAACGTATAACCCAGATGAGAAAAGATAAAGCAGGTTTCATGTTTTACATTGATGCCAAAAGGTCAATTTAATCCAGATTGGCGATAGCGGTTTTTTTTTTTTTCGTAAAATATTGTTGTGCACAGTCTAATTACAAACCCGGATCAAGAAAATACTGAGTTGTATTCCTGGTTCAACAATAATGTAAACCACCACAATCCCCTAATGGCAGCTTTTTGATAAAACGGGAATATAATTATAGAGTCGCATTGGTAGAAAGAAGTGCCTACATGCGAATTGCATGGAACTTTTCACTTTGTGCTTTGATACATACACACACAAGTTCCTCTGCTCGTCAACTGTTTCTCTGCGCCCCCCCCCCCCCAAACTGGTCCTCTACCTCCCCCGCGTCCCAAACTGTTTTTCTCTACTTCCTCCCCCCCCCCCCCACCTTACCATTTTTTCTTCCAAATTATCCTAGAAAACACACATCCCCCCCCCCCCCCAAAAAAGTGTAAGTTGTGAATTTGGCTATCCAACTTCACAGAGATGTAGTCAGTCATCTGACTCTATTCAAGTCAACAGATGTACGCTGTAAGTTTCTATTAAAAATTCATCAGCAAACGTCGTGACAGCAGCTGCAGCCTGTAAGCTAAATGAAGTTACTTGCCTCTGTCAAAACGGGCATGTCTTCAATTACTCTTGAAGGAAATGATGTTTTTAACGCCATCTTCTGTCCCATTCATGAAGAGTTTTCGTTTATCTATCTATCTATCTATCTATCTATCTATCTATCTATCTATCTATCTATCTATCTATCTATCTATCTATCTATCTATCTATCTGTCTATCTATCTATCTATCTATCTATCTATCTATCTATCTATCTATCTATCTATCTATCTATCTATCTATCTATCTATCTATCTATCTATCTATCTATCTATATGTCTGTATGTCTGTCTGTCTATTTATCTATCTATATATCTATCTATCTATCTATCTATCTATCTATCTATCTATCTATCTATCTATCTATCTATCTATCTATCTATCTATCTATCTATCTATCTATCTACCTATCTATCTATCTATCTATCTATCTATCTATATATCTATCTATCTATATATCTATCTATCTATCCGGTTGTTGGTCGGTCAGTTTGTCTGTCATCTTTCCTGCCAGCCTGCCCGCCAATCTGTCTGTCTGTCCGTTTGTCTATCGTCTATCTATCAATCATCCTTCCCTATCTATCTGTCTGTCTAGTTGCTTAACCCATCTGTTTTCAACTGTTTAAAATGTCCGTACAACGCATTGCAGATGGCAAAAAAAATGTAAGGTCCTATTGTGAACATGCAAATACATGCACAATAATCTACAGGTACGTATGTCAGATACAGGACAACGCAAGTAGGCAGGATGAAATAAGCTTTGTCACAATGAATTAACTAATACATTGTATTCTTGGGGAAGGCAGTCTAATCGTAAAAGTGGCATGAGATTCTTCCAGAATGCTCCTCATTCCCAACTAAGAATATTCTTACCCTGGGTAATCAATAACAGATCTGGTGTAGTAAGGCAAATACAAGAGTCATGCCAGAGATGCTATTCACAAAATACAAAATCATTGGGCTTTCAGGTGCGAGGTTCACTCGTTTTCATGCGTGTCTATTTGTTTTTGTAAGAGTAGAGAAGTCTGTTTTTTCATTCATGTACATAATGCAATACCTGAAGGGAAAGACTATTTTGTGCAATATTTGGTGACAGTTTCGAAAGAAAAAATATTGCTGTTTTTATTGTGTCTGACATATCAGTTTGGTAAGTTTCAGGACTTAAGTATACAGAAATCTACGTCTAGGCTCACGCATCAGGGAGTTAATTAGACAACGGATGTCGGGAAAAAATCAACCGGAAAAAAAAAGCCAAGTGAAAGACGGTCATTCCTTGTATCTTCGAACCATGACCATAAACCTAAAAAAAAAAAATCGGAAATCAGCGGTGTCTAACATCCATACACTCGGTTCTGTCGTCGATAGGCCGTTGCCCTTGGTGAAAGATCTCTCTCTCTCTCTCTCTCTCTCTCTCTCTCTTTCTCTCTCTCTCTCTCTCTCTCTCTCTCTCTCTTTCTCTCTCTCTCTCTCTCTCTCTCTCTCTCTCTCTTAAAGAAAATGGAGGGATAATTCATTAATTCATTATAATAACTTGATTTGTGAATTCGTCATTTGGAACAAAAAATCGTTCAGCATTGAATTGTAACTGGGTCTACCGTTTTGTTGGGTAACTCTCTCTCTCTCCCTCCATTCCTCCCTCCCTCTCTCTCTCTTTCTCTCTCTCTCTCTCTCTCTCTCTCTCTCTCTTAAAGAAAATGGAGGGATAATTAATTGATTCATCATAAGAACTTGATTTGTGAATTCGTCATTTGGAACACAAAATCGTTCAGCAACTGGGTCTTCTGTTTGTTGGTTAACTCTCTCTCTCTCTTTCTCTCTCTCTCTCCCTCTCTCTCTCTCCCTCTCTCTCTCTTTCTCCTCCCTCCCCCCTTCTCTCTCTCTCTCTCATTTCAAAGAAAATGGAGGGATATCATCAAAATAACTCGATTTGTGAATTCGTCACTTGGAACAACAACTTGTTCAGCACTGAATTGTAACTGGGTCCAGTGTTAGTGGGATAACTATTGTACAAAGGTTGTTATTATGGGGGACGGCGTGGTAGTTTACATAGTAAGCTATAGATCAGCAGTTTACATAGGTCAGTATTAATTTTTGTTTATTTGCATTTGCGTTGTAATTAGAGTACGGTTCCCCTAGAAACAGCCACTTGTACAAGAGCATGACGTGTTCTGACGTCATAGTCCTTAATTATGTGGTTCAAATGTTCAATCTATTTGTCTCAAGAGTAAACAGCATAGCCTTATGAGGTATAGAATGTAGGCAAAGATACTACAATTGATAAGGTGAGACAGCTAGAGCCTTTAGCGTGCGCAGATTTCGCACCTCCAACTGGCGGCAAACGCGCAGAAGACATGAAAAGTGCTGTATTTTACAAAGCCAAATAGGGAAAATATCGAATTTTGGTCACTGTTCAGTTATCGCCATATGCCTTGGTTGACGTCACTTATTGTGGTATTAAAACCTCATTCGCTGAAGGAAAACTTTTTCTTTTTTTTTTTTAAGACTCAGTAGCACTGTCACAATTTTGCACCATAAATTTACCATTATATCAAGCATCCTTTTCGTACTATGCGCCATGGGCCCCGCCCTCGATCAGCGCGCAAATTATGTGCATGTTTTTTTTCTTAATGGTGCGAAGAAGACAGTGTCTCATCTTAGCGTCTCTAGCATCTTTGATGTAGGGCCCACACTGCACAGAATCAACTCTATTTTGCCTCGTTTTTTTTTTTTGAGTTTTTTTTTTCACTGTGGAGTTAAGTTAGATGACACGCATTAGTAAGACTGAATGCGCCTGTTTGCGCTAACTGAATCAAAGGCTGTTTTGATCAAAACCGAGCCAACATAGATCTGATGATTCAGTGCCCTTTTAGCGTGTTTGTCTTTGTTTCTATCTCATGAACAGCAGTTCTCTCAGTTTTCTAAATTGCGCCACGCAAACCTTGCAGAGGCAAGAATTTTTTAGCATAGGCAGTCGAGAATCCTTCACGCCTTAACCCTTTCACTATCAGGGCCCCAAAACTGTGATTTTATACATTTTCTGACACCTTCTAGATCTCACAACTGCCACCGTTAAGTGCAGAAACCTTTCATTGAAACAACAATACCTGTTTGTAATGTAAATTAATTAGCAGGAAAATGCTACTTACGGTCATCTGGACAGGATGGTACTCTCATTTAACCAAACTGGCGTAGAAAGGGTTAATAATGAAAGATGAAAAAATATTCCTGGTCATTAAAATTGATTGCATAATTATGTGTAATGGACATCTATTCCTTTTAAAAGCTTTTTAAACCCGTCATTAAAGCGTCTGTGAACTTTACTAGAACACGGACGAAAAGGTCGTCCTCGATCTTTTACGCTATTACGGTAGAAGGGTCCCCTGTCGTGATTGCCACAGGGAAACCGTGATGGCTCCAGGGAGACCAGGCAAAAATGTCTGAATAAAAGTGGGGGTATAATTTCCGTAGAATACAAGCGGAGGAAGACGAATCGATCGATATGTATGAACTGTGATTAATAATAAGGATTCTTTTCTTCTAATGACAAACAGTAAAAGTTGTGTTAGGTTCGACACAGACAGGATAAGGAATTCCCGCCTTATATAATTATACCGGCATAAGGCGGTTGATGGAAAATGGCAATGAATAAAAATGAGCTGAAAGATCGTCTTGTAAGTCAAGGTCAAACATCGGCGATCTATTAAGGCGACTTGGGAAAGAATGAGCACCATTTGGTCTATGTTGTGTAAACTGGGTCAGCTGTGCTTTTCATCCTTCACGTGGGCTATCGAGAGTCATAGGTGTGAGAGCATCATGCGTGATTTCGAGAATGAAGGCACAACATTGGTAGATGTAAATTCGTAACTGATTAAATGCGTGAAGGACCAAAAACACCCTGTGGCGGTAAACGTTACCACTAAACACAGCACTAAACTGCTGTTCACCCAGCGTAAGGCGATGAAAGTGTTTGCCTTAAAACGACAGTTTCCACCTTTAGAAGGGTAGGGCATCACCGATCATGCTGCCTCGGCTTGTGGCGGCTGCTCCTTGGTGCCCAACAGCATCAGATCTCAGAAGCAAAGGGACAAAAGGCATAATACACTAATTCATTTTCTTTCAGACGGCATCGCCTTTTTTTTTTCACATGAAATTTAAGAACAGCATTTTGAAATGAAATTATTATTTAGATGTAATGGAGCAGATTGATCATATTTCTTCTACTATAACCCTTTGCATTCTATAAGGTACAGATTTAAAAAGGCGGTGGATACGGAATTATTTAAATATTGTAAACGAAAAGGCAGTTTTACTTCTCGGCGTGTAGGCAGTTGGACAGAAGAACGGACAGAAGGAAATAAGTAGATGATGGATAGATGGATAGATGGATGGATGGATGGACGTATGGCTGGATGGATGGATGAATGGATGGATGAATGGACAGACAGACAGACAGACATACAGACAGACAGATAGACAGACAGATAGACAGGCAGACAGATAGATAGATAGATAGATAGATAGACAGACAGATAGATAGATAGATAGATAGATAGATAGATAGATAGATAGATAGATAGATAGATAGATAGATAGATAGATAGATAGATAGATAGATAGATAGATAGATAGATAGATAGATAGATAGATAGATAATCTGTGGTAGAACGGTAGAAATAGCCATTTAGTTCAGAGTGAAGAAAACAATTCTTGGCTTGCTTTAGATTTGCACAAGTTACATCATAACTGTCTGGGTTGGCTCTCTTAGGGGCAGAGCTTTCTCTGACAACACCACACATGTCAAAGCGCCCTCTTCCCGCGCGTTTCTGCTTAGGAAGGAGTGTTTGCTTTATATTTACCATCTGCCTGTCAGAAGGCGTTTCTGTTAACTGTCTCTACGTCGAAATATTGCACGGAAGCTTCTACTTTTATGTTCCACTGGTGTCTCTTGAATTCAGCCTTTGAAAGAGTTTGTTCTATCGTTGCCCTGCCTAAATAACAGCAGCATGTAATTGTAGTGTTGTATCGGGGGTATCTGATATGCATCACCGATAACCCAGCTGGACGTTTTATAGACGTAGGGTAAAGACTTAGTGATGCTCCGTATCCACTAAGCAATCTGTTTTGCATTAATGGGGGATAATGATACCGCTATGATATCGAGTAGATATTTCTGCACCCTCTCATCGTAAACTGAGATTGTATAATGAGGTGTATCTGCCAGATGAATTACATAAGCTAAACAGTATCGACGTGGATTCCAAAGCGCAGCGCGGAGAGATAATTTGGTGATAGAGTGCTGGGTATTGCTACAAGTTAATGTTCCTAATGGGGATTCCATCGTTTCTGGCTAAGCAGTTTAGATGAAAGTGCGAATGCAAATAAACCGTGGAAGAAAAAAAATTGAAGTTATTATTTGTCGTTTTTATATTTTTGCCATCGAATGAAAATCAGCGGCCAAATATGGATGTTTGCTGATTAATTATTGACATACCTCTTTGATCTCAAAATATCAGGTCCATGCCCCCATGTTCAATTTAGTCTAGGAGAGTGAATACGTTTTATAATACAAAATCATGTTTTTGAAGTTGTGGGAAGAATCGTAATTGAATATAAAAAGTGGATATAAAAACATAAATTAATTTATGGACTAGTATGTTTGTACTTTCTTATTTTTTTATACAAGGACAAAACAGATAGCGTGTTGATGATTATTAATTACTTTATTTGCCTCCACATTCACTAGAGCATGGAGTATGGGGATCCGTCCACGGAGCCACGGCTTCATGTTTCACGCCCCCTTTCCTCTAAATGCCTTAGGTCCACGAGATTCTTTCTAGTTTTGCTGTCTTTATCCCTTCCTACATCTCAGGTGCTTTATCTTTTTTATTCCGTCTCTTTGTGTACTACTTTAAATGTAATCATAAAACAAGCAAGCCGAATAAATATTTAAATGCAGGCTGGTCTTGAGGATGACCTAATACTCTTTCAATGCATATTATCTTGTCCTAAGTCGCTGCGGCTTCATCTTCTTTATTTGTCTAATAATAATAATAGTTCGTCCATCAGGTATGATGATGACCTTAACAACACCAGAGGAATAAAGAACAGAAATTGTTGAGAATTTCAACACATGGACAATAAAAAGAACTAAAGGAACAGAGGACAGAATGGAAAGACTGTTCTTTCATGACTTATGGCTTCTCATGTGACTGATAAGTCCTATTTTTGCCCTGCAGACTCTTCCGCATAAATGACAAGAGTGCTCCGTTGGTTCAGTACCACTGGGCCTTTTCTTGCGCCGTTCTCTTTTTTTGATAGCCTGCTGGACTCTGTCAGCTTCCCATGCTTTGCTGCCTCTGGTAAGGGCCGCCCTCCAATTTGCTCGATCAAGCGAGAGCTTTTCCCACTCACTCACATCAATGGCAAAGGCCTTCAGTGATTGCTTGAGAGTGTCTTTGTAACGTCTCTTTGGGGCCCCAACATTCCTCGTTCCATTGGAGAGCTCAGAGAAGAAGATTTGCTTAGGGAGTCTGGAGTCGGGCATTCTGACAACATGTCCTGCCCAACGTAGCTGAATTTTTTTCAGGTGGCAGAAGATGCTCAATTCCTTGGCACGATTGAGGACCTCAGTGTCTGGAATTTTATCCTGCCATTTGATCCTTAGGATCTTTCTAAGGCAGGCCAGATGAAAGTGATTTAGCTTTCTGGCATGCGATTGGTACACTGTCCAGGTTTCAGCCCCATAGAGTAGGGTGGGAAGGACCACAGCATTGTACACTTTTAGCTTAGTGTCTGTGCGAATGCCGGCAACATCCCATACTCTCTTTCGAAGCCTGCCAAATGCAGAGCTGGCTTTGCTGATTCTTGAGAGAATTTTCAGTATCAACACGAGCCGCGGAAGACAGTGTACTGCCAAGATAGGTGAAGTTCTCCGACACCTTCAGAAGACTGTCATGGACTTTGATATTTGGGGTCACAGGACACTTGTCGTCTGGAGTAGGCTGATGGAGCACTTCCGTCTTCTTTGTGCTTATTGTGAGGCCAAAGTTGTCACAGGCACTAGTGAACTTATCAACACAGTTTTGCATGCTATCCTCATCGTGTGCCAGAAGTGCACAATCATCAGCAAATAGTAGGTCACAGACTTGAGTACTTTTGGTTTTGGTTTTTGCCTGAAGTCTCCTGAGGTTGAATAGACTGCCATCAGTTCGGTACTTGATGCTTACCCCTTGATGAGGAGAGCTAAAGGCTTCTTGTAGCATTGCAGAGAACATGATGCTGAACAGAGTTGGGGCTAAGACACAACCCTGTTTTACCCCATTTGTGACAGCAAAGGGCTCTGAAACACTGCCGTTGCTTTTGACTGCAGCTTTCATGCCATCATGAAACTGGCGCACTATTGTGATGAATTTGGGTGGACACCCAAACTTCGCCAAGATTTTCCAGAGGCCTTCACGACACACTGTGTCAAAAGCTTTTGTGAGGTCAACAAATGTGATATACAGCGCTTTATTTTGTTCCATGCATTTTTCCTGAATCTGTCTGGCAGCAAAAATCATATCCGCCGTTCCCCTCTCTTTACGAAAGCCACATTGGCTCTCGGGAAGCAAGTCATTTGACGTTCTTGCCAATATTTTGCCAGCAATTGAAAGTAGAGAGATTCCCCGATGGTTGTCACAGACTTGGCTGTCCCCTTTGTTTTTGTACAGATGGATGATTGAAGCATCTTTGAAGTCCTGTGGCAGCTTCCCTGCTTTCAACATATGATTGAACAACTCGGTCAACCTTTCAATAAGCTTTTCTCCACCGAAGGCATACACCTCAGCAGGAATTGAATCCACGCCTGGTGATTTGTTAAAGGACATCTGATTTGTGGCAGTTCGGGTTTGCTCAATTCTTCGTCTGTGATTTAGGCAAACAAGCCTATGACCACACCGCTACCGGGGGCCAATTTGAAGGACTCAAGTACTGAGGGTCACATTGTGCCCTAGCATGTGGCCGTTGGGTTGATGAAACCTCCTCCGCCCTGGCCGTTTGCACCGACAGGTGCACGCCCACTGATACCATGCTAGCGTACCAGTTCATTAAACAGGTTGTACTGGATTACATGTTACCAGTAGCAGATTTTTCTGACCTGACATTTATTTGTCTGCTTTGTGTGCTATTTACATGTAATAATTAATTAAGAAAGCAGGATGAATGTGTAAATGCAAGTTCGTCCAGGAGATGATCCACAGCTTCTGAAAGTCTTACTTTAACCTTAACATGAAATGTAACCCATATATAATATTTATTATTATTATTCTTTATCTTTTCTTGTTTACATAACCTTCATGGCGTCATTCAGCCATAAGGACCAACGGACTGGTGTGTAAAAATTTACATTGTATTACGAGTGGAGTTTTGCCTCCTCTATCCTCAGTTCCTGACTTTTTACGAGTTCGTAAACGTTCTCGAGGCGCTTCCCAAATAAGCCAAACTGACATTTATCCCGTTTCTTTCTTTGCAGTGCTGATGACCGACTTAGAGAACAGAGAGACGCTCTTGTTGTAGTCAGGAACAAAGGCAACATACTCTGGATGCCCCAGGCTATACTACGAAGTTCCTGTTCATTTGACACCAAGTATTTCCCCTTTGATGTTCAGTCATGCTGGCTCAAATTTGGCTCCTGGACCTATAATGGAAACAAGCTCAATATAGAATTCGTCGCTCAGCATTCCTTTGATCTGAGCGATTATGTGGTGAGTGAAGGCATCCCGGCATAGAGAAATAGAAGTAGAGTTTTTAACAGATAAGACGAAATTATCTCTGAAATTATTCGTTACTAAATCATCGGGATGTTTTCTTGACGGTAAAAGCCAAAGGACTGCCAATGATACTGCGACTTGCTGAATGTCAATGTTAGTTTAAAAAGCAAATTATTTCATAAAAACTGAAATCGTTTCCTTGCGTATATTTCTGTCTGTGTCTTTAACACAATCAGAATATTTAATGGGTTAATTATGAAATTTGCACAAAAACCCTACCTTTTTGTTTGTTTCATTACTTCTCAAACCCACTGCATAGTGCTCCAATTGTTAACATTTCGAGATGTTTACAGGATCTTCTGTTTTACTTGAGACTGGTAGAGCACAGAATCAGATCTGTTTTGCGACGGGTTTAACTTAAACATGAACTTTCTTTGAATCAACTAGCGAGACAGTCTTGTCTATAGCCATTGTGCGAGGTCCAGTTAACTCTATAGTCCATAACTCACACCAAAACCTGACCGAGGCAAAACAGTTTGGGCTCAGTGCGCTACTTGCCACATTATGTTCGATGCTGAAGTTCTCAAATTTATGCCTTCAAAAATCCCCAGATCAGCAATGAATGGGACATTGTGGAAAACAGTGCCGTGAGGAATGTCAAGTACTACACATGCTGTCCAGATCCTTATCCTGACATCACCTTCAACCTGACGCTAAGGAGGAAGACGGCATTCTACACCTTCATTCTGATTCTACCATGTACCCTCTTATCCTTACTCACTCTGGTCATTTTCTGGGTACCTCCAGAATCTCCTGCAAAGTTACAGTTAGGTAAGTCGTCATCAGGACAGTGTATCGGTTTTTGTGTCAAATTTCATTTTTTTTTTTTTAAGGTTTTAAGTCACCCGATGACGGAAATGGGTCATAGCACTTTGGCTTATCGGGGGGAAAACATAAAATAAAAAATCGACTGTTCATTCATGAGAAATTGCAGGCACATACGATATTGTTGCACAACTTTGTTGGAGCAGTCTGGAAATGTGAAAAATCTTCTGCCTTCGGGGAATTTTAAGATGGATTTCATGATGCTAACAATTGCTTATTTTGCTCGTATATATGCTTAAAGGCTTGACTATAGTGCTTTAAAGCCTAAACCTGCTGACTCAAAGGAAAATACATTCTTTTTTTCATTACCGTATTGATATTACTCTATCAATTTGGGAGCGTGGGGGGATCTCATTTAAGTGTTAACGGCGTGAGTTTCAGTGCAAGTTTTCCACCAGAATCACAGCTTACCTGTTGAGTGATACTCGAATAAAATGGCGAAGATAATTGTGTATATCTCACATGGATATAATCCATTATGCAATATTATCTTTACGAATTTTTGTGCCTATCCTATGCAAATAAATAAATTAAATGAAACAAAAACTCATTTAATCCTTTTTTTATATCAGGTTTTTGATAATACTTAATTACATAAAATGACGACCTTTCAGTACAAAAGGAAAGAAAATCATTATCCTAACACGCATCGAAATTAATTTCCGACTTGTTCTCTCTACAGGTGACATCACTGCTATGTGTAATAAATGAACGAATGAATGTCTTTTATACATATCTTTCAGGAATGAGCGTGTTTGTGGCTTTCTTTTTCCTTCTTCTTGTCTTGGCGGATTTTACACCCCGAGCTGCAGCATCGATACCTCTGATAGGTAAGAACTAAAGGATTACTCTTCTCTATCAGTCAGTTAAACACATAGGCAAATTACTGGCAGGAAAAAGAAACTACAGTTGTTATAGGATTGATGAATTCGATACAAACTTTAACTGTAGTACGGTTTCACCTAAGTTATCGTGGGACAATTACCCGGGCTTTTGCTCCCTTTGCCTTGCAACAAATAGTAGATACAGACTGAGCTATGGCAATGTCTTGTAAAATGAAAGATCAACTACTTGATGTTCCTTTGTACTGGTAAATATCGGAGATGAAATGTAATAAAAGTTCCCCTTTGAATCAGATGTGTTGGAGTATTGTATGCTTCCACTGAATTGAGCCAAACGTTTTAAAAAAAATTTGATTGCTTCTTTCTTGTCATCTCGGATAGTAAACACACCAGCTGAGAACAGGTCCGTAGGAGTGACTTTTAAATCTCAGCCTGCCCAGGGAAGGGATGGTGTACTCTGACATCTTTATATAGAGTCGGGAGATGCATTTATAATATATTCGATTTTTTTGTACATTAAAACCAGTTACGACAATTCGTGTTGATATGATACCATGAGACAGATAGTTGTATGACAATTATGATTGGATCTGGCGAAATCGGGCTTAATATGAACTTTTTTACCACTTTAAAAAATCAAAATAAAATATTTCTAAAACGAGTTCAAGCAAAATATCTTACTTAAGTAAAAAAAAAAAAAAAAGGCTAATCTTGCATAATTATTATAGCAAATCTCAATTTCCATAGGAAAATTTTCCCTTCTTGGGTCGGTTTTTGCCGGAATGTGGTCTTTCACCTTAAGCCCAATTTGGCCAGATCCACTCACAATTTATTGTGCTTTCTTCTGGTGCGGTGCAGGATGGGATTAGCATTATTATTGTATCAATCTGCTATCTTCTCTCATATCTATTTGTGACAGGAGCATACTTCTGTTTGAGTATGGTCATGATTACACTGTCCACTGTCCTAGCCTGTGTTGTGGCCAACATGTATTTCAGAGGCGTCCGTGTGAATAGGGCTCCTGCCTGGATGAGATCTGTAAGTACAAGATTTACTTTTTAAAATCATTTTTTGGGGCGTTGTTGTTGGGTTGTTTTTTTCTTGAGAGTATTCTAGACTGTAGGAGGGAAGGGGATCTTCCTCTCTTTGGGTATGAAATTTATAAATATATCTATATCAGGCAGAAAAATTAAAATGTCATGGATTGATTCAATAGGGTGCAGATACAGTACTTGTTCCTACATGTAACCCAGTATCATCATATTTTCTTTCCAACTTCACAATACTTGACATCTCAACAGAAGAGGCCATTGCCTCTTAAATTTTAATGAGCAGAATTAAAGAGGTTTTTCTCTTGTGCTATCTATATATATTATTGTCTTTGCACTTAGTTCAGGCAGCATTGTTTCTATTGATCTATGTATTTGATAAATCGTCATCTCACCTCCTTTGACCTCAGTGCAGACTCAGGATCCGTCTCATTCTGTCCATGCTTGCTTTTACAATTCATTTTGTTTCAGTGTATTGTGAACGGACTGGCCAAATTCTTTGGGTTAGATACAACAAAGCCACGGACATTTGAAGAGGATAGGGTGCGGATAAAAAAGAACTGGGCTTCTTCATCAATGCCTAAAGAGAGAAGCCTGAATTCAGGTAGTGGTTACTGTTGTCATTAATACAACCTCTTTTTTGCTTCACAGTCATAAGCAAAATATGTGTCAGTTTAGAATCATTTCTACACGTGTTGTGTAAGGCTGGTGGGGCACTGAGTCAACAGTCAGGACTGTTTGGTCTCTGTTTCAGTGTGAGATGTGAACTATGCAGTTTAACGAGACCTGGCATACTGGCGAGACTGAACCAGATCTGTGTCACTAATTTGGGCGCATCAAAACTAAGCTGTCTCGAATCAGCTGAGGGAAAGGAAAGAAAGACCTTCGTACACAGAGGCAAAACTGAGTTGGCTCAGTTCTCCATCAGCCTGTGTGTTTCTCTGTGTGTATGGATCACCAGAAGTAGTAATAATAATTATACTAATGCTGTCATAAATACTTATTAAAGACATGCATACGTGTACACATTTCAGACTCGTTTAAAATTCATCAGTATTTCTGATAAGCTACGTCGAAAGATCATGCAATGCTCATTATTTACCGTTCTTGTGGAGTTTTTGTATACAATCTGGCCACCAATAGGTTTCCATCACAGTCATGAAGTGCAACTTCCGTACATTCATTAGACCATTTGTGACCCAGCGTAACTTCCGGTGAAGGGACCAACAGTAAGGTTGTTATTTTGCTAGGTTTTAAACTGTATATTGCCTGGGGACATTAGTTCAGTTCACGTCTTTGATGGTAAATTTGCTGAATGGTTTGATGTTAAGGGCTGAATATAAAGTTCAAAGCAGTAAAAGAATAGAAAGCAAGAGACAAATACAGAAAGAGGGGATGAAACGAGTGCAGTGATGGAGGAAAGAGATGCGTTGAAGACATATATATATAGAAGCCGGCCTCCCTAGATAGTTGAGATTATTTAAAGCATTATATTCATGATACTGCGTCTCCGCGGCGATGTCTTGCAATGGTAATAGCAGTCCTGTGCAAGTGAGTTTGGTCCGTAACCCTTGTCAGCAGTAGGACAGCCCATAGCTCAGTACAGCACAGTTAGGCTAATGGCACACTGAATCAAGTCTAGTTTGAGTCTGTTTTGACTCAGTGCGCAAGGTCCCTCTGTCCGCCAGCTGCTTTTAGACGGTTTTTGACGCGCCCGAACCAGAGAGACAGACTCGTTTTCGGTCTGGTCAGTATGCGAAACACATTTAACTTCCTAGCTCACACCCCACACTAAGTCCAGGAAAAACAGATGTTAACTCAGTGAGTCACCAGCGTCTTGAAATATTCTCTTGAAAGGAGAAAAGGCAAATCTTCATTAAACCGTAAGCAAGGGTTCACTCTCGTTTTAGGAAGTAAGAAAGATTGCTCAAAATTATGGTCCTCGTACTTTATAAAGTAGACAGCTTAGTCTAAGAATGACATATATGTCTTTTTTCCCCCCTTCTTTTCAATCTATCACAGAAAATGACTTCAAGATGGCAAAAATTCGCCTACTGGATAATGGCGTCAACTCTAAGATGTTTGCGCAGCCGGAAGTCTTTGAGACATTTGAGCGTGATTATGGCTACGACTCCGTCCCCGAGCGAGATGTCCAAGCCGTCCTTCTGGACGAAGTACGGAAAATCAAAGATATTTTACTGAAAAATCAAGATAAAAGACAGCGTGAGGAGGAGAAGAATAAATACTTGAGAGAATGGAGGATCATAGCCTGCATTACGGACAGGATTTTTTTCATTGTTTATGTCACGATCAATGTGGTGACCATTGTGGTTTTGTTCTGTGGGACATAAAGTTGTGGTGTAGCCAGCGCGTTTTCTGGATTGCTGAGCGTGATTCTGGGTATGGGAATTCCTGATGTGTGTATGCGATCAATAATTGTAGCGTTCTAGAATGAAGCGAGCAATGAGTTTTGGTGTGGTGTGTGTGTGCGTGTGTCTGTGTGTGTGTTTACATATTTTGGGTTGGAGTTTGGAAACACCACTTTTTCCTGTTTTTCTTTTATTTGTGAATAATACCCATAAGTCTTTTTGAAGTATGAAGGTCACAGTACCAACATTGAATGATCTTGGACGCCGAAGGGAAATGGGTGGGGATATGATATATCAAAGAAAAATGATTGTTTTATAAGTATACATCACAGATTAACAGGTCTTTTTGGGGGGGGTATTAATGTCAAAGAAAAGAATGAAAACTAGTGTTTAAAGCTGATCAGACAATATCTTGTGTAGTCATCTGGGGGGGGGGGGGGAAGAATTGTAATTTTGCACAGTGTTAAATCATTGAAAAGTAAATTTCAGTGAATGAAAACATTCAAGAGAAAATCTTACGTTATGTTCGTGTGTGTACGTGGGCTTTCAATTCACCTATTGAATTTCCTGAGTACAGTTGTACATAGTAAATCTTTTAAGACTGCAAATGTCGCGTTCATACACATATTGATGGTATGTTTACTCATTAATGTTAAGAACTGAAGCAAATTATCTGAATTTTAATTGTGTTCACTTCTTTTTTTTTTCTTTCTTCACATCTTGCATCTCATCATAATCATCACCATCATTTTTAATGAAAATGTCCCAGAAAATGACGGGAGAGAGATAGCGAGAGAGAGAGAGAGAGAGAGAGAGAGAGAGAGAGAGAGAGAGAGAGAGAGAGAGAGAGAGAGAGAGGGAGAGAGGGAGAGAGGAAGGGGGAGGGGGGGGGGGAGGGAGAGAGAGAGAGAGAGAGAGAGACACACACACACACACACACAGAGAAAGACTAACAGACAGACAGGGTGCCGGTGGGGGCGTTCCTGATGCCAATCTTAGAATAAAGAGAACAAAAAGATCATTGCAGAGAGGAAACGAAAAATAAGTGGCACCTTAAACGCAGTGTGTCATCATCATCTTCATCATCATCATCAGCATCATCATCACCACCAACCATTATCAACCATCCATATGATCGCCGACAGTCATGGTTGCCAATGCTCATCTAATTTTCATTCAAAGCAATTCACTTTTCCGTACCATTTGATAACTACTTGTGTTTTCACTCCTAGTGTGGGCGTTTGCCGCACTTTCAACCACAGTCTGTGTTGTTATGTCACCCATGAATTGCCACTGCTCACCACTATGGCTTATCTTATGTCCAGTCACCTTAAACATTATTGCTTCCACTTTATATATAATGCACCGATTATGAAATAAAGTCTGCACATTAAATTTGAGACATACAGTGTGTGGAATAAACTTTGATTTAGACCATAAGATTCCATGTTCAATAATTATGCAAGATTTTGTCTCGTCCAGCGATGTCGTGCCCAGCCAAGTTTTTGCTAGGACTGTCTTTAAACTCTTGTGCAAAGCGGAAATTATGGGTTTGAGTTTGGTTTTTAACTGTACATCAGCACGACAACGGCCACTTTGCGCACTTCAGTTTTTTGGGGGGTAGTCTACTGTAGCTTGAGTATCAGACAATGGTGAATTAAGATTTCTTCAATATGAATCTAACGAGGAAAAGCCCCATATAAAATAACCTTAAGTAAATATATTAAAAGTCTTTAAATTGACTTGCAGCTCTATTTCAGCTCCCCTCAGGCATCATCTTGGCTTTTTCTAGCACAATGTGACCGATATCGATGTGCTTTCTCAAAACTCACTCAAACTCAAATCAGGAGATACGAGATGCTCAAAAAGGAGGGAAAAACTAGTACCTTTATCTTGCGATTAAAATGGCAGAAGGCTGGGCTAAATATTGAAGTGTTTAGTAATCTAACTAATTGTGGTGTGGACCAGTACAAGGATTTAGGTCAGGATCTTGGACTTCAACTTGACCAGAAAGAAATCCCCTTGGCGACGATAATTTTGTGTTAGGGAAAGGGCCTGATAGACGTGAAAAAAAATACGGCATAGAATGGGGAATGGGACCAGTGCTACTTTAATAGACGATATTGGTGGGCGGTTGGGGGTTGGAGGGGGGGGGGGAGGAGAAAGAATTATTGAAATTTAATTTTTTTCTATATTTTCTATTTCAAACATGAGAAGGATGTGTGAAAAAGGTTCGGTCCTTTAATTCATTCATTCAAATTCAGATTCTGAGCTGTATCCTTTTAACACGATTCTGTGAACACGGGTGGAGGGAGAAAGGGGGAGGAGGGGGAGGGAAGAGTGAATAGGGTAGAATCTAAAATAAAATATAAATTGGCTTTATTTTGTTATAAATGTGTCAACAACATGTCGCCAGAGTATATTTCAGAACTTATAGAACTGCATCGCCCTGCAAGAGCATTAAGATCATCTTCTGACAACCTTAGACTAAAAGTACCCGTAGTGAACCTAAAAAGTTTTGGTGAAAGGGCTTTCAGCCATGTTGGGCCCAGGGTGTGGAATGAGATTCCTTTAGATGTCCGCAGTTCGCAAGTATTTTCACAGTTTAAAAGGATGTTAAAATGTCATTTGTATGAGAGTTTCTAGTCTATGTAAAAGCTATCTATTATTATTATTATTATGTGTGTATCAATGTGGGTTGTGTGTGTGAGTTTACCCATGTATTTTTTGACATGTTTCTGTAAAGCGCATAGAGCATTTTTGTAATGGATATGCGCTATATAAATGCCATCCATTATTATTATTATTATTATTAAAAGAGAAATTTAATATCTATCTGTTTGTTCATAGAACTGAAATTAGCAGTAGGCAAACTTGTCAGGTTCCTCACCTTGAATATAATAAACTGACAAATTTGGGGTTTGCTGGAAGGGCGAACTTTACAAGGAATTAAAATGTACAACTACTGTCAATTTACGCATGCTGTGTGCACTATTCGCTCATGTGGCAACTGAGATTACATACTCTGTTCATTGCTCCCGTGTGATATGGCGACGTTAATTAATTTTGTACTCAAATATCGGATCAATCTGCAATCGACACCTTATGTATATTTAGGGTAAATGATGCAGTGCATACTGAGTGTTTAAGTTTTATTTGTCCCTCACGCTTTAAGGTCATCCAATAATTTCATGTCCCATCTTAACAGTGACAAGTTTAACCTAATTCAGTAATTGACATTGGAATTTTAAAGGCCCAGAGTTGTCATTCTTTTGTGTTTTTGTCTCCCTTGAAGTTGACAAACCTGAAACGAATGCTGCATCATAAAGGAACCGGTCTGTGAAAGTTGTAAATCTGGTCATTTTAACACTTTTGAGATCATAATTATGGGGGAATGTGATCTTTGATTGAATGCTGCATTTAACCCTATCCGCTACCCGAAACCCTCATTCAAAATAATCTTAATGTACGGGACCATCCATGTAGTCCTCTGCTTCTGGGGTCGGGTCCAACCAAAGGTACAGCCATTCGGAAAAAACATTATAATTATGAACCCACTTAAGTTTTTATGCTTCCTTTGATACCTCATTTCATTATTTACCAGCCCCGTTATTGTGTGTTCATTTTTCCTTTTTTCACATTTTTCATAGATTTACCCATGATACTGAATGGGTTTTTTGAATAAAGATACTAATTAGTTCGGCAGAATTAGACATTTATTTCAAAGGAAAAAAAATAAACACAGAAACAAACAAACAGACAGATACATTCCTAAGCCCAGTGCATACCAGTGGATTATTTGGATAGACTACTAATTCAGTGGTGACGTCACAACATTGAGTTTTAGTGAGATCCAGCTAGTCGGCTGGTCGGCCAAGCCTCACTGAAACCAAAGATACTAGAAACGATAAGATGAGACACTGTCTTCGTCGCATCACTAAAAAAACCGTGGATACAATTTGCGCGCTGATCGTGGTCAGGGCCCTTGGGACATAGTATGAGAAGAATGCTTGATATATATAATGGCAAATTCATGATGCAAAATTGTGACAGTGTTCCTGCGTCTAAAAAAAAAAAAGACAAAAATAGCCAGAGTTTTCCCACACCGATTAAGGTTATCATTCCACAATAAGTGACGTCCATTAAGACCTATAGCGATACTGAACAGCAAACAAAATTCAATATCTTCCCTATTTGACTTTATGAAATACGGTACTTTTCATGACTTCTGCGCGTTTGCCGCTAGGTGGCGGTGCGAAATCTGTTCACGCTAAAAGCACTAGCTGTCTTATCTTATCAATTCTAATATCTTTGTTGAAACTCAGTGTTGTGACATCACCATCCAACAAGTCGGCCGATCAAAATTGGCTAGTGCACGCAGGGCTTTATTCGACATTCGAACCAAGACCACAAAGTAAAGCCCCACATGATAAAGTCGTGGATTTTAAACAAGAATTTAATTTAATCAATGCAAACTTTGAGAACAATTCTGCAACAAAGACTGGCTCTCGGCTGTTCAAAAAAACACTCTCCAACAGACTGACATATCTACAAATTACAAGTGGCATCACATATTCAGGTGAACAGCATAGTGAATGACATGAACCAGCAATTTCATAATGAAGCAATGTGCGGTTTCCAGACTTCCTTGCAATATGAGCAGTTAACACACAGCTGATTTGATCTACCATAGCGCTTTTTACATCTATTGACGCACACTTTTCAACACACAAAACGGCGCATTAATTTTCACTAGAGCAGACATGGGCGGCAATCTAAGAACCAGGGGCCTGATTGAATGATTCGGCCCGCCGCTGAGATTGACTGAAAATTTCTTTATATACCCGTCAGTGCACTATAAAAAAGTAAATTACTATAACATCCAAATACCCCCCTCCCACCCCTCCCCACAGACACATATCCCAAAATGAAGCAATTTTTTGCTTTAAGATTCATACCCAAATAAATAAGGTATCATTTACAGAAAGCTTTTACTATGTGGCCAGTTAACCGACCCTCTGCATCTACACATTTTGTAAAAAGTATTATATATTTAGATCTTTATTTTAGGAGGATCTCTGCTCCGGTCATTTGCACCTCACTATTTCTTCCTGTTATTCTTTTCTCGTTTTCATGTTCTCTGTTATTCTTGTTGACATTGTTCTGGCGCTCTAAGCCCTCAAAAGGGCTCCCATTTGGGTTCTTTTTTGCTTGCTCGCGTTCCTTATTTTCGTGCTTCCAAGCCCGCAGAAAGGCTATGTAAGAAAAGTTGCCCATATCTGCTCTAAAGTGTGAGTAACCTCAGTTCAAAGTACACTTGGAAATCTAAAAGTTTTCTGTCATTTGAGCATTCACTCACATTGTTAGCAGATGTTTAATAAAAGCACACATTTACATGCAAAATATAAAACCATACAACAATATCTCTCTGTAGGCTTATGTGATGTGCTCCACTGGTGCACAGTTTTACCGCTTTGTCGATCAGTTTCCTGGCACTTGTTTATGTTAAATAAGCGATATTGAACACGACATTCACGAATCCACCATGCATACCCAGTTTTTTATTTTTTTATATCAAATTACACCATGTAAGATTGGAGATGCTGGCGTTTACATTGCTCTATGAACTTGACGATAAAAAAACGTTTGAGAATTTGAGAACTGAGTAGTCCTTGCAGCTTGGGTGGATTCGAATCCATATTGTGTATATCGATACTGAACTTGGCAAAGAAAAAGTACAGTGCCTGTATTTCGGTCTCATGTGCAAATGTACATAATGGGGGCAGTAAATTTACATTACAATTATGTCATTATGTGGATGGCATTGGCATGACCTCATTAATCTGCCTCAACCCTGTTTGTTTCTATTGATCTGATCACTGATTTTTTACGAAATGTTCCTATGTCTTACGTAAGAGTTAAAATAAAATATTGTTTGCACACTTAATAACCCCTTGAGTTGGACTCAAATTTTTGTAAGTGGTGTCTCGTTGAAGATGTATTAAAAGGGATATGTTAAATAAGCAAGAACATGACAATGCATGATCTGAAAGTGGTGAATTTGATGCTGGTAGAGGCCGAACTAGCGGTGGTGGCGACGGTGGTAGTGCTGATGATAGTGATGGTGACGGTAATGAGGATGATGATGATGATGATGATGCTGATGCTGATGATGGTGGTTGTGGTGATGGCGGTGGTGGTGATGATGCTGGTGGTGGAGGTGGTGGTGGTGATGATGATGATGATGATGGTGGTGCTGCTGGTGTTGATGGTGACATGAAGAGGTGAAGTTGATGATTATGGTGATGATGATGATGATGATGATGATGATGATGATGATGATTGTGATACATTAATTTAATGAGTGACAGGTGCCTGACGTTGATGAAGATAACAGGAGGTACCGTACACAGCATGTTAGTGGTGCCCTCTTAATATGTTTTTTTTAAGTAACGTTCAAACCGTCTTGACTGCTGATGATGGGGTTTTAAACTGACTTTGCCAGGGGCCTGTCCCTGACTGGCAATTGGGCACTCTAAAAATAAGAGATATGCCACTTTTGGAGGATTGTCTAGAACACGGCATAATACCATGGCCTAACACCTATCGTACCTGGCCCAAATGTTAGACTTGTCCTACAGCGATCGTTAGTAGTAACTGATCTCTGTAATGGAAAGCGTTGATTGCAATGCCAGCAACAGCGATTGAGGCCTAGACCGAATGGGATTATTCGAATGCAATGGACAAGATGGAATTACTTAAGATAAAGACTGCGACTATGGTTATTCAGTTAACTCTAAACTGCCAGCTGGAATATGGAACTAATTACAGGCCATTTGGTAATATCGATGTCCTGAATTACGGAATAAAAATCACAGCAATCAAAACATGTATGACAAATCAGAGTATCAAGATGTCAGATGTAACGATGATTTATTGCGTAAACGTGTATTCTGCATGCAGTTTTCAATAATAGCAACTGGTGACAAAGACTACAGCTAAAATCAGTATATGTTCAAATGATTACAGCAGAGATATTGTTTTTGCATAACTGCGTTATAATCCATAGGTTTTCATACAAATTCTTACAAAACGTTAGGGTATTATGGATGTGAGAGAGATCAGACAATATAATATGGAAGAATTTCCCGGTAAGCGAAATTCGCAACCTGTGACGCTCATAGAGGCGTTCGGGTCCTTGGGGTTCTGAATCTGTATTTTCATGTGTACGGGAACGGCAACAGAAATGTCAAAACAAAAACAAAAACAAACTTTAACTAGTGAAATAGACAGAGTGTTTTCTTGTGTACAGGGACAACGTTTCCAGCAGCAGAAATTATTGTTAGCAGACTTGGTGATGGTAGATGCTACTATGAAAAGCGCAAAGGGAAAAACAGGCAGATACGCCTTTGGTAGTGCCAGAAAATGGTGAAATCTTTATAAAAGGCATTGTAGAGTCCTTTGTATAAGACAATAAAATAACTTGGACATTATTTTAATAAAGAAGCTTTAAATAGGACGTAAGGAAAATGTTACATGCATTATGTGACTGGAAAAGGCTGTGTATGTTAAGATCACACTGCTATAAAGGTTTTATGATGCTATTAAAAGAAACAATGTGCTTAATGTAATGGAATAAAAATGTCTCTTATAATTATATTACGTCATGCACATACCAACTTTAGAGCCCAATATTATTATTAGATATTCCCTGGGATTTCGTGAAGTTTTCAGGTCCATTCATATAATTCTCATTTGACACGACGGCGGGGGAATTTCATCGTTTGCACTGAAATACATATTAAATTATCTTTTAGTTTCATACGTTAAATCACAATGGGTACAGTGGGAAATTGAAATATTGATACGGTCTTCTCAGCTCCTTTACCTTGAAATGAAATTCCTATTACAGGTAAAGATTTCTCATTGAAAATGCTTCTCTGCCTAAACTTCATCAGTGAAATCGTAGAGTCTAGATGAGATCTGCATTTAAAAAAAAAAAATCTTTTTTACAAAATGTGGACATTTCAGTTTTACAAAATGTGTAATAGTCTTATGACAACTGCGCAACATCAGTGAATATTTACGGGTGACACTTGGGGGCACGGGTGCAAGGGCACACAAAATCTCACAAATTAATAATCATGTTGTATTTTTAGTGTAATGAGATACATCCTATGCGAGATTAGTCGATCGAAATTGATTTCTTTTTTTTTCTTTTTTTACTACTGCTAACTCTTACATTATCACTGTTACCCGCGCTGAAATCGATAGAGCCGTCTTTAGGGATGGGCACACTGGGCAGTTGCCCTGGGGGGGGGGGGGCAAGTGTTTAGGAAACGCCATGCATGCAAATTTACATTGGTTTTTAAAACGGGGGGAAAAAGGGGCTGGCCACTGCCTATTGCTTTGCCCACGGGCCCATATTGATGTTGAGGCGGTCCTGGCTGAAATGCCATGCAATTGTCACAAGTTGGACATATAACGTTTTTGGTGGAATGAAAAAAGGAAATGTCACGCATGTTTTATTCCTGTCTCTTTATTAAATACAACACACTGTGAGTGAAAACCTCTAACAAGACGGAGGATGCTATCCAATTTAAATTACATATTCAGACATCACGAGACAATAAATAATTTAACATGTGTAAGGTCATTGTGAAAACATTGCTTGGTGGGGGAAAAAAGTCACATATTCATACACAAGATGGTGAAGATATTTTGCTATATTAAGGTCTGTATAACAAACAGTTCTTGACATACTCAGCGCCAAGTTGCCTTGTTGTAGGCGCTCACATGCAATTTGCATTCGTGTCGGAGTCGTGACCTGGTTTCATGTCCCTACCGACTCTGCACTGTGCCATTGTCTCGCATGTGTGCACATCATATCTCCATTCATTCGCCTAGATTTTTCTTTAAAATGCGAGGCCACTACAACGCCACTGTGACGCTATTGCAGCGCAACAAAGTCGCATGACTGTGGATGTCAAGCCTTAGTGCAAAACCCTCTCAGAACTGGGACACCAAGAACCAAACTATAATCAATAACGATGTAGCCGCTTTCAGCTTTCCTGGACATCATAGTTATTGTCATGACAAGTAGCTCCGTAAAAACATACTGAGTAGACCAACAAAATTGACCACGATGTAGAAAGTAAAAAAAATTCTGTCCATGACACAGGCAATCATTCGCCATTCCCGGATGTATTTATTGCTCTCTTCCATACTCTCCTTGTACGCAAATTCGTCATCCATCATCTCTCGTATAGCGCTCACCTAGAAACAAAACAAAAAAACATTACAAAAAGAAATAATTGTTCACTCGAGCACCGTGTTACTAGCTTTGATTGATGACAATGGCACCAAACTGTCGATTTTTATTTTTTTTATTATCTGTATTTTAATGTGAAATGTAAACTTTGAGAAGGACCTTGAGATCTCCTAGCTGATAACGCACTCTATGAACTAGTTTATTAGTATTAGTATCCCTATTATTATTACCATCATTACATCGCTTTCTTGGCAAAAGAAGTGTGAAGGGTTTATGAGCACCTTATTCGAGTGAAACTTGACTACGCATAACTATTTCAAACAACTAACTTGGTTTGTAAAATGCGTTGTGACCAACAAAGTATTACGTATATCATTACACAAACATTTATCATTGCTGCTATCCATTAAAATGTATTGATATCCTCATCTGTTGAAATATGAAGTATAATAATGTATTCTGATTTTCAAGATATGACATTTACTGAGCCAACATTAACCTTGGGGAAAGCTACCTACCTCGTCCACCAAAATTGCCTCCTCACTGGTGGACGCTGAGGCTGAGGCCGAGGCCGAGCATGATGGAAAGGCAGTGGATGTAGAAGGCTCAGGCTCGCAAAAGTCACTGGTAACATCCTGTAAATTAAAGATGAAAATCTAGATTGTCAGCGATGACTCAGGCTGGCAGGGCACTGAGACAAGTCCGAAAGGCGTCTGTTTTGATTCGTGTACGAGGTCTATCTGTCCGTCGACTGATCCACGTTTTGACACGCCTGAACTAATGACATAGATTTGATTCAGTCGTGCCATTGTGTGAGGTCCCTTTCAACTTCATAATCCACATCTCACACTAAAGGCGAGACAAAATAGATTTAACCCTTTGTCTACTGATGCCGCGAAAACTAGATTTTTTTCAAATCCAGTTTACATTTAGATCCACTTATTTCAGTTATTTTAAATGGTAAATGTGACTCAAAATCAAGCTGCTGATCTGTACTTAAAAGCCAGTAACGGAGAAATAAAACCTGGAACTGATGGAGCAGTAAACAATTATCAGCAATGCTGTTTCAATATTGAAAGGGTTGACGCGGTGCGCCATCAGCCTTAAGATAAACTTCAGTCATACGTTACTGTCTCTCAGATAATGAAAATGCTGTAAGGAGCATTTTGCTACAACAATCACCACACTAATTAATATACTGTTCAGGGTGGAGATCCTTTACTAGGAACTAATACCCTCTGAAGTTTCCATGACATAGAGGCTTGTCAGGACGCTGCTTTACACTTGGCCTGTCTATATGTCGGCTACCTTTAGACATCATATTATCAAGAGGCTGGAAAATATTTTAAACTACAATGGCAAAATTTTGGCCTCTTCGGGGGACATAATTAAATTTTGTACCGTGAACTACATTTACGGACAGACATTATGTCACAAAAAGCAGTGCAACAATAACGTCCAGAGGATAGAGGCCCATGATTCAGAAATCAACCTTCCCCTTGCTTTTCATTATCTATTGCACATTACAAGTATCGTTACCTGGAATGCTCCATAATCTCTGATCTCATGCCTTGATCCTGTGTGACAGTCTAACAAATGTATTTTTGCCACCAGCGTCTCTGGATCTGATTGGCTCCGGACACCTGTGACGTAGGTTGACCACATTTTTCGCGGTGTAACCGGAGGTTGATTACGCCGTTCTTGAATGACCTCTCTCACACATAAGACTTTGGCTGCGCCGTCGATGACACACTACAGACATAAATATATAGTCTCAGCAATGTTCATGCCTGGTACCTGTTCGTTTCACTTTAAACTTTTAGTAAATAACCTTCACTGAAAATCAACCTACGCCATTATAATTATGGAAATGTTTGCCTCCATACAGACACATTACACAATAAGTTAAATTCATTTAAAACAGCAGCCAGAAATTTTGTTTTAAATGTCCAAAGTAAAAAAAAATCAGTGTAGAAATTTTCTGACGTTCGAAAATGAAGGGGCACAACTGTTAAAATGACTTGAAACAAGACTTCCTCGAGTTCTCTGCCTGCGTAAAAATCGATTTCGAACTTGGTGGCGGCGACGCTAATGAATGGCATTATAGCAGGACCGCTTCAGCTTTAACCTTAGGTTACTTTGAAGGAAAAAAAATGCATATTACCGTCGTAGCAATGGATTAATGAGCGAACTATAATTACACACACAATATTCAGTGAAATGAAAATCACTTTTTTTCCAAAATTCAGAACAAACAATAAAGCTTTCAAATACAATAGGCACTGGAAGATCATTATAATATTTGAATGCTGACAATGATTTCAGTTTAGGAAGGGGGGTATTTAATGATGTATCACGTCGCTATTCATAAAGAGTTTAATATCATTCCACTGTTATGTGTTTAGGCTGTGTATAATAACTAAGCCATGAAAAGGTCCTCAGTCCTATTCCTTTTACCCTAAAGGAAGGTTGAAAACACAAACTTTCATAATTTCACTTACTTAGAAACGAAGAAAAAAACACATTAGCTAGTTCTTCAAAGAGTGTGTGTTTCAACTGAAGTTCCCTGTGTGCTCTGTAGGTGAAGTTTGGGATAAAAAAAAAAAAAACATCTCAACTTACGGATCGTAGCCATCTAGGCGCTCTGTTGATCCGGACACCTCTGAAGTACATGTTGGCTACCACACAGGCCAGAACAGTGGACAATGTGATCATAATCATGCTGAGACAGAAGTAAGCGCCTGAGGACAGGACCAGGCAGTTGTACATGAGTGATATGAAATTATAATTATTGTGGGCCACAAAATCTCTACCACCAAACAGTCCTGCCCCATTACTTTACAATGCCGGGCAATGCCCACTATTTGACCAACAATGTTTTCTAACGAGACATTAAAATTTCCTGCTTTAAAGGCCCATCCATAAAGAGGGAGAAAGAGAGAAAGAAAGAAAGAAAGAAAGAGAGAGAGAGAGAGAGAGAGAGAGAAAGAGAAAGCGAGAGACGGGGGGGGGGGGGGGAGGATACTATGTGTGTGTGTTTAGATCTTTATATTAGGAGGTTCGTTGCCTTTGACATTTACATCTCACTTTTCCTCTTTTCATTTTCTTGTTCTTGTTTGTGTGTGTGTTTGAGGTAGGGATTAGTTTTTCAGAATTTTGCCCAGGAAGCGGCCATGTTCGGACTGCTCTTCTCGACTTTTAACCGCCAAGGTATCTTTAACGTGCGCAACGTGCACACGGACCCTCCAAGTTTCTCGTCTTTATCCGAGAAGAATAGGTTCTCGATCCTACCTACCATAGAATTAAGGACAAAAATTTTTCCCCCGAAAAAAGAAAAATCCATCATGCCTGCATCGACAGGGGAATCGAACCCGGCGCGAAAGGCAAGCATGAACTTAAGTGTCTCTAGACCACCGACAGAGAGAGAGAGAGAGAGAGGGTGGGGGGGGGGGGAGAGAAAGAGAGAGAGAGAGAGAGAGAGAGATGTTAGTATTTCATTGTAAAACGCTTTGAGCTCACTTTATGGAGCCAGACGCCATCAATACATTATTGCTATTATTTGACTAGAGTGATGATGTACTTGTATTATTTTTATTTTTTTTTCAGATCTTTTCATTGTAAATCATAAAATATGACACAGAATTGGCCATTCTATAATCCTATCACCCCCCCCCCCCCCGAAAAGAAATCAAAATAAAGGGAAAAAATTAATAACCGAGTACTTCTTAGATTCATTAAAATGAAAACGAAGTCGCCCTTCAATATTCTATATTTGAATCAACGTTAATAGCTTCTTTCATCAATTCCGTCTCATATTTCCAATTCATTAAATCTCAGGAGTAGACTTTTTGTATGCAGTGTATTGTGAATGGCCCAATAAGTGCATGGGCAAGGGACACGGGCATTTAAAGAGCCGGATAAAGAGAGGGGGCGGGAACAGAGGGAGAAATGGAGAAACAGAAATAGAGAGGCAGAGAGGCAGAGATAGAAACAGAGAGGTAAAGTCAGTCAGTGAGAGACAGACAGAGAGAGACAGGGAGAGAAAGAGAGACAGACAGGGAGACAGGCAGACAGAGGCAGAGAGAGAGGGAAACAGTGAGAGACAGACCGACAGACAGACATGCACACACACAAATACACATAAATACAGAGGGAGAGAAAGAGAATAAGTGGCATTGTTTACAGTTGACTTGATGAACCCTGCCCACTCTGTTCTCTTTGACGCATAACACTTAGTCTTGGGTAAATAATTTCTTTATCGACCCCTGGCGAGAGTCAACCCACACAGCTAAATGGACCGATACTAGGAAAACCCCCGTTCATCTAATCATGCTCGCTCCGTGAGGACGCTGAACTGTTATGGTCTTAACCGTAGGCAAAACGACACCATTTTTATGAGGTCTAATCATAGGAGGAATCGCTGGTGCTGAGAAATTATTGGTCACTTTCCTTGCTATATTCATGTGCGATGGCGGCGTCCGTCCGAGAGGACAGTAGTGAATAATGAATGAGGAATCCGGCTCATATTTCTGATGAGCTTTATTGGATTGGACCAACTCACGTAGACTAGTGACCAGTGTACCGAAAACACTGTAAACGCGATCAGCCACGGTGCTCGGTTTTGTTTGTGGGGGCTTCATTGTTTTTCCGGACACAAAAGGTTTTCACGAGAGCACAATAAACTTATAAATGCAAGTTGGGTTAAGGGGACATCATTACTAAGCCCGGAATGACACAACCAGATGCTGGCAGTCAAGAAGTGCTCACCTGAATTTCATATTGTTATCTTAGTAAATCCGGAAAGACCCTATCACACTAACATCATTCCTTGGGTGTACATTTCTCTGCCGGCATGATACCCCCCCCCCTTGGTCTTTAACTATGACCCCTCTTGAATCTCCACATTATAAAATGTTGGTCAGTATTGGCCTGTAAACAAGTCCAATACGCCGCACTTGCACAGAAAGCACACTTAACAAATTACAACAATGGATAATTAGGTATCCTTTGTGAGAGAATTTCTTCAATTTTCGGAAAAATCTGTAAAATGTCAAATGTAGCAGATTCAAGGCATTGCATCTTACTATAAAGTAATCAGTGTAATCAGGAAAAGCTCTTTAACAGCCAAGCCTTCAATTCTACAAAATATCGTATTACGCATAGAAAGATGTAAAGATGTACTTGGGCTTATTTTAAAAGGTCATGAAGTTCACTACATTTGTAATACTTTCGTTGATTTTGAGCCACAGCTGGGTTGAACACAAAGAGTTCTATATAGATATATTTTAAGCCGGAAAAATAATAGACGCATTTTTTTCGAGTAGGGGCCGGGGAGGGGGGATGGGGTGGGGGGGGGGGTTCCTCATACGCCCATTATGCTACAAACTTAATGTCTATATATATAGAGACTAAATGTGTTTATATGTTTCCGAAAATGAGATGGTAAAAAATGGACACAAAGGTCCAGTGGTATTAACGCTGCATGTATATCATATAGTGCAGAGGGCTTGGGGCAGTCTGAATTACTATTAGTCCCAGTGTGGCAGTTTCAGTGGCTACTCTCTGACTGTCATCTCTGGCACAGCCGCAGGCCCAGGCATGCAGTAGCCAATTCGGATTGGCCGAATAGTTGGTTAGTGAAGTCACGACGATTTTTAAGTTAGATCCAACTAGTTGGCTAGTGAACAAGGTTTCTCTGAAACGTAATGTTGTGACGTCATCATCCAACTAGTCAGACGATCAAAAATCGGCTTGTGTTCTAGCCCTGAGACGATGCACTCAATTAAAGACCAATGAACAAGGATTGGAATTGCGTCCTTTCGGATGCTGCCCTTTCTTTACTTCAAACCAAAAATTGTGTCCGGTTTTGCATTCTCCCTGCGGAGGTGGTTGGTGGGTGCTTTTGGTAGGGTTTCCTTCTGTCCTATCATTCTGTTATATTCTGTCCATCGTCTTGCTACTTCTTAGCACAATGAGGCCGTTATCGGGTGGTTGTGATTTGTCTAAACTCGAACTCAAACTTGAACGGTCCCAGGGTAAAATGCATATTTCATCCATACCGATGTCTTTAGACATTCTTGTGCTCCCACACTTTATCGAATTAGGGGTAGCAAAACAATACTTTCACTTCGGTCTGGGCCTAATAGGATTCCAATTAGTCAAGAAAACAAGGCTGGCCTGGAGGGGTTTGCTAAACATTTTATTTTACTAGTGCCGAGGGAGTCTTGAAGAAGCACGAAGACGATGCCCATGGTAGGGGGCTTTTCTTTATTTGATTGACCTGAAACTGTCGCAATACATGGATCAAACTGAGTCTTGGAAGTGTAGGGCGAACAAAGGTAGGGGGGGGGGACATCAGTAAAGTATGGCTGTTGTTATAAGTACGGTACCGCATCCCAAGCGTTGTACGCTAGCGGCGCGTACGTATACACACTATCCCTAACCCCATTCTTATCCTCAATCCTAACTCTCATCAAATCCCTAACCCTGCCCCTTTACCCTTTCAATCAAACAAAAAAAAAAAAAATCTGAAAGAGGAATTAATCATAATTAATGAAGGCTGTTGTTAGGAGCATTTCGGGAGGAGCGCTTTAGCTCTGGAGTCACAAAAAGCTCTAACAGACATACCTCTAGCAAAAAAGAACAAAAAAATCCTGGGGGAGGAGGTATGTGCTTGTCACAACATTCATGTTCTCTCGACTTTTGAGGATATTTCAACCCCGCCCACCACCTTGTACCCTACTCATATTTTACGCTTAGCTTCAACCCCCTCCTCCCCCTCGCTCTTGTACAAGCGTACAGCCATTAACATTTTGAATGTCCATAACAAAGTCTTGACATTCTCAAACTTGGCAGTTTGTGCGGACTATTTGGGCTGTTTCATTGGAAACAGTGTAAGTTTGATATATTTTATACAGTCCTACATTTTATTTTGTTGAACAAAACTAGAGATCAAACTAAACATTTTTAATTCATAAACAAAATTGAAAAACGTGCGTAGGCTTTACGAGACACTCCCACTCCCCCCCCCCCCCCCCACTCCCTGCATACTTGGGGGACGTACGTACTTGTAACAACATTCATGTTCGATAGACTTTACGGGTGGAGCCAAGATCGAGAAAAACGTGCAGGGAGCGAGGCTAAAAAATTATAATTATTTATGAACGCTATCATATAACGGGAGTATACTCCCCCCCCCCCTCCCACCATCTCCACTCAAACATCTACTTAATGGGTGGCCCCTTCGTGTGCTTAATTTTCTGTTTCCACAATTCGCTTTGTTTGGTTGGAGATTTACATCCCTGTTCAACACAACCAGATTATGCCTTGTGTTCCCGCCAGGCCATCAACGAGTGAATTAAAAAGTACTAGCCAAAAGTTAGTTAGCTGGACACCCTCCACCTCCACCTCCCCAAAGCCCCTGGGATCTGGGATCTATCAAGGAAATTTTAGAAATTCAGTTACTTCTTGTTAAGATGGAAGACAAACCGATCTCCAAAGTGGCAGTCGAGCTTTTGCCATGAGGTACAGCAGAGCAAAAGATACAGTATTATTATGTCCCCGTTTTACTAAGATAAGTACAATAAATTAAGTAAATAAATAAACAGGATGTCCGTCACTTCACAACCTTCGTTCTTTCTAGTTCCAGCTCCACCTTTTTGCGCAAACTGAGAAACTCGACATTAAACTTTTGCAGTTTTAGTATTATGATAAGGAGTTAGAATGAATCAGAAAACAGCCTGATAAGTGCTACAATGTATTTCAAACAAGTGTCAGTCTGTGCGTCTTGTTATGCCACTTCTACATACTAAAAGATCTCCTGTTTTTCAGAAAATGGAGATCGAGTAAACAAGAACTGAGGCCGGGACTTAGCAACAACTCCTTAACTTTATGAATTATTGCACGATAAGAGAAATATAAGGTGACAAACCTTAAATAAATAAATAAATAAAAAGGGGGACAGGGTGGTCTAGAGGCAAGGTGCTCGCCTCTCATGCCAAGGGCCCCGGGTTCAAAACCTGGCTGGTGTAGGCATGTCGGAAGTTTTGGATTTTTCTCATATTTTCGAGTACCTAGTCTTCTCGGACAAGGACGAAAAAATTCAGAAGGCCCGTGTGCACGTTGCGCACGTTAAAAATACCTTGGCAGTTGGAAATCGCAAAGAGCAGGCTGGCCGGACAGGCCGCTGCCCGGGCAAAATTAAATAAAATTCATCTCTACCATTCCCTCCCCCTCCTCCCTCATCCCCCTCCCCCAAGAAAAAAAAAACGCCGACCGGCGCTACACTGTGGCGATGACGTGCCTGCTCCAGTTATAACTGGGCTACAATGGCACAAAGGCAAATTTCCTAAATGGGATTAAAGCGTTATACAAATACAAATACAAACAAAAGTTCTGCACTCCACAAATTGCCCATCATCCTCCACAGTTCCTGTGGACATGTACTCTCAGTTCCATTCTCACCATCCCCCCGTTTTGCCAGCTTCTCTCCTTCCCTATTCAGGCGATGAAGCGTTTATAATTCAAAAAACAAATAAGCACAAAAAGAAAAGAAACAACTGGTATAAATATTCAACATGTGGGTGGTCAAACATTCCATGAAAATTGTTTGTTTTTTTTCGATCAGTCAATCGGCGATGACTCATTGCAATTTACAACTAGAAAAGCAACTAATCAAAAGGAGAAGTGACGGTAAGCTAGTGTAGCATCTGCGGGCTACCCCTTGCCCTCCCCCGGTTTTGTTGTTGTGCTGGTGGCTGAGCATGTGTCCACTACTTTTTTCATTTTATTGTTGACAACCGCCAGAGTGTACTGTACTCCGTGACCTGACCTTCTTTTCTAGTGAGTAGTTTTTTTCCTCGCTCGCTTGTTGTCAGGTGTTTTGACTCGTTCAGTAAATATTAGTATGTTCCCGAATATTCGATAACGTTGTGGATACGAATGTTTACGCCAGATTTGGCCTTGAGTGATGTAACCTGATGACGTATTGATGCGTGATTGGTTAGTTTGTGCGAGGGCAAAGGTAACATTTATTTCGGGAACTTTCTGTAGGAATGTTTATATATATAGACCTGTGTGAGTGGTTGGTCGGTGAGTAAGTGAGTTTCCTTTTGTGTGGCGTAGATATTTAGTTTCGCTGGTGTCTTCCTAGTATTTTATTGTTCACTATACAGTTATTAAACTTTAGTATTATTTAATCTATCGTCGGATCTCGTGTTTATTTATTTTACAGCTGTAATAGTTTCGTTTTCTAAAGGGTTGTAGTTAGATCAACTAACTCCCCCCTACTATAACGTGCTAGAACAACCTCAGCTGTTAAATATTGGGGGCTCGTCCGGGATCCGACCATATTCGAGCGGACCAGATCAAAATTACTAGATTTATTTACATAGTTTATTGTAGAATATCATCGACAAGCTATCTACAACATGTCGGAGGTTATTGGAAGGCTTAGCCAGGAAGCGGACGCTATGGAGCTTACTGGGCAGGAGAGACGGGACTACCTCCGTAAAGGCCTAGAAAGAGAAAGACAGCTGGAGGCTGAACGACAGGCTCGGGAGAAGGAGGCTGAACGACAGGAGAAGGAGGCTGAACGACAGCTGGAAAGGGAAAAGATGAACCACGAGTTGGAGATAGAGAGGATGCGCCAGCAACGTGGAGGCAACGACTCAGCGCAGAAGACCGACGACCACGCCAGTTCTAAGAGACCCAAGCTACCTGCATTTCAGGACAAGAAGGACGATCTGGATAGCTGGTTGCTGCGCTTTGAGAGGTTTGCCGAGACAGCTGAATGGCCCAGATCCACCTGGACGACATCACTGTCTGCCCTGCTGACCGGGAGTGCTTCTGCAGACTACCGATCGACGAAGCCAAGGACTACGACAAGGTCAAGGAAGCGTTGCAGAAGAGGTACAACCTGTCAGAGGACGGATACAGACTCATGTTCAGACAAGGTAAGCCTGAAGATGGAGAAAGTGTTGGAATGTTTTTGACCAGGATCAAGACCTATCTAGAGAGGTGGATAAAGCTGTCGAAGACGGAGGAGACCTACGAAGGAGTGAGAGATCTGTTCGTCAGAGAGCAATTCATGGATGCCTGCCCACCAGACCTTGCAACCCATGTGAGGGAGAGGAAACCAAAGACGCTACAGGACATCGCAGATTCAGCGGAGGCGTACCTGGTAGCGAGGAACCGGACGCTCAGCGGGAGCGCCAGACTGCAGAGCCGGCCAGTGCGACAGAGGCCCAACGGAGACAGAAGCCCACAGGTCTGCCATAGGTGCCAGAGGCCGGGACACAAGGCGACGGAGTGTCGTGCAAAGTTAAACGACAAAGGTGAGTTGAAATGTTACCTTTGTGGAAAGCCAGGCCACGTTCGGAGGATGTGTCCAGCCCAGAAGGAAATGGGACCAGGCAAGCCGAACAAGGCGGCGGCGGCCGTAGTTATAGCGGCGGACGAGTCGTCAAGACAAGATGTGTCGACGGCTGACACCAGCATCAACGTTCAAGCGGTAATGAAGGACGGGAAGCTACAGTTAGCAGTGCCTGTTGCGTGCGGAGGATGCAGTGACGGAAGGACCGTGGAGAAACTGAAGTTACCAGTGATGAAGGGCTTGACTGGAAATCGAGCGGTAGATGTCCTAAGAGATACCGGCTGTGAAGGTGTAGTGGTGCGGCGAGCACTGGTGGACGACGGACAGCTCACCGGTGGGAAGAAACTTATCGCGAGGATCGATAACTCCTTGCTAGCGGCGGAGGAAGCCGTTATCGACGTGAAGACGCCTTACCTGACGGGCAAAGTGACGGCGCTGTGTCTCCCGGAGACCATCTGCGACCTATTGGTCGGGAACGTGGACGGAGCGAAGGATCCGTACGACCCTGATACTGAGGTGATGGTAGGAGCGGTGAACACGAGGGCCCAGGAGAAGAGGAAGGACCGGTCTACGTCGCTGAAGGTGCCGAGGGCAGAACGGCACGCGGGAGTGGATAGAGAGGAACTTATCCGACTCCAAGAAGAAGACGAAGTCATTAGGAAGTTAGAGCAGAAGAAGATCCCAACTAATAGAGGCAATAAATCTGTTCATTTTGAGAAACATGGAGGAGTACTGTACCGGATCTACAAGGACCTGAGACAGGCGACGGTTATAAGGCAAGTGGTACTACCCGAGAAACTGAGAGAGTATGTACTGAGTGTAGCCCACGACTCGATCGTCGGAGGACACCTCGGCGTGAAGAAAACCAAAGACAGAGTTATGAGCAATTTTTATTGGCCTGGAATTGAAGGTGACGTCGCGAGATACTGCCGCTCATGCGACACATGCCAGAGGACGGTGAACAAAGGAGCGACCCCAAAGGTGCACCTGCAGAGTATGCCAGTAGTGGACGTACCATTTAGGCGAGTGGCCGTGGACTTAGTAGGACCTATCGACCCCCCAAGTGAAGGTGGACATCGGTATATCCTGGTGTACATAGACTACGCTACTCGTTACCCCGAAGCCACACCCTTGAAGAAGATCGACGCAGAAACGGTAGCAGAAGCCTTAGTGAACATCTACAGCCGTTTGGGTGTGCCCGAAGAGATCTTGTCGGACCAAGGGACCCAGTTTATGTCAGATGTCATGAAGGAAACGAATAGACTACTGGGAATTCGACAGTCGACCACTACAGTCTACCACCCTATGTGCAACGGGTTGGTGGAGCGATTTAACGGCCCACTGAAGAAGACCTTAAGGCGACTGTGCGCAGAGCAACCCAAGCAGTGGCACAGATACATCAACCCGCTGCTCTTCGCATATCGTGAAGTTCCTCAAGAGTCGACCAAGTTTGCCCCATTCGAGTTGCTGTATGGGAGAACTGTGAGAGGACCGATGCACATCTTACGTCAACTATGGACCAAGGACGTAGAGGAGCCGGAAACGAAGACCAGTTACCAGTACGTCATGGAACTACGTGAGAGGCTGGAGGACACATGGAAGTTAGCGACGGAAGAACTCTCCAAGGCTCAAGGTAGACAGAAGACCTACTACGACCGGAAGGCGCGAGAGAGGAAGTTCCGCCCCGGAGATGAAGTGTTGGTGCTACTGCCGACGAACACTAACAAGCTCCTAGTCCAATGGAAGGGACCATATAAGGTAGTCTCAGTTGTCGGTGTTAACGACTATAGAGTCAAGATGGGTGCAAAAGAAAAGACCTTGCACGCCAACCTCCTCAAGAGATACATTCCAAGGACGTCAAAAGCAGCAGCAGTGGCAATGGAACCGAGACCTATTGTGACCGAGATGTGTGGGATGGACAACAGTAGGAGAGATACCACGCCTGAACATGTCAACGCCATAAAGGACGGCGGCGGTGATAGTGCTGAGACTGTACTGGCAGAGGACGACATGATGGACAAGAGTCAACCCGTGGAGTCAGCTGGCATGACAATCATCGAGGACTGCGACCTGGAAGGCGACAACGGTGGAACGACGGAGGACCTTGCCGACCTAGGAAGCTGGGACCAGAATGAAGGCTACAGAGATGTCCAGTATGGAACGCAACTGACATCGGAACAACGTCAAGAACTCTGCGATGTGGTGAAGAATTACCAGCACGTCTTCACCAATCTCCCTGGATGCTGTCAGTTGGGTGAACATCGCATCGACCTGACGACAGAAGTACCAGTTCGTCAACGACCATACCCGGTGCCCTACGCTATGCGCGACTCATTGAAGGAGGAGCTTAGCACCATGGAACGGCTGGGCATCATTCGAAGGAGCTCATCAGCTTATGCTTCACCTATTGTTGTCGTCAAGAAGAAGGACGGATCCAACCGAGTCTGCATCGACTACAGGAGGTTAAACAAGATCACAGTATTCGACCCTCATCCGACAGCAGCGCCATTAGAAGTGTTTCAGAGTCTCTCGAGAGGAAAATTATTCTCTCGGATTGACCTGAGCAAGGGATACTGGCAAGTAAAAGTTCGAGAGCAAGACATTCCCAAGACGGCGTTCGTCACCATGGGCGAACACTATGAATTCATTCGGATGCCTTTTGGGATGATGAACTCAGGAGCCACGCTGAACAGGATCGTAAAGCCATTGATCCGTGGAATGAACAATGTGACAGCATATGTGGACGACCTGCTGATTCATACAGAGACATTCGACGAGCATGTGAAGACTCTCAAGGACTTACTGCAGAGGATGGACCAAGCTGGATTAACTGCAAGACCATCGAAGTGTCTGATTGGAACGTCTGAAGTAGACTTTGTTGGACACTCAGTGGGAGAAGGTATGATTGGCCTGTTAGAAGAGAATGTATGTAAGGTACGAGACGCACCCAGACCCACCACTAAGAAGGAAGTGAAAGCATTCTTAGGATTAGTGGGATATTACCATGAATTTATTCCTAACTTTTCAGCGATTGCATCACCATTGTCTGATTTACTTAGAAAGGGTCAGCCCAATATAGTTCAGTGGGATGAAACGCAGGAGAAAGCGTACACCTCTTTGAAGAATGTCATTATCTCCAAACCCGTGTTATGTTTGCCAGATTTTTCCAAAGAGTTTGTCTTAGCAACTGATGCATCAGATCGCGGATTAGGCGCTAGTCTTATGCAGGAACACGAGGGAAAGTTGTACCCTGTGGCATATGCTAGTCGTAAGCTATTGCCTCGTGAGACAAAATATTCGGTCTCAGAGCGCGAATGTTTAGCTATTGTTTGGGCTGTAAAAAAGTTTACTTTGTATTTGTATGGAAAGGAGTTTGTGCTCCAAACTGACCATCGGTCATTAGAGTTTTTGAACTCTGCCAAGTTTGACAGTCCAAAGTTATTACGATGGAGTTTATTTTTACAGTCTTATCGATTCAGGATTCACTGCGTAAAAGGCA